>JAEDXX010000190.1:0-174446 GCA_021725515.1 Epicauta chinensis | reverse complement strand
GCCTACTTTTGGATATATGTTTACATCTGAAAGGTCAGATTTTAAAGTACAAATGCCCTTTCATATTACAAGTAGCTCAAACATTCCATTGCAACTATTCTTCAGACGACTACAGCATGAATTTTTTATATTCCCCTGTAACTAAGTCAGCTAACCAAAAATAGAAGTTGTTCAAATTATGACATTTTCAAGACTGCTATTGAAGAGTGTGTCCAGTCCCATAGGAAATAAAAAAAAATCTTGAAAAAAGTCACTTCTTCCATCGGTCAATTTAGGATAGATTAATTAAAAATTGACACTGAAACATATTTCCGGCTTGTCGACGCTTATTCTGCATATCCTGCATTTTCTTCTTGAATCCCAAATTTCGGCGTCTCTCAAACCATACGATTTAACTATGCCCGAGGTATGTGGTTCTATCTCTGCCATGAACACTCTTACTTACTTGCTTACTTAATTTACTGCTTGACTTAGATATATTATATATTTCAGAAGAAAGTTTTGGTCTTGCTTTCAGTCTTGTCTTGTTCTATTATAGTGTTGGTTTCGCTATCTCTTACAATTAGTATCATTCTTCATTAGTAATGTGATCGCTTTTAGTAGCAATCACATGAATTTTGCTCAAAAACAAGGAATTTTCTTTGCGCACTCCTCAGTCTTATACTGTGTCGTTTTTGATGTAACGTGTTAACAACTATTTCAAACCTGTAAATTTCGCACATAATATTTCTAAAAATTCCACCACTGTTCCAGTGCACCTATTTTATTGACCGCCACTGTACATCTTTCATTGTTACATAACTATCTACCTCATGCGAAGGCTTAACAAGATTTAAAAATCTATTTTTCCTATTTGCTTTGTTTATATTCAAAAAGTGGACACCCCTAAAGTAAATCTAGCATCTTTGTCATTACCATGAGGAATTTCCGTAGCACCTTATGAGACATTGTCAGATACATCAAGCAGACGAAGATAAAATCATATTGAATAAAATTTGAACTTTTCAATTTTTTGTGATATAATTTTGCAAGATAAATAAAATTATTGGTTTTTAATAATTTTAATTGCTATTTTCCTCAGTTTTGTTGCAGTTCAACTGAAGACAAGTCGTGAGTCATGTTTTGTTTCACACATACTCCCATCGAATTTTTTTATTTAAAATTCTCGACAATTTTTTGGAATATTAATTCCCTGGCTCAGTATTTTATTAGGTCTGCCTAGGTACTCCACGGGAACATATATCTTTACGTTCTAAAACTGTTCCAATGTTTGGTACTCACTCAGATGTCGAGCAAAAGCATCTCGAATTACTTCGTCTAAATGTAAATTAATCTTAAGATTCGATTCGAAAGAAGCACAAACTTCTTTATATATAAAACTTTTAGGGCCTTTACCCAGTGTTGACGGACACACCTGCTTTATGTAAACAATCTAAGGTCTAGTGATGTGCCGATTACTAAAGAGCCACTTAGATTTCCGAATCCTCGTAGATTTTAAGGACTTTAAGTAGATATTAGGGACTGTTTTAGAAAAAATCTGTTTAGAATGTGTCTACAATATAAAGCAAAATCTAAAATTTATTTCTTTATCAGATAGTTTTAAGGTAAACAGGAACAGATAATGGGTCAAAGAACTTTGATAATAATAATAAGAAGATTTATTCAAAAAACATAAAAATCAAAGGATAGCGAATTATGCTATTTTTTTAACTTGGTTCTACTCTGAAAACCTTTTACAGTACCAATACTTTTCCTTAAATAATAATTCATTAGGTACGCCCAAAAAGTATTGTTTTTTTTTTGTAAATCGTGTACCATAATAAACAAAAATTGCAGATTATTGAAAATTGGTAATAAGCAAGTAGTGTAGGAAATATAAAAATGTATCAACAGACTGATCGGTTAACAATAATAAAACGTACAAGATGCTCAATTGGTTTGTGACGCTCCCACTTGCTACGCCACTGGAATCTATTGATTATAGCGGGAGATAAGACAAGTGAAAGCCTCCGTTTCAGTTCCTTTTTCTTATTGTTTTCTCTTCAACTCTCGAAAGTGAAACAAGAACAACAAAAAAAAAATTAAACACAGTTTGTCGGTATATGTGAATTAATATGTGCATAAATAAAATATTTATTATGAGATCTAGACATGTCTTTAGTTGATTATTATAGTTACTATCAGTATTAAATCGAGTGTTAAATGGGTGTAACTTGAAATAATTATACTTAAAATATCAAATGGCATCACACACATACACACACTCTAGTTTGGATCTGATATACGGATTCACACCTCTAGGGTGAGACAATGTCTGATCCCCCCAATTAACGATTGTAAATTAAAGATGGTCCATTGCCCCAAGTCGTCCAACAACAACCTAGAATTATATTGTAGGCTGTTTTAATTGTATCAGAAAATTTAATCAATAAAGAGAAAATTATGAAACCGTTAGACGTACAAACGCATATTTTAAAAACGATGTTTTTCTATTTTGTTTCCACAGAGAAAACCAAGGAAGAGAATAAATAATTAAAGTTCTTTCTATAGATATGTGTACGTGTGTGCGTTAGAAGATCAATCAAGAGCACCTGAAGTAATCAACCGGTGTAATTAAACTATCCATTTGTATAATAGCAATAATAATAGTAATAATAATAATAATAATAATAACATTAAGAGTGATGAAAATAATAATTGCAAATGAGAATCTTTGATTGTGTTGGCATGAAATTCGGTAACGCTTTATTGTAATTTGGGGTGATGATTCCAATCTTTGATGATGATCATCATCATCAACAATATCATTTAATATAGAATCACATTACACAAACCACCTCACGTGTCACATTACAACACACCTAAAATGATGAATGCATTTTTCGTTTTTATAGCGGAAAGCTGCAACGGGTTTACTTTCATATCTTATAATTAAAGTGCGGATGTTTTATGTTGAACTTGATGGCTGTTGTAAAATTATTCGACAAAAAAAACACACAAAATAATAATAATAATAATAAGAAAAATTGTTAGTATGCCAGTTGAATAAAACTAGTAGTCTCTTCCGTTATTGTAAATCTAGCAAAAATTCCTCAACTTCTTTCAATTGCTATATGATCGAATGATTATTCGATTTTGCTATATACAGTTGCAGGAAATTATAATCATTAAATTACACTTTGTAGAAGAACACAAAGAAAAACTACCAAATTGTTTCCAACTCCATGACGAATTAAGACAGTGTTGGATGTCTTATAGGACACACCTGCAGGATAAAACTATAAATGAAACGATATTGTAATAATGAGATAATAATTATTATTAATGCAACCACTATATGTGGGTATATTATGGAGAAAATCATTTTGAATTGTATTGTATTGCCGTAATTGTTTTCTTTTTTATGAATTTGTAATAAAGTTGTCAGAAGTATCGACCACCTGTATTTGGCTGGCGTTGAAAGGGTGGTAATCGTATTATTGGGGGTGAATGGTTCGAATATGCCACGTGCGCCAGTCCTGTAATCTGTCGTATCGCAGATAACCGACTGCTACGGACTACACCTCACCTCCATCTACACCCTTTAATTTCCTTCAACATTCACTCCGATTCCAAGTTTAATTGCACCGACATGTCATTGAAAACTGAGCTGTTGAAAGCTGAAATCGGCTTTTACGGTAATTGAAGTTTGCCAATTAAAAGCTGTTAACACATCCATATAAACATAGAGTAGCAAGAAATAGTAAAAATCCCCCGTTTTATTTATACAACAATAGGAATTGTCGATAAGATGTGAATACATTTTTCATGTGCATTAAAACGTAAATCCAAACCAAAAGGGCCTGTGAAATCTTAAGCATCTGCTAGAATCTGTTGGAATTGTTTGATTGGATTACTCGAAGATCTGCCGCTTCGATCATCTAACGCTGCATTAACATCATTATCACGGTAACTCGGAAAGGAATCAAATTATAAGATTTTACAGAACTTAGTCGACTGCCAGTTTTATGTTCTCTTCCTTTCTGATTGAAAGAGCGTAGAGATTTCCAATATTTCAACATCCTGTTTAACCAAAAAAGCAAGCAAAACAGTACAGAGAAAGAGGCAAAAAAATAAAACGAAAAAAAACAACGATATAACGAATATAACGTTATATTTGGTGAACCCCAAAACGTTCACACTTCAAAGATAAATAACACGAACCCTAAATGTCAGATAAAATCAGAAGTTAGTCGTATGGATATTTCCAGATTTCGAATTGAACACGTTTAGGAAATTACTTAAATATTTGTCTGGTATTTACAAATTTTCAACCCTTTACAGGAAAAATTCTGTTTCAATTTATTATTCTCCGTTATTCCTCTATTCTGTTCCATTCGTTGTACTTTACATTTTTTTCTTCATGTTATATTCAAATTGAGACGATAGAATTTACATTGTTAGCAACTTCATCTGACTTGTTTAAATAAGAACAAATTTCGTTTAATTTTTTTTCCAATTTATCCCCAATCGTTGTTTCATTGAAATATAAAGAAAAGTTTTATATTCTTCAATAATTGACAAGTTTTCGATGGCTTTATCAGCACGCTCGCGAACCGGTACGTCTCAATCTTATCAAAAAGTAAAAACAATAACTAATATTGTTGAAATGTTTCCCACAAGAGGATCGTGCATGTTTATTACTTTATTAACGAGTAAATAAGGCAATGTGGAAACACTTAATTATCAGGAATTTTAGAAAAACAAATGCAGGATCCTTGAAAGTTAATGACATGTATCAGGATAAAAATATCTAAGTGACAAAGAACAATTTTTTTTATGTTCTATACTTTATCTGGACCTTAAAAACGCAAGACACATAGCACACTGCAGCATACACTCACGAATTTTTTTATATACAGTGCAGGCAAATTAAACAAGCACATTTTTTCTTGTAAGTGAAAATGAAATATAGTAATGAAATTACTTTACAAAAGTTTTACTTTTCTCTTTGCATCCGTATGAAGAAACTAAATTGGGTACCTATTTAGAGCTGATCTGAAGAAAGCAGTCCTGGATAACCATATTTACCTCTTTACAGATTTACAGTACAAACTGAATCTTTTACGTACAAACTCAGTCTATTGCAAATGGAATTAGTCGTAAACATAGTTTGAGATACAAAAGTTGAATTTACTTTGTGAAGGGAGTTAATTTATGAAAAGCTAGCACTAAAGAATGAGTACTTCTTGCCTTTTAATTACTGAGTACAAAAAGTGCCCATCAGCTTTGCAAATAGCTATCTAAATTTGATGCTGTTCAAGTGCGTTTGTCGTTCCAACTCTAAGGCCCAGTTACCTCGACTCAAAATTGGTTTTGTATCAACTGAGCCTTTTATTATAGTGGAATGTATTTAAAAATACTACAATGTCATAAAGTGCAAGAGAGACGTAACTACTCCCTCATAAAATTCATTCCAAATACACGTTTTGTGTTATGCTTCTTCTTCTGTTCAATAGAGTCTTATGATTAAAGTGAGAGAACACAATCCACATGGTTGGGTCGCAATTGGGATACTTTTAAAGGCAAACCAGTGGTTCTCAAACTCATTTCTTTTTTGACTACCTTCTTGGAACTTAGTAGAAATCTCGTATTACAGAAGATTTCAAAGAATGAAAGAAGTATTTTTTTGAAAAATGTTTACTTTCATTGTTTGGGACCTCTGGCATGGGCTGTATCTATTTTGCAAAGGGTGTGACAACTGGTAAAGTTGACAATCTCACCATCTCAACATTGTAATGTGAAAAAAAGAGAAAGAAACCAGAAGGGTTGGGCGAAATCCCTATATAGGTTCTTTCAATGTGTAGAAATGAATCGGCAATAGTTTTATGGTTTTGTAGTATTTTTAAATAAATTCCACTATACTTATTTATAAAAGGGTTTCAAAACTTAAGATCATGCCTAAGCTGCTCGCCCTTAAGAGCTTGAATAGTTGAGAACTGACTTGGCCAATTTAATAAACGGGCTACAAAAACAAAAGCAAGGACTAAAGTATCTCTTTTAGATACGACCAGTGGTGTTCAGATTTTTCCAAATATGCCTATTTTGATTGCCTGACCTGTGTACGATGTTTATTCTAAAGCATCTCGATGCTTTTTCTCGCTACTGTGTCTTATATTATTATTAGTAGTATAATTCAAAGGATTTCACTTACAGCTAAACCACACATATTCTCGCCATAAGTTGTACAGAGTGTCCCAGCCCAAGAAATCACCTTTCATAACTTCTTCAATAATTAAAACATCCGAATGCCACATTCAAGAACTCAAACTAAAAGGGTACTTTGAGTTTACTTCTTCGACGATCTAAATTGATTGAGTTCTTGAAGGTTGCATTCGAAGTTATAAAAGATGATTACTTGGACTGGGACAGTCTGTATATTGGTTTGTTTTAAGACTGATAAAGTTCAGTGGAACAATCACCTCTCAAGAAGATATTACTAAAGGTAGAAAAAATAAATAAATAAGTACTTACTGCTCCTGTTTTCTGCTTTAATCTTGAGAACATGTCCAAATCGTGCAATAAATTTACATCTATCGATATACTCAAAAACCTCAATTTTTCACTTGTTTAATTGGTATCTACTCCGACAGCACGGCTTGAAATTTAGGATCAACTTCATAGAATGTGACTTAAAAATTAGACGAGAAATCTGAATGTCTACCAAAACAAAAGTAAAGGTAAAAAAATATACTTTATACAATCATATTTTTATTTGTTACCTACCAAACAGGAACACCTGATAATCAGTCCCATTTTGGCATCGTACTATGCGGGAATCGTTCCAATTAAGCATCATTAATTCTTTCTCCACGCAAGATCTAAATGGAGAATCTCCTCACGATCCATCACAAGCATGGTCATTAAACACATATGTTATTTGTTAAGCTAAATACAATGCAGTTAAGGGAAGAATGCAATGTGTCTTACTATTTTTTTATATCCATTGTATAAAGGTGATAGTATTTTAGAAATGAAGTAATCATGTGTGACCCCAACAAATTAAAAGATTATAACATCAATCAGAAAAGACGTGGTGTTTTCTAGCAACTGTATAGTTGTTGGCGGTCAGTGGTCCGCCGACACATCAGTCAACGTCGCTGCAGGCTACAATGTGACAGACACGAACATTGCCATAATGGATCACCACACTACCACAATTCCGTTGGCAAAGTTTAATTTCATTCTCTATTTCTCTCTCTGATTCTTATTATTTTTTTCGTAGTTGTAGCGACTCGTCCCAGTTCACTCTCGATATAATTGAAATATAGTTTGAATAGCAAAAAAGTTTGATCTGTTTAATGACAGATCAAATTCGTACAGCTATTTGGTTTGATGTAAAAAAAATGGTAAAAGAATCTGGCACATGTCTAAAGATCAACATACAAATCTGTCTGTGTACAATATTGAAGAACACATGAAATTCTCTAAGGATACTTGGGGCGTACAACTAAATTCACTAACGCCGTTCTAAGCATCCACGAGATGAATCACTCGATCAAGCCAACTTGACAGCTGACACTCTTTTGTCTAAGTATTAATGTAAAGGTGAGTGAAATACTAATTCGTTTTGTCTGCAGACAAGAATTTGATCAGTAACAACAAAAAAATTTGATACGTTAGACATTTCTGGGAGAAATGAATCAAAACTGTTACAATTTCAGGTAACTCATGTAATTATCGTAATTGGGTGGTAAGGAATATAGTAAGGAATTACACGCAATCCATTAACATTTCAACATATACGACTCCTGTTGTAATAACAAGGGTGGTTCCCTACCGCTACTATTACCACCCCTGAATTTATACAACGCGAACTCCGGAAAAAAAATGTAATGAATAAAGTAAACACTACTTCTATATTTTACAAGTCGGCTAAATGGTAATTCCATTACAAGACAAGTTGATCAGTGAACACCAAACTTTTCCAATCTTTAATGAATTACTTTGCATGCTGATGATTGTTTGAATTTGTAGCACTGGTGTAATCCAAAGGGTCAGTCTTCAAATGAGTCTTCAAAACGATTATTGTTAAGCATCATATAGGGCTGTAGGTGCTGCATCATCATCAAAGTAAGGAAGCCTGAGAAGAAAAAGACTTATACAGATTGTATAGTTAGCCCACTTATGTAAGGATTGGATCTCTAAAGCTTGAAGAAGTGGATGAAGGAGGCAGATTCCAACTAAAATAGATAAATGGGAGTTAATTAGATAGACTCTACGAAAATTGCAAGCGCAAGTAGGATAAAACTGAAGCTGCAGGTCCGCAGTACGCAAGTGTACAATTAATCAAGAACCACAAAAGATGATGGCATAAAATAAAGTAGGTAATAACAGATTTCATTGGAGGACATAACCACTTTATTTGCGTAGGTAGATATGTTTATTTATTCAATCACCTGGATTTTTATTTAACAAAAACACAAACACTGGAATCAATGAATATGTTGCAAAAAGACGAATCAAATAAGATTTTGATTTTGCACACAAGAACTGAAGCCAAATTGGCTTCTCTAAAGTGTACTTTTCTGTAGGTGACGTTAACGTTTAAATTATAAAGGCTACCCACTGTTTCATGTAAAATAATAGTAGGTATTTATTCTAAAGTTTAGTACAATTATAATACATCAGACTAATTTAACAAATTAAATGTGAACTTTATACTTACTGTTCATCGTAAATAATAACGACCACATACTCAGAATGAGCCTTTAAATATTTGTAGTTAATATTTCAATAACAATAACCAATTAATATTAAATTAAAGTGAATAATAAAATTGATGATTTGCATCAAACATAATGTAACCACCAACGCAAATATTCAAGTAACTTATTACTTTCTCGAGAAACATCTATCTAGAGCTCATTCTAAAGATTAGGTAACTATATCAAACATGACAATTTTGCAATCCAATCTCGCCCTTTTATTTAAATACGTTTACTCAAACCAAATTAAGCTACCCAATGACAAATTTACAGGTTGTCGTTTTGTATAGAACATGGCAAAACTTGATAGTGCAAAACCTGTGCAGTTGCAGCACACTCAAGGGCGGGTCATCTCAGATTTCTTAACTCTAGGTTCGTCTTGTGTGCTGAGAGCCTTATTGTCTATTTTCATGCGGTTCATTTTAACAGCGAAGACATGGAAGTAGTAAAAACTGAATGTCTTTTAAATTTTAGTAACTTTCCTTCAAGGCAGTATGGCACAGTAGTTTTAGTAAATGCTTTCAAGTTCAGCGTCATGACTAGCAAAGTTCGGTTCGCAGTATTAATTTTGAAGAATGTTAATGCCGTTCTATCGCTCAAGAAAATTCTGCTTTATTGTGGGCGTTGCACTGTAAACTATTCTAAACTAGTTACTTTCCCCAATGTGTAAGTTATTGGTTCAAACTAACAACCGGAAAGGTCATAAATCTTCAAAACATAAACACAAAAGTCCAGCACTTTGTACTGTTAGTTTAGAACCAATACTACGACATTTTTTATAATATAGGTAATATGGGTAGGAGTGCCCTTTATTATCCGCTAGACGTTTATTGGTTTAGGAGTCCCACTTCATATATCACGTTTCACTTAGAAATTTCTGTAAAATCACGGGAAAAAAGCAAAATTTTTTTACAATTTTTTAGTGTTAATTTACATAATTTTTATTTATAAGAAACGCTGATCCACATAAAAAAACACAGTCTATTGAGTAGCAGAGCCAAAATTTAAAAAACAAGTAAAACAAAAAAATTCCATGTCCTTTTTTTTAAATTTTTAGAGCCGCTGATGGGCTTTTTTGCAAACGGGCGCTGTAACTCAATGTATTTTTGCATTACGAATGTCACCTGAAAATATCAAATCAATATAATTTCATTTGGCTTAGTAAAATTGTAAAAACTGTTTCCGTAGGGCGATAGAACAGCCTTAATGCTTATCATAGACATCCCCGGTCATTGGTCTTGCTGCATTGACAGTCAAAAAACAAACTCATTAGAGGGCAAAAGTGTATCATTATTTTGCACTGCTTTATTACTTTTCTTTATATCCATATCCTCTCATACCTTGTTCACTTTCTAGTTTTTCCTGAATGTAACAAAACATCAAATTTTTCTAACTTCTTAATCTGAAAATAATAGTAAAGAATAAATAATCAAAAAAACAACAAGCAAAGGGTAACGCATCAATGTGTAATGTGAAAAGATCTTATCAGTCCTTTAAGAGTCTTCAAATTTTCTCAAGTCAGTCTCGAACAATGATATTTATCAGACCCAGCAAGCGATCTGGTTAAGCTTCAACTGCAACAGCCTCCTAAAAGATACTCTTTCTGTAAACACTAGAAAATTTTTTGCACGGCGCTATTACTAAGAACCTATTCTGTAATCGGTTCATTCCCCATATATTTCGACTTTATTTGCTTTCAGTTTGAGAACCTCTGGTTGTATTGTTGAACCAGCACTACACACATAGATGTACACGAAAATTTCACACATAGCTTACATTGGAACAATTAGTTAAATCATATTTAATCTCGCGTGGATCTAAATACGAACGTATTTTCTATTTTAGACGAATACATTCAGCAAAGTTCACCTTTTGAACGTAACGTCAAGAGAATATTATTAACAATAATATGGATACTAAATGAAATCCTTCTATGTCAAAATAATACAAATCATATTGAGAATTAAAATTGTGTTCGATAAGGATCAAAACAGAAGAAACATGGCAACATCAAAAGAAATACTCAAGGTGTTTCATGTTTTTCTTGAATAGTTTAGAGAAAAAAAACAACATCATCTACACAACATTTTATCTTTGATGTGAAACATAGGAAACATGAATATATTCGCCGTTTTTCCGCTAAATCTACAAAAAGAGAAACATACGAAATCAGTCACACAACATTGGTGTCGGTTGGTGGAAAGTCAGGGGATAAAATAAACCATATCTCTAGAGACTTTTAAATCAATATGAGAAATCAAAACGTGACGACTGTATATAGCCGCTATTCGGTTTTGTTTGGTGCCTGGATTGTGAAAGATAGAGAAGGGTGGATTTGCGCTATAAAACACAACGATTTAATATGCAGATCGATGCTGGAATCTTCGTCTTCTCCAAAACAATACCTTTATGGAAGGCCCCAACCAACTAATGAATTTTTGTGAATTATTTCAGTTGTTTTTCAAATATCTCTTGATGATTTGTAAATAAAGTGAAAACTATTTATTTTTAGAGGATCAAATTTTTTGGGCGATTTTCACTCTTACAATCGTACAGAAATCACAGATATCATCGCCATCTATGATTCAACATGTAGACTAATTCACATGAGAGGCGTACCTAAATTTTAGCTCCACCTTGACAAGATCACAGACTCTGCTATTATTCGATAGAAGAGGTGGAGATTTATTACAAATTAGCAGAGTGGGGGATAGTGTAATGGCTGCCGAATACTGTCGGATATTGAGATAGATAATAAGAGATATCTTATTATCCTTGAGCTCCTGGTTTTAGTAATGCTTCTAATTTGATCCCATGGGATGTTCGCTCAATTCATCCGTTTGATGTATTGAACGAAATCTTTTAGCTGAACGAACAAGATCTGTCAATATATGGTTTTGTTGTTGGTTTCTAGATAGATAGATAAAATAATATTGGAAAAGTTCAAAATTGAAAATGGTGGTTAGTATTAGTAATAATATACTGAAATAGTGGTAATGGTAGTAGTTGTGCCAGACAAGAAATGTAGTTCAATCTGGTCTGAGATCTTTTCATTGTAAAATAAAAAACCAATTAAATCATTCCACAGAGTTGAAGTGTCGAGTAGGTACAGTCCGTTCGGCAAATCAGAAGATCGACTTTACTTGAATAGTATCGAGTATAAGTAAAATCATTGTAATTATGGAAGATTAGAGATTGTCTTTATCTCTAGCAAAAGATTGTTCAATTGAGCGCGGTCGTATCTCCGTAAATGTCAAGTTTTTTATAAGTACCGAATGCGTTGAATTTCTTATAACTCTTTGAACTTAACTCAATTCTCACTCTACTACTAACTTAGCAAGAAGTAGTATTCAGCGAAATGTTTAATGTTTAATGTTTATTATGTTGATTTTGTAGAAGAACCAAAGTTTAATTATAGTTAAAAGAGAACTGATTAGTATTAATATACTGGCTTTTATTGAAGGTTTCCCTTAGGTGTCCGCAATGGGGATATTGCGGACACCTAAGGGAAACATCCTCCTATATTTGGCCTATTATAATAGGCCAAATGGTTAAGACCAAGAACAAGACCAAGACGAAGGCTAGAAACATTTGTGCAATACCAAGACCAAGACTGACTAGGCAAGACCAAGACCGATACCAAGACTATTGTAGTCTTGCTTTACTCATGTCTAAGCAATTGTCAGAAAAAATTCTGTAAGGTTTCGACAAGGGCAATATCATTAACGATTACTTGGCCAAAATCAAGCCTTCAAGTGTTCAAGAAGAAGAGGAAAAACAGTCGAAGAAACATATAATTCCAATATAAACACATTACAGTAGGTCCAATTAAGTGGTAGCTTAATAATGTTATTTTATAAGAGTTAAGGGAAAGCCATTGGAATCTTTAAGCAACATATCTTCAAAGTACGACAAATTCTTATATTATACCAAAATTTGTACATAATTTTGATTTGGACCCTTACAGGGCTTCCCGGATTGAAAGATAAGGCTTGATTTGAACTGCATCTAATAGTAGTTTTGAAAACATATAACTAATCCCATTGAAATCAGTAGGTGCTTGTCGACTTGATTTCGTACTGTTTACAGCTTGCATAGTTCGAAACCAAGGTGAAATTCCGCACGTGCTCTGCACAGTATTTAGCGGGGTTTCGCGTGGATTAATTCGACCTTAATGTGATGCGCCCTATCAATCAATAATTTGCGGATGCTTGCTTTGTTATTGCCTACTAATTGTAAGAGCGAGATGTAGGTACTCGTCATATGAGTAGAGAAAAACCCAAAAATAAGTCGAAAAAACTTAAGTTCAAATCCAGGTGAAAACTGTAGGTACAGAAAGTCGGTTGAATAAGAGCAGACAAATTTGAACCAATTTGAAATCAAAACTTATTTAATCACCCGGGTAGGGTCAGACAAAGGTAAAATATACAGTATGTCCACGGATCGAGTTCCAAAGAGGAAAAACTTTTTTATTTTGCGTTTTACAAGAAAAATGTATTCTTGATAAAAGTTTTTGCTTGTCCCGAAACGGCCAATTCAGTTTTAACCTTTTCAAATTTTCTTCTAGTTTCAGAGAAAAATCTAAAATTGTTCGTTTTAGTTGAAAATTTTTCTAAGTCCCAAAAAGTAAGTTTACGTTGTCATGGTAATTGCCATTATTTATTTAATTTCATTAACCGTAATTGTTGAAAATGTTGTCAAAAAGCCAACGCATTTACCTAATTCAGTGCTATGGCAAAGGTAATAAATCGATCCGTCGAGTTCTCGAAGAATTTAATCGAAAGTTTTTTTTTTAGGTAAATGCGTTGGTTTTTTGACAACATTTTTAACAATTACGGTTAATAAAAATAAATAAATTATGGCAATTACTATGACAACGCAAACTTACTTTTTGGGACTTAGAAAAATTTTCAACTGAAAGGAACAATTTTAGATTTTTCTCTGAAACTAAAAGAAAATTTGAAAAGGTTAAAACTGAATTGGCCGTTTCGGGACAAGCAAAAACTTTTATCAAGAATACATTTTTCTTGTAAAACGCAAAATAAAAAAGTTTTTCCTCTTTGGAACTCGATCCGTGGACATACTGTATATGCACATCACGACGAAACTAAGTTGTAAAATCCAATCTTTATTTTTTATTTGGTTAAAAACAAAAAGAGGCAAATTAGAAAGAAGATGTGGAAATGTACACCATCTTCTCAAATTGGTAAAGAGTTAAATTCTCATAACAATGCAAGTTCTAATATGACTTAGTTGACTATGCATCTGATTTTTGTAGCTTCTTCTCTCTCTCTCTTTCATTTTGATCATAACGCCCTATCTATTTTTTTACCACAAGCATCGTCTTCATTCGTCATAATTCACTTGAGATAATTTCTAAAATATATCACATTATGTCGTGACATTCAAAACATATTAGTGTAGTGAAGTAGATTGGTTGACAAAGTTTACATCTAAACGTACATAAACAAAACACTTAAGATTGTTATTCAAAAACCGCGTACTTCCAATTGAATGTATAATAGTTTTTTTTACGACGCATAAATGAAAAATTCTGTTACTGTGCTAAAATCAATTTCTTCACTAATTGCGACCACTATACAGTACTGGCGGCGCTCCTGGGCACATAGGAGAAACGTTCGCCCCTCCCATCTGTAACACTTGCATATGAGTTAGAAGGAGATAAAGAGAATGTAGGTGGTGAAAGAATTAAAAATGCAACCACCCACCCTTAGACCCTTGACCAAACAGGACGCTTTCGATTGTAACAAAAACTCGACAAATATCCCATATTTTAGAAATTGTCAACAACCATATGTTAGAGATTCGGTATCTTTGTCACACAGTATCCGAATTTCTGAAATTACATCCCCGATCAAACGCATCAGACAAAGAAGAGACTATTCACAAGATTGTAGGTAAATGTTTTCTTTGAAATAGAAAATATTAAAGACATGAACTGATAGCACAGTGGTGGAGGTAGAAATTTTAAATATTACGTCTGGAAAATAAGGAAGGTTGAAATCACACTCGACACACTTTTTCTGTTTAATTCATTTATTTTGATTACATGATTCTTTTACAAAACAATCTTTATTCGATTAATTATTAATAATAAGACTAATTAGAGGAAGCTTTTAATAACGCTTTGCCTGCAAATCAGATTTAACAATTTTTTATTAAATCGATAAACAAATATCGAATAATGATTTTTTAAATATTTTGATTTTCAAATATCTTTTCTCTTTTAGATTATCCGAATTAGTGAAAAATCAAAGTGCTACATTTATCGATCGAATAATCATTTATTAATTATTGAAATTAAATAGGTAAATTTAAATAATCTGACTAGTAATAATAATAACAATAATACTAATAGTAGCAATAATAACAATTAACACTTGAAAGATGTATCCTTTCTTTGTAATTGTTTATTGCACTAATCGATTCAGGATAATGTGCTTGAGAAAAGGGTATTTTTTTATAAAAAACGGGAATAGTTTACAAATTTGGTTTTATGATAGGGTCAACAACAGTTATAGAAGAATTTAGAATCCTTACCTTAATTTAAAGAATAAATACAAAGATGTATTTTTTCAGTAAAAGTATTGTATATTTATTGTTCATTTTTTTACCCCGTCAAAACTCTGCTTTTTGTCAGAATCAACCTAAATTTATTAGCCCTAAAGCAGTCGTCACATTTTGATTGTTGAATGTATAGGCTTTAAAAAATTTTAAATGCCCAAAAATGGCCTTGACCAATTGATTATCAACTTTATAAGAAAGGCACAGAGAGAGAATAAATCATACCGTAGCAAATATTTTTACAAACACTGCGTGAGAGATGGCCCTTGAGAAAGTCAGATTTTTTTTTCATCGAAACATTCGAAACATGAGATGTTATAGTTAGACACTATAAAAATCACTCGATTGTTGAGAACTGTCGATTTCGATTCTTTCCATTGTTTCTTTCATTCGATATCACTACTGTAGTACCTTTGTTATGTATTTTATCATTTAATTAAAATGGAAGTATTTATTGAAGACTAGATTGATGATGATCAAAAATAACACTTTGTGGTATTTAAGGAGATACTTTCTTACAAAACCGCTTTTTGTCATTTTTCTCCTTTGTTTAATTATTTATTTAAATTTACCTATTTAATTTCAATAATTAATAAATGATTATTCGATCGATAAATGTAGCACTTTGATTTTTCACTAATTCGGATAATCTAAAAGAGAAAAGATATTTGAAAATCAAAATATTTAAAAAATCATTATTCGATATTTGTTTATCGATTTAATAAAAAATTGTTAAATCTGATTTGCAGGCAAAGCGTTATTAAAAGCTTCCTCTAATTAGTCTTATTATTAATAATTAATCGAATAAAGATTGTTTTGTAAAAGAATCATGTAATCAAAATAAATGAATTAAACAGAAAAAGTGTGTCGAGTGTGATTTCAACCTTCCTTATTTTCCAGACGTAATATTTAAAATTTCTACCTCCACCACTGTGCTATCAGTTCATGTCTTTAATATTTTCTATTTCAAAGAAAACATTTACCTACAATCTTGTGAATAGTCTCTTCTTTGTCTGATGCGTTTGATCGGGGATGTAATTTCAGAAATTCGGATACTGTGTGACAAAGATACCGAATCTCTAACATATGGTTGTTGACAATTTCTAAAATATGGGATATTTGTCGAGTTTTTGTTACAATCGAAAGCGTCCTGTTTGGTCAAGGGTCTAAGGGTGGGTGGTTGCATTTTTAATTCTTTCACCACCTACATTCTCTTTATCTCCTTCTAACTCATATGCAAGTGCTACAGATGGGAGGGGCGAACGTTTCTCCTATGTGCCCAGGAGCGCCGCCAGTACTGTATAAAACGTAGCGAAACTAGTTGAATACGACAATAAACAATTGAAAACATTACTTTGTAATCGAAGAAATAGTAACTTGCTTCACCGAAAATCCAATTTCAGTCCGTACAAATCCGATGGGAGGTGAAAATTTGAGACAACGTATATTATAACGTTTAATTACAAATGATGTAATTTATTGATTTTTCAATAAATTTATCACTTTTTTTTACTGAGCTTCCGTTTTCGTTTTAATTACAGATTAATTAAAGATAAATTTGTTCTAACATCTATTACTATTGTATGAACGATCATATCTGTTTATCGAAATAAACAAACAAATAAAAAAACAGTGAGTGATTCTCTAAATATATAATTTAATCTGCCAGCCGTGTCAACGCATTAACAATTTCCCAACATCATTTTATTGAACAGTAGCGAACTTTGAACAAAACAGTAGAAAAACAGATAATATCGCATTTCCTTAGAAACAGACAACGTAAAGAGGTAGAGAAGCTTTTGTCTGAATATAACAATATAATAACATACCAACAGAGTCTCAAGTGGATGAAGACGCCATTCATATAAGTATTGTTGTTGTTTTTTTTTTTTCACCAATAACTACAACTTCTGTAGATACACTTTTAAAAATACAGTCGTATAAAGTTATGATCTCTTGGAATGGTTCGGATAACAGCGTAAAAGAAACAACAAACACAGTTAATAATGGATGATGGAAAAAAGACTGATGTCTGATGTTTGATCCTAAAACATCATCGCGTTACTCGTTATGACAAGTGACTCAGCAGTCTACAATAATTTGTATAGATATTTAGTGTGATGTTAGGATTTATCTAAGCATTAATATAATATTCAAAGATTTGTAATATTAGGGCAACTGATCTAGAATTCCAATATATACCTACCTACATGCACATGATTGCATTACATGACTACATATGACATTATTTCACTTGTATCAACATTAATAGTCAGAATAATTCATATTGTTGAAATGTTGAATGAAACGTGACTACTGAACCGAAATCCTAATTGGCTACATTCAATAATATTAACAATTTTGATCAACACACAGAGAATTGAGAGACAAGTTGTCGTATATACAGACACAGCATGCCATCATATATGATTTAATTAAATATTTCTAATAGTGGATAACTAGGTTAATTACTATAATTAAGATCTTATTCAATTTTAATTGAGTCTATTTTATATCATTAATATTATATTATCTGAATTACAGACTGGATAAAAATAGAATAATGAATTGGTGCACGTATTTCATGAAATACTAAACATTTTGATTAAATCGTAAAAAAGCAGCAACAAAATTTCTAGATAAGTAGGGTACAAATTTTAGTCATTGCAAACTTTAGTGGTTAACGATTCTGGTCAATTTTGCCAATCGTAAACTATTGTTTTTTTTTGTTCAAATAGCAAACAAAATTAGAAAAGACCAAAACTAGACCAAGACCTAAACGGGGGTAGTTACGGTCTGGTTCTTCTAAATTCGATGTCAGGGATGGCTGTGTCATCTGGGGACACCGGGATAAGACGAGCATATTAAGGTAAATTCCACAAAAATGAGTTTCATCCTCAGAATATCCTTAAAGTAAATGTACAGAGGCTTACAGATTAAAGTTGTACCTATTAGTGTAACAAATTTCATCTAGTTTATGTGATGCGATCGACGCCTTTTTGGATTATTTCCCAAGATCTGCTATTCGCCCATCTTGCTCCGCAACAAAACTTTCGTTTGAACTGCGGTCTCTTTAAATTTCTACTTAGGATTGCTGTCAGCCACAGTCCAAAGGTGATATATGAGGTTGAGTTGGGATCTTGAGGTGACATCCAGACGAAACCCTATTGAGTTTGCCTCTAGAATTTCGACCTATTTAGCGATTAGATTTATGTGAAATCAAGCCGAGAAATACTGATCTGAACTTGGTTGTGTAAGTTTGAAATTTTTCATATATTTTTAAAATTTTTGAAAATCTTTTCTTTCGTCTCACTAGTCGATTTTACTTACAAGAGAACAGAAAATTAGTAACTATCTAAAACTTTTTTTAGCACTTTTTGCTCTATATGGAACCTTCATCGGTATACGTTAAGTGAAAGATTTTTTTAATATTATTGCACACAGTCTTGATCTTCAGATTCAGACATTCGATTAGATTATCAGTCGTTTGACCCACTACATATTTCACCATTTTCTAAAAATCTACAGCGAGTCTAAAGCAAGATAAACCGAATCTTATTCTTAGTAATCAATTGATCTTTTACTATAAAGATCTAACCGTTTACTTGTACTTAATTTCTACCTTCAGGAAGTTGCTGGGTTATTATTAAACTTGAACGTATAAGAAAATTGATCTATTAAATAAAGGATACAAATCTAACGATTGTTGTATGCTATTGTAAACCTACATTAATTGCAAGCGGAGAAGGTTATCTGCCTAGTCTTAACCAGATCTAGTTTAATTTATTGAGATATATATAATCAGACGACACCCAACTGATTGATTCGGGGGTAATATTCTCAATGCATCGAATTTCGTATTAAGGTATGAACTTATTTACTTCTTTATTCCAAATAAATTAGAATGAAAACGATAAGCTTGCAAATGAGGAAAAAGGCAAGAAGAATGGCCTGATATAAGTTGTCGTTTGAAGAAATTCAAAGAGGGAGAAACGCAAAAAATCAACTGATAAAGAAATTTACACACATTGACTGTAGCTCATCCAATCACTAATGTTTAGAAAAGAAATGTTTTTTTTATAAAATATTGAATCGATGTTTGCGTGCAGATCACTAAAATATGTGGAAAAGTGCATGAAAAAAGCTTTAAATAAAAGAAAGTATTACTAATTAGGATTTGTAGACCTTTAAATGACCGATAAGTAGTAGGTACTGCTCGATTGTCTACCTCGTGTTGCCGAAATTTTTTCTTTGTTTGATTCTGTAAAATCTTTTTAATTTTACCGCATGTAAAATTCTAGGTTCAAATGCGACCCGACAAGAAATTTTAAACTAACACTAAAAGTCTTGTGATATGTTATTTTTACTGTGTTTATCGATACACTTCTGTCTATGTTGGTTTTATAAAATGCCCTTTCCATAAAACCATCCGCACGCCACTGCATCGAGAGTGGTTCTTCAATGACAACAATTCTATCGCGCATTCGTCTATCTCGACTTGGTCTTTCTCGTGAAATAAGCTTTTGGGCGATTGGTTTCAGTTTGATAGTGTAACTGAAGAAGAAATTTGATAATACTCCTCTTATCAGACCTTACAAACTGTTGATGTGTGTCCAAAATAAGGCTTTATTGTTGCATTTAAATAGCGATAGCTTTCTTGCTTCTATATGATTGAAGAAAAATTAACTTTTTTGTTATTTCATCCAATCATTTTAACCTTTAATGTTAACTACTCCATTCGATTTTATTTCATCATTCACATATAATAATCGACTTGAATTAGATACCTACCTAAGTTAAATGATTTATAAAATATGTCGATAAAAATATTTTTTACTCAGAATAAAAGATACGAAAGATTGTTTTGATAAATAATAAGATGATGAAGCATCTCTTAAAATCAAAAAGTACATCAACTTTATTTAACTTTCCACTAAAATCAACAAATAATATTTGCTTGAATTAAAGTTGAAATGATTAATTGAATACAACGATTACATTTTCAATATAAATTATAACTGATATGAAAACAAGAAGACGAGTGATTTAATCGAATAATATTATGCTATTCTATAACTTGTTTATCGATCTTTAATAAACAGCTTTATTAAAATTCTAGGGTGTATGTTAGCGTTGATGGCAGATTATATTGCCTGTGATAGACACGTTTCAAATCATTCGTAACGAACTCACTCCCAATATTTTTGCATAATATTTTTCTCTATATGCAAAAATAATAAGAATAACAATACTGCTTGCTTTCTACATACTACTACCGATTTTTCGAACAAAGAAATAACGGATACAATCCAACAACACCAACAGTAAGAACAACAGACGGCCATCTTGTTAGCATGTGTTTCAAGAATGAATATGGGTGGAACTATCAACGTGTAATTTCCATGAGAAAAAAGACTGTGTACACAGAATCGAGAATTTGACGTTTTTAATTATTAAAAGTGTCTACCAAGACGTGTCAAACCTTTAATTAACACAAACGATAGAAATTCTCCTAAGTAATTAACTTTTTTTTGTGTGTACAAGTCTATGCAAAAAAAGACGTGTCTACAGATTGATTGTAAAACTTTTTCTACCATTGTATAAATTGTCATTGTTATCAATCAGAACGCGTCAATGGGGGGATGGTGGTTGATTGAAATGTAGATAGAAGTTTGATGGCCCGGGTAAGTTGTAGTGATTGTTACAAGTAGATGAAAAGTCAGACTAGCGGATTCATCAAACAAATGATCGGCACGTTTCAACAGTCACTTCATGTAGTAGTCAAGTGGATGTGAAGGGCTCGCAAATGTACAGACTTGAATAACGACGACAGTGAGAGTAGATTTTATATATATAGGGGGATAGATAGAGTGAATACGAACGTCTGTAATATGTTATGGTGTGTGCGGGCACCTCCATTACGCACTGACAAGTCAATTGTTCATTCAGATGATAGACTTTTAATATTGAAGGCGGCAACAAACTGAACATGAGCTTCACACAACTTAGCAAATTACACTACTATTATAATTTTTAATTATAAACTAGACAAATTGTAAATCGAAAAGTTTCAGGATTGAGGCTTCATGGGATTGTTCGTCGAGTTGTGCAACAAGATGTTAGCTGTCACTCACCTATTCGAGAGCTTCGTACAGAATTCTAAATTGTAAGAGATAAAGCACGGATATTCAGCAATAGTATTGTAACTGCAGCGAATGCAATGAAAAGGATAATTTGTTTCGAAATCTGAAAGTTCTCTCATTGCACTAACAACTCTCCATAAATACGAAAAGCTAAAAAAATAATTAATTATTACGACATGACAAACATTCCAAATAGAAACAATAATTAAATGAAGGCAACTGCGTTGAAGTAGATGAAGATAATCGTATTAGTCCAGTAAGTAAATAAAATGTAATTTAGAGTCTTTGAAATGATAAGCTGAAAGAACAATTTTAAAACAATGATTCTTTTATAGAACACACATTTTATAATTTCTATTTTATAAAAGAACTTATCAAATTTTCAACAATTGTTTTCGGAAACGGTTCTTCTAAAAATAAAATTAGGCTTTATTTCACTAATCACATGAGATATAGTGTGTTTCCGAGGGGGTTCTCTAAACTGGGGGACGGGAGATTCTACTGAGATTGAAGTAATTCACCAATAATGTGCAGTGAGGTGTGAAAAATGAGTAGAACAAAATCTCATTTTTCATCTACAGTACCGCCTAGACAAATTGATTTTATTTACTTTTGATTCGTTAGAACGTGATTTTTTCAAAGTCTCATGTAAACATTATAGTATTACACTTTACAACTGACACACCCGGACACACCGCCCCTGTGGAGATTAGCACGAAACACACCATACATACCGATAAACTCATGCAACTAGGTATGGTTTGTTTCTGCTAATTACTACAGGGGAGGTGTGTCCGGGTGTGTCAGTTGTAAAGTGTAATACTATAATGTTTACGATAAGACTGTGGAATAATCACGTTCTAACGAATCAAAATAAATAAACAATTGTCTAGGCGGTATTGTAGATGATAAATGAGATTTTTTCTACCATTGAGAATTGACCTCACTGTGTTTTCCACACTTCACTGCACATTATTGGTAAATTACTTCAATCTCAGTATAATCCCCCGTCCCACAGTTTAGTCTACCCCCTCGGAAACAAGATATACATAAAAAAAAGAGGTTAAGTCTCCTCCTATTCACATTCCTAGACACTTCTCACTGGAGTCAAGGTTAATGGTTGCTAAAATACGTGTTGAATTTAATATAACTGATAGAGCAAACAATATCAACAGACATGTGTTGTCTCTGTTGTAAACATTATGAGGTTTGAAAACTATCCACAGCCAACTAGGTACATCTCATGCTGTAATGAGTTAAACAAGAGCGGACTGTACTATGTCTTATTCTTTCCAAAGTTACAAATAATTTAATAGTCCGTGGCTAGATAGACATAACATTTAACTGGCGTGTATGGAATGAAAGGCAATTTTGCACACAATGTATAATTTTTCATTTCAGTGTTCATTTATTAGATAGTTTTGTCTGGTTGGTAAAGAATCGTTTTCTTTTGTAATTTTTACAATTCCATAATTGGTATTTATGAATTTTTAGATAATTTACAAGTGAACGGATTTAATTCGTGATTCTATTTTTTAATAAATATTGATTGAAATTTGGTTCTGAAAAGTCTCATTGTGAGTACGACAAGGACAACACATGTTTATTGATATTGCTGTCTTAACAACAGTTGGCGTCTAACTAAATAATAAACATTAAAAAACTCCTCCTATCCGACATACTCTGACCACTCTTCCCACTCTTCTTCTAATGTACCTAATTGCATTAGTTTACCGGTATAATTTTCTATTAAATTATCCTTGAATCAATATGATTAAAGAATTATGTGGAACAAATAAAGAAATATATGATAAAATGACTTGACTTCTATGTAAATTACCGCTATTTACTTGAGACTTTTTTTAGACATTTCTATTATCATTGTTTAAATTCTATGATGGCGGTATAAAAATAAATGAAAAGTTTTTAAAAGAAAAATATTATTTTCATCTCAAATTAATTCGCAATTGTAGGTAATTGGTTTCCTAATATTGAGTAATTTTCGAGACCTTAGAGAACGTTTTGGCATTTCCAAAACAGCTATAAAGAAAATCGTATCGGTCAATTGAAGTATAGACATTGTAGTTTAGTTTCTTTAGATACTTTTCGATTTCAAACAAACAAACGAGATATTTGAGGTGGAACTCTTAGCTGGGATACTCTGTATGTAAACTAATAACAGTTTGAAAGTCTGATATTTAGTTTAACATTTCACACAGCATAAAACAATCATCGAATTAGTTTATGTCAGACAAGTGAAGATTAATTTTGCAATTAAAACTAATTACGTTTATATGAAATAAATTTCGAAGTTTTTAATAAATCTATTATATATATAAAAATGGTGTAAAAAATGTATAGTAATTCATAAAATGAGAACGGCTGGGCCGATTTCTGTAAAATTTTTTGTCAGTTGTTCGTATTTTCGAGGAGAAGGTTTTTACGGAAGAAAATTTTGGAAAATCCCTCCGGAAAAGTTGGAAAATTGGAAAAATCGAAAGTTTTCATTCAAAATCCGAGTTGACTTAGACTTTGCGCAATCTGACAGGTGTCATTTTGGCATTGTAATTTTTTACAGTAAATGTGCTATTTTTCTTGCTGCGAGTTTTGTGTATTGTTAAACTGATTCCGGATAGTCGTAAATTACGCATTCACGTAAAATTGGGGCGAGGCAAAGTTCGCCGGGTCCGCTAGTTTGATTATAAATTTTTAAATATGAATAGTTTATTTTTGTTGCTAATTATCTCATAAATTGCCGATTCATTAAGAATGCAATAGACTTTTTGTTTTTGAAACAGTTTATTGCAAAGCAATGACGTACATTGTAGTTGATAAAAATAAACAAGAAGAATCCCATCAGAAATGGTTTCAAATACTTGTAATTTTAGTAGGTGAGTTATTTTTTTGGTTCTTTTTTTGGTATCGATTGAAACTATTACAAAAATTTATTGTAGCAAGTATACCGTGCTGGTATGCTATTCGCCTGGCCATCTCCATCTATTCCAAGAATTGTGAATGTTACAATCAATTATAATATTACATTAGATGAAGCTTCATATTTCACTGTATTGCCAGCGATTGGAGCAGTAATCTCCTGTCTAATTTTTTCCAAAACTATTGATATATTGGGACGAAAATACTCGATTCTCTTTATCGTAATACCACAAATAATCTCATGGGCTTTGACAGCAATTGCTACAAATGTGTACGTACTTTATGATGCACGATTTATTACTGGAATCGGTGATGCTTGTATGTTTTCGGCATTACCAACGTATATTGGTGAATTTGCAACACCAGATGTGAGAGGTACATGGGGTAATGCGATGACATTTTTCACCGCTAGTATTTATTTGTATTTTTATATTTATGCCACAATCCCCGTATTTTCATATAATGAAGAATCGTGAGGATGAAGCCGAAGTGACATTACAAAAATTACTTGGCAAAAAAAATGTTGAAATTGAATTGAAACAATTGAAAGCTGATGTTTATCGACAAATGTCGGGTCTGGTACATGGAAAGATCTATTTTTAATTGATAGTAATCGTAAAGCTTTATATGCTGGAATTTTTCTACGCATATCACAACAAATGGGTGGAAGTTCTTGTTTTGTTGTATATTCACAATATATTTTTCTTAAATCTGGTGGTGATTTACCAGCAAGCGCTTCAGCAAGGATTTTATCGGGTCTGTGTGCTACACTGAATCTCCTCGTTTCATATACTTTAGACAAAGTCGGTAGAAGACGATCATATTTATTTTCGAATCTATTCAGAGGTTTTCTCCAAACAACTGAAGCGATATATTTTTATATTGAACAAAACTATCCTCAAATTGACATTGGTGTTGTTAATTGGATACCAGTAACTGGTATGATAGCATTTATGTTTTGCTATTCTTTGGGTTTAGGTATAGTACCGACATTAATGTTGGGTGAATTGTTCTCGGCTAGTATTACGAAAATTTTCCATTTATTGGACGCAAATATTGGACTGTTTGCACCATTTGTAATGTTTGCATTAATCAATTTTATTACTACAGGCTTATCATTGTATTTTGTACCAGAAACTAAAGGTAAAACATTAGAGGAGATTCAACAAGAGTTGAAAGGAAGAAAAACAAAAATCGCAGAAATGCAATGATAATTTATTCAAATAAATTATCCATAAACTTTAGTTTTATTTTTATAACGCCAGAAATTACCAGTCATCATTGAATTGCAGCTGTATTCAATGTATTGAAATTTGAATGCCCTTTATAACCGTAGAGGGTGAATTTTCAAAAAAATTTTCTTAGTGAAAATATATGTGCCAAACTTAAAGTCTATGGGACGGATAGTTTCGGAGATATCATGATGAGTGAGTCAGTGAGTGGTAAATCGCTTATATATATAATAAAATATAAAAAACACAAATATCACCCCCTTATAGTCACCCCTAGAACATCTAAACGTAGATTATGCCCAATTTCTAACATGTAACTAGGGACTTTAGCAGCTTTTACCTTTTATCTAAAGACTTGAGCAATTATCACAATCAACTCCCGAATTATTGACATATTAATCCGTACTTTTAATCTCCGAGAAGTTCAAGTAGTAAATACGTCGTTTTCTATCTATTTATTAAACATAGTCAATTTTAAGGCCTGTCGATGGCCTTTTACCCTGCAATTGTACAAATATAGAGCCAGATTAAAAATTTTTATAACATAAAATGTAGTCTTGCTGCAATAAGACAATTCATGTTGTTTTTTTCTTGCAAAGTTGTCTGTCACGACATTGGTATCTGTCAATGTTTTTTTTTTAATTAGGCTGACTGAATATTTTAATATATCAGAAGGGCAGACTTATTGCTTTTACGTCTTTATAGGACATTCTTACCCCCTAAAGGAATTATTTGTTGTATATCAGGTGTGGAAGAATGACTGAAGGAAATATGAACCTTACTGAAATGTCATAAGTCTGCTGCCCACATTAGTAGCCCCTCTTCAAATGATTTCGTGACTGATTTTGGCATTTGCGAGAAACTTTCTAATCTTGAAAAACTTATAAAGTGCACTAATGCAAAAGTAAATTTTAAAATATCAGATAATCCATGTCAATTAGATAATTATGAATCTTTACAAAGAATGACTATTAACAAGATCTAATTGCACTGTTTTTGATTTCATATAATGAGAAAAGTACTAATAGAGAAATGATGGTGAGCGTGACTATATAGGTACTCTTAAAAAACTAAACAATGAGTTAAAAAAGATGCTATAAAAGTGTTCAACTTATAAGATGTTTCGAAGTAACAATTATTTTACGCCAGTTAACTTATGCGTTAGTTAAAATATAAATGGATTACGTTTATAACATCGAACAGTATCAACAGGGATCTGATAAACAATGGTTTCAAATATTCGCAATTCTCATAGGTAAGTGTAGAAAAAAGCTTACAATTATATAAAATAATCTTGCAAATTATAAAATTTACTTTAGCATCCCTACCAGGATTAAACACTGGCTTAAATCGTTAACGATAAAATCAATTACAATATTAATTACAATATTAATATCCTTCTGAGGTAATTACCTCAGAAGGAGCCTCATATTTCACTGTACTACCACCGATAGGATCAATATTGTCATGCTTAATCTTTGCCAAAACTATCGATATTTTTGGTCGAAAATATTCGGTTCTATTTATTGTTATACCACAAATTATTTCACTAATTTTAACAGCAGTTGCTAAAAACGTATATGTTTTGTATACAACTAGATTCGGTGATGCTTGTCTATCTACGGTATTACAAACCTATATTGGCGAAATTTCACCACCTAAATTTCGAACTGTGGATATAATTTTTAATTATAAACTCGACAAATTGTAAATCGAAAAGTTTTAGGATTGCGGCTTCATGGGATTGTTCGTCGAGTTGTGCAACAAGATGTCAGCTGCCACTCACCTATTCGAGAACTTCGTACAGAATTCTAAATTGTAAGAGATAAAGCACGGATATTCAGCAATAGTATTGTAACTGCAGCGAATGCATTGAAAAGGTTTGATACGTGAAGGGATAAATTGTTTCGAAATCTGAAAGTTAAGACATTGCACAAACATTTTACAACTAAAACTCTTAACTGTGCTAAACCAATATCGATTAGATCTACCGCCCAACTAAACCAACTTTACAGGGCAATAAATTATTGTTAGTTAGAGTATTGTTGCGTAAATTTGCTTGGAAAAGACGCAAAATAACGGTACAACACGGTTTTGCTGTTTAATGTCAGGTAAAAGTTCCTTAGCAGAAAATAAGATACAAAAAATAGTCAACGTAGAGCAGGATTAGGGACGCTTGGCAAATTAACGTTTTGTAGTGTTGCCTTTTGTTGCATATCGAATACTACCAATGATAATGAGACAAATAAAATCTAATTTTCAAGATGTCGTGCATTTGTGTAACAGTTAGAATTATGATAAATAGCCTTTTAATTTCTATTATCTCACTATTTTGACCGAGATGAACCGATAGAAAGAGTACACGAAAATTTTTCATAAATTACCAACACGTCATACCTACAAGCAATCAAATTGTCATTTAACACGATTGTGTTGCAATTGTTCAAATAATCGTTAAAATTCGCAACAATTCAATCGTGCTGATGACAGGGAAATGACTATAAAAACGAATCGTGTTAGTCGGAGCATCACACAGCAAATAAACGTTGTTTTTGTTGCGAAATTTCCACCAATTTTGATTGGAATTAAACGGTAATCCAAACGCAAATGAATTATTTGCAACTTATACGAGACTAAATCGAATTTTATCGATAACACAATGATAATTATAGTGACAACAATAATAATAGTAATAACAATGGAAATGTAACATGATTCATAGACGTATATAACAGCTTGTAAGTGTATCACAAAAACCTCAGACTTGGAATTATTTCTATACAATAGAGAGTCTATTCTAAATTTACACCTTGTACAAAATGGGCTCGTATTACAACATATAGATATAATATCACACAATAATCTCTATTTTATACACATACACATTAACAAATCTATAGTCACGTTATGTCGTTATGGTAGTGTATAGAGCTAGAGGGTGACAATAGGGTGTCCCCCCTTAAAATATAACATAAAGATCTGTAAAGGGGCGTGAATGGTGAACGGCCTAATGCGAGGGGACGGCACATTTCATACTCTATTCTCCAAGCTCAATTTTGTGTATGTCATCGAGAAACGTGACTCAACTACGAAATGAAACTCGAAAAGGAAATTGTTTTATATATAGTATAGATGTTGGCAGCCATAGTCGATCATTCAACCACTACGAATTTCAATAACAGCCTCATCTACATCAGCATCACGGATTTTAATAATTTCTTTCGTTGTAATTTCGTTTTGGATAGGAGGGTGATTGTGTTGTGCATAGATGGGAATCGCCAGAACTACCCTCTGAGTTAATTGGCGTTCAGGCACAGGTGATTCTTATTTACTACGTCCACAAATTAAGTAAAAATTTCAAATTACAAGTGACAGGTTATATGCAACTTAATGTTTGAAATATATTTGAAACGTTCCTAAATTTTACATGTTTACTTGTAATGAAAAGAATATTACATTGTGGCAGTCCTGTTTGAATAAAACCCTATGAGTTTGTTTACAGATTTTGGTGGCGCCGTTTTTCGAACTTCGAAGCACAATATTTTGTATTTTTTCGGAGATTCTATAATTTTTTTGATCAATTTTCAGTTTAATGCAATAACGAAGAATTTAATTTTTGAGAACTTAATAGAAGCTCTAGTTGCGTAAGTTAGTTACATTTCCGTCATTTGAAACTTTATACTTAATTTTTGGGCGCAGAATACGGTTATTTTTCGAAAATCGTATATTAGCAAGAAAATTCGACAGAGTCAATTTTTAAATGCAAGCATTAGAAAAAAATCTGGTACTGCACACGGTGGTAAAGTCCCTTTATCCACTCGAGGATAAAGTATGATTTTGCATCTTATAGAGAGACACTGTGTAGCAGTCAGTATACAAAATTTATACCTTTTGCTTTTCATATTACAATCAAGGGTGTTCAATCATATTGTGTAATATTATTAGTGTAATGTTGTACCTTCCGGAAAGGTACAGTCTCTTTCCACTTTCAGGGAACAGAGTGGGAGGATCACCTGGACACTGTATGATACTGTGGCATAGACACGTTCCAACCAATCAGAATAAATAAACGATGCCGAGGCGAAGATTATATATAAATACTTTTAAAGTTGCATTATCTACATGAAAAGAATAGAATAAGCATATCTGAAATTTATAGTGTCCAAAATAATTTATAGGAAACAAAAACGAATGAAAAACGATAAAACAATAATAAAATTTTGGTTATTTGAAGTCAGTTAAATATATTTTATGGACGCCACTGAAAAAGGACCATCCCTTTATCCTCTACAGTACCGCCTCGACAGCTGTTTATTTATTGCGATTCGTTAGAACGTGACTATTACACAGCCTTATTGTAAACATCTTGGTATAAATACTTCACGCCTTTACACCTACCGTGATTCACAAAACATACTCTACCGCAAACTACTAACTATACGAAAAAGTTTTCTTGTTGACTGCGACAAAAGAAGAGTGACAAGGATACAAATTCAAACAATAAAGTCAGTAATGCCAAACGTCTATACTTTGATATCCTTTCATTTCCAAACGTTTTCGATATTTTTCGATATTAATAGTAAAACCAATAACTTGAAATCTGCCGTAGTTTTCGGAATGGTTTGTTTCCGAGGGGGTGGCCTAAACTGGGGGACGGAGGATTATGCTGAGATTGAAGTAATTTATCAACAATGTGCAGTGAGTTGTGACCTAAGAGTGGGAGAAACATTGGCTTCCAGCTAAACAGTGCGGCAGGCTAATTGAAATTATATTAATTATTTATTTATTGCGATTCATTAGAACTTGACTATTACACAGTCTTTTCGTAAACATTATGTTTGCAAACCGCTGAACCTAGATACTGTTTTAACAGGCACACCAAGCTTTTGGATACCGATTCCGGCGAAACAACGAATGTGATTGCAACTATTGTGCATAAAACAGTAGTTTCTTATCACCTGTCTAAAGAAAACTTTTCTTTTTTAGTTTTTAACTAAACGCGGCGAAATTAAGAAATAATTTTTTGTAAATGAGTACAGTCTTGTAGATGTATTCTGTCGACAAGTTTTTGGAGACCTTTATTATCAATATGAAAAAGTTGATGTCGATTTTCCAAATTTACAAAGTTGCCAAGTAATTTTTTTTACTCAAACTACTCGTTAGGTATCCTAGTTTAAGTTAAGTTTAAGGATGCATACGAATATTTTAATAATTGTTTGACTGGGACAAACTGTGTTATTACATAATCTACCTGTAGATATGTGGTCAAATTTAAATCAGTTATTAAAATAAATACAGAAATTTAATAAATATTAAAGTACTGAAACGGCTACTGAAATTGGCAAATAATTGTAATCTTTAGTCGATAGTTATCCGTCATTTAGTCACTGAGAAACAACTGAAAATTGTAAGATAAATAATATTTGTAATCAGTTGCACGAATTTTCATCTTTTCGTCAATGCAGTTCCACAATTGTTGCACTTTGTTGATTGAAAATCAGCATCAGACGTAAAACTTATATATGGAATTGGAAACTTTACCAATTGTTTCCAATACGTTGACCTTCTTCATGGCTGCGTCATTCGAACTTTCATAACTAAAGGAGTATTTCTAATTTAGAAGACTCTCCTATTTTGTATACATATTCCATTGTTTTCAATCCACCATAACTGGATTGGCCAATCAGAAACGAGAAATAAGGACGGTGGTTGTATTGTTATTGTGATGATGAAAAGAGCCCCCCATTTCTGTATTGTGTCGCGCCCCTTTTGTAAGCCAGATTATTCTGCTTTTTTCGCCCCATCCTCGCTCTACTTCTCTTGTATTTTTTTTCCCTGTTCTCGCAATGTCATTTTAATGGAGAAACGAAAATGAAATTGTAAGGGGTGTTATAGGCCTACAAGCTATAATGTGTTAGAGAACAATGTTGATTGAAGTATACATGTTTTTCTTATTCGAATATATCCGTAGGGAATACACACGCACTCCTATTGTTGAAATTTATTTTTTAATTAATGACACACCTATCGACTTTTAGAGAGATGATGCAAAAATGTTATAATTTAAACCCTCTAAATATGGGGACGTCAAAGATACATGGTGTTAAAATCGTGTTCTAGATGACAATTCAGATAGTTATAATCTTTAAAAGCTGACCAAAAGTCCTTTGTTTGTACGTGCCATCTGAGTAGGCCATTAAGGATTAATTTGAGACGTTGCATGTTTAATGCACTTTGAAAAGGTGTGGCTTACCTATCAACATCTAACTATTATGGCACTGTCAGACTGATCCTGTTAGAGAGAAAGGTAGATCGTGTGCTTCTGATAGGGATTCCATCAATGTTTTTTTTTTAACAAAATCAACGACATGACAGCGACAAGGTAGCTTAAAACGACAACTCGAAGAGAAACAAAAAAGGGATAAATAATAAATGTTGTCATTTATGTGTATACTGGTTTCGTTTTCTTTATGTTAAAATACACAGTTTCCAAATATTATTATGTTGCTTATTATTATCAATAAACCAAATCTAAAATAAATTCAAAAACGATGAAAAAAGGGCAGTGTCATGTTACTTTTTTCACTATAAATTTTATCCTATTTCTTCAATGAATGACAACAAAAATGTGGTAAACGCTATTGTTGGTTGATTCTTTGGAAATGCTTTTGTATCAAATATGGGAATCTAAATGAAATTAGTTAACAAATCTACCAAAATAGATCGTGTTGAGTAAGCAATGGAATTTTTAACGATGAAAATTTAAACAGTCAACATGAAGTTTTGTTCTTTAGGTAACTGGCTTGTTAAAATTTTTTGAATTCATTTTTTATTCTATAACTCACCTAAAAAAAGTAAAAAGAAACATGAATATTCTAATCCTAAAGAATACAATTAAAATTTATTAATTTATATTTAATTACAAGAAATGTTTCTAAAGTTCTGAGAGTTTTTCAATATTTTGATTTGCTTAATTTTATACAACATTACAATGCACTTTTTCAACATGTCCTCCACGATATCGTAATTTTTTAAATAGTCCTGCAAATATGTTTGACGTAGGGGTTTTTGCACAAAATTAAAGACGCTTTCCCCACTTAAAAAGAAGAAAATACAGGACATATGAACTCATTAAGAATGCATATGATCCAACTGAATTGTTCACATATATGAAATTATAAAAAAAAACATTGTAAGGCGTAAGCCAGGAAGATGTTCAAAAATTGTAAATATGTTTGAAATTATCCATGTAATTAGTATAGGTAGGTATTCATTATAATTGGAAAATAAAGAATAATTTAACAAAAAAAAACTTGGCAAATATGTTTTTGGTGTATTTTTGATCCACTTATTTTACTTCATTCAAATTTGCATATCTAACACCTCTTAATGGATTTTTCAAATCTGGGAACAGATCATAATCACTGGGTGCCAGATCTGAAGAAGAAAGAGGGAAGTAAGTGCCATCGTAATTCACGCAAAACATCCTTTTTCGGTCTTATGGTTTAACGTCATGCACTATCCTGTTGCAATATAAAGGATATTTATGCAACTTTTGGCAAAAGAATAATTCCTTCACAATCCCAGAAAACAATGAGCATTACTTTACCAACAAAACTGAACGACAGGCGCTTTTAATGAAGACCATAATTTAGGTTTTCGTTATTCTTTAGAATCACTTTTGGCGTCACGGTTAAAATGGGGTATCCATGTTTCGTCAGTGATTATTATTCGTTGCCAAAATCATCGCCACAACAGGCTAAAGGCGCCTGAAGATATGTGTTAGATCTATTATGTTTCAGATCCCAACAGCCTTGACACACAATGGGCTTAAAGCTTACTTGCCCTCAAATATTCATGTAAAATTTCATGAATTTGGCATGTCTGTCATTTTTCAGTACATCCTCTGCAGCGGTAATATTTTTCATCTACCGACATGTTTGCGGCGCCACTGAGTTAGTCATCTTCTAATGACCTTTTATCAGTTTTAAAACGATCATAGCATCGAGCATATGTTAAGAAGTCTCTGAATTATTAGAGGTTTCAGCATTATCTAAATCATAATAAAGGAGCAGCGTTCGAAAATAATCAGTCCAAACGATACTAATTTAAACACATTTAAGAAGTCAAGAAACGGAAAGCCTGCCGAAGCATTGAACTTACTTTTTATGAAAAAAGAAGCAAGAAAAATTGCTATAAAAAATTAAGATTTGTAATTCAAATTATTTGCGAATTCATCCATCCATTTTACAGGTCCACAATTGATAAGGAATTATTTTAAGTGAAATAAAACCGTTACAATATAATGATACCTTTTTGCGCTTTTGACATTAAGTAGATTTATAAAGATGACTGCGAAATTATTGAAAGTTGGAGATCAAACATAATAATTAAAATAATAATCTGCATAATTTAAAATATCATCCAAACGATTAAATTTTATCGTTTCGTCTACATTGAATTTATCACTTCATAATAATGCAATTCTGTAGTTTCAGAACCAGACTTTTCTGTTTAAATGTGGCTCTGAAAATTTAATGGTTGACAACCTCTCCATGAGCTGTTATTTAACCAGTATCTGCTCTTCATCCTACAGTATTTAATCGAGGTAGATAGACGGATGAGCAATAGAATTGTTGCCATTAATGAACCATCCTCGGTCCAGTGGCGTACGCTTCTTCTTTGGTAAATATGAGAAAAGGGATCCACCCACACTCTTACTGACACGCACCCATCTGCGTCAATTCTCGCTTCGATCACGCGAGGAAACTATACATAGTAAGAGATTTAGAAATCTGCTATCAAACAAACATGCAACGGAGATGGTGAGTGATTGTTCTATTATATATCTCCCAAATTTATCTTATCTACTATAAGAAAAAACTGTTTGTTTCTTTTTTGAAAATTCTACTAAATTTGGAAAATATATAATAAATCAATCGGTCATCATCTCACGTCTTCTATTAGCTGATTTATTATTTCTCAGTTTCATTTCTTCCTTTCAGTCTCGTAAGTCATTACGACCGCGATATGTGCCTCCGCCAGATTAATTTGATGTGGAAAAAAGTGGATTTTATTTGTGAAATGTTTGAATTTGAATTGTAAAAAATAGACTACAAACGTAAAATTTACATATCAATTTATGTAAAAGATTCAGCAGCGGGTACTTTTACTAGTAGCGCCTACTCCATTTGCCGCTACTGTATTCGACCAATTTCAATTCTATTATGCCGTAATTCAATATACCTACCTACACAAACCACTGTAGCAATCTTACGATATGTTAAAGATACAACAGATAAGCTTTAATACTTGAACAAAAAGACTTATCGTATATAAATATATGTACACAAGAAACAAACAATCTTATAGAAATCAATAATTACAAAGGATGACTTAACGAAACAACATTTAAAATTACTCCTTTATAACTGTGTTTAGTTTATTTACACACATTGAACACTAACTACTAAAAGGTATCATTATATGTAGTTCTATATCTCGTTTGCTTTTAAAAATCGAATGAAAAAAAAAGAAATTATTTACACCTGTCTCGATAATTACCAAAGTAAATTGATTCTTTTCTACAACATGTAAACAACTTACCACAAATATAAATGGATAAAAATAATTATTTTTATTCAATATTAATTATGTATAGATGTTGATAGGTTGATAGTGTGTACAAATAAAAATAGAAGCATAATAGTAGAAAATATCAGAAAGAAACTCCACGTACAATTGCTATTTTTCCCCACTTTAACCCGGCATCGATTTATAATTGAATTATCATATTTACGTTTCAATGAATCTATGTTATTTTATATACAGTCGATATGTTGTTGATGTAAAAGGGGAACTCTTCTCAGTATGTGGTTATTGTAAGGACTCTTAACAAGTCAAGGGCGGGTCTGTAAAACTCGATTGGCTAGAATTTATAAGGGTGTCGTTATATAACGGCCTTTCTACATACACACTCATACACATGCAGCTATACCTATATAATGTTATCCCCCTCGTTAAGTTCACATGTTATACTTTCAATTTATACTTTAATTATTTCTGAATTGGAATCGAACACACCCGGTCGCCATTGTAATCATTTCGAAATTGTATAGTCAGTCAGTCAGTCAGTCAAGCAAGAAGGGGGGTGGTTTGATATGTATTGTATTATAAAATGATGTAAAAACTTCATAATATATGAATACATTTATAGTATGTAAAATGTTGAATAACATATATTGTAAAAATTTAATAAAATCCAATCTAGTTTTGTTTAAAATTCAAAATCTATATTTCTATAGAAATGTCAATCATGTTGTTTTATTAATTGAATTTTAACCAGATTGATGGAAAAATCCATGAGAAAAGCTAAAGATAATCTACTTGAATTTGAATCTAAATTGACCTCCGCAATTTGAATTTCCAATACAAAGAAACATATTGTGTACGGTTTTGCAAAAGTACGTTTTATTATTCTATGTTTATACAGTAATGGCAAATAAAATAGGTACAATCGCTGCAAAATACTGCCGCCCGATCTTATAATGTACAGGAGCTAAAACAGCTTTTCTAAGGATATTCTGAAACATGTAGTATAGTCCATCGCTAGAAAATATGGAATCAGCGTAATGTTGTAAAATCTAAAGTCATAAAGGCAAAGTATCCGCACAATGGAGCCTCAATTACAAGTAGTAGATCATAAATGAAACTATTCCAGAAATTTCAAACTGAACCGACAATTGCAACATCTGTTTAGACCTGTCCCAAAGTAGAGAGATTTTTAAAGGATAAATGAATTTGGAAGTACGATTTCAACACAAATTTCAGATAGCTGAATAACGGGGAAATACAAAATTATTATAAAAATTTTTATTTATTCATCTTCACTTACCTATATGCCTATAATATTCATCTCTTTCTAACTCATATAAAAAGAGGCAGATCGTCTCCCTTCTCTTCTTTCTCCCAACTACAACACAATCGTGCAGAAACCACACCTTCAGTATGTTGTTTACTACGGTTTTCTTCACGATAAATTAGCGAGAGTTGTGGGAAGGCAATATCTTGGCTTCACTCCCGTCTTTCTTATTCTCCTGATTATTTTTCTTTTGTTCTCTCTATAATTCTAAACACACTTCTTAAAAAGCCACATGAGACGATCTCTATTCCGTGATCCATATTTTAGAAGGTTCAACAGCATTAGTGTCTCTTAAAATAAATTTCCTTGTTCATGTGTGACTTTAGGTGCTTCGTGCTTCATTCTAAAGACAGATACGTAGTTTTGACTCTTTTTTATTGAGAAAAATAACAGTATATCTCTATTGAAACTCACTCGTCTAGGCGTATACAATATGCCTGATAATCAGAAGGTTTTTAATGAGAAATCCCTGCTGAAAAATTCAGATAGATTCAAATAAAAATCAATGTTTAATTGGAAGTTATTGGAAGTTATTGTAAGCTATTGTATCTTTGAAACAGGAATTCCCAATACTTATAATCTACAATACATACTGATAATTTCCAATACATTTTTTTAGCTGGACATTCATTGCATTTTCCGATCCACATAGATCTATCAGGATTCTTAATGGAACTTAACATTTTCTATCGGACTTTTTCCACAGGGATGTCAAATTTTCTGTGAAACAGAACTAAGAACTGTATCTAAGAGGCTTTTGATGGCTCTCAAGATTGTAAACATTGAATGAACACCAATTGTCACTTAGAATGCAGGCAGTCGGATCGAGTAAAATCCAACAATAATTTGACCACTTCTATTGCATTTCGAGAGACACACGTCTCCCATCTCGTCTTGACGAGGTAGGAAAGATTCTCGTCTCGCTGGGTTCACTACCTATAGTAAGTAATTTTGAGATTGAGTCAAGATCAAAAATGCCCTTTTGTGCCTAAAACAATGCATGCATTTAATATAAATGCTTTTTCTTCAGTTTATTTCCTTTCCAAATTAGGTACATATATTCGCTTATGGAATAATCGTCAATATGTATTTATTCATAATTATTAACTCAAAGTGGTTGGAAATATATAAAAAAAAAACTAAGGATGTAACGAAAACTTGACTATTATGCCTATCATCTTTTCTACTTTTCTTTCATCGCTTCGAATTTCTTCCTTTTTATTTGAATGTTTTCAAGTATTGCAAATCACACTAAATATAAACATACGGATTGTAGATCTATTATAGAACCTTACAATCGTAAATAAACCTTAAAATTGACAATAATAGGATTGTGGTAACGGTCATATTACAAATCTTATATTCTACTAACTAACCAACACACGATTCAAGGATATTCAGTTCAAATTGTCGATAATTCCTGTTGGGAATTTTGTCACATCTTTAACAAATCTCGCATCTGATACGTATATAAAAAAAAAGATTAGTGAACTAAATTGTTGAAGATTTCATATCTAAACTGTAAACCAATTGCATACAGTTACCAATTATAGATACAGTCTCATGTTCACAGCCATTACTTATTGTAATAGGTTTAGTTTCAGATTTTGATCAATAATCTTTTGTTATGGATAAATACTTATCTGAAACAGGGTTCTATTTGAAATTTTTTAAGTTCTGGTGGAGAGTGAACAACATAGTTTTGTTGGAGACGAAAAATGGGCTTGGATTCAAAAATTGTAATCATACAGACTGTTTCAGCCCATACAATCATTTTTATTAAAATATTCGAAAGCCACCTTCAAGAAACTAGGTCACCTAAGAAGTAGTAGTAGAGTGGGAAAAACTACTACGCCACCACAAAAATTTGGAAGATCGGCATCAACTTTTTAAAATTTTTGATAAAGGGGCCAAAAGCATGTCAGCAGAATGCAGTGAGAAGACTGTATTCACCTAAAAAGAGAAATTTGCTTTATAGAGGTTTTGAGATGTTTTATTTATGATTACCAACGTACCTTATATTTATATGATTACGTTAGGTGCACAAAGTTATGTAATCCGTGAGGACAATAAATAAGGCCTGTTAAAAATCATTTTTTTTTAACGAAGAAGGTAATTGAACCTATCAATGAAAGTGATTGAATTTGTGCCGAGCTAAAAAACGAAATAATATTACTATGACCATTCAGAGTGGATAACTGTTTTTATCTACAACTACTATTAAAAGTGACGTTTATAGCACAGTTTACTCGAGTTAAAAATCTAACTTTATTACACTGAGTGTTATAAATGACAGATCAGTTTTATAAAATAGATATACAGTACTGGTGACTCTTCTGAGCGCATAGGAGAAACGTTCGCCCCTCCCATCTGTAGCACTTGCATATGAGTTAGAAGGATATAAAGAGAATGTAGGTGGTGAAAGAATTAAAAATGCAATCACCCACCCTTAGACCCTTGACCAAACAGAACACTTTCAATTGTAACAAAAATTCCACAAATATCCCATATTTTAGAAAATGTCAACATCCACATGTTAGAGATTCGGTATCTTTGTCACACAGTATCCGAATTTCTGAAATTACATCCCCGATCAAACGCATCAGACAAAGAAGGGACTATTCACAAGATGCCATTATTCGTAAAATTGTAAGTATTTGCTTTGAAATAGAAAAACGGGAATTTGCTCGCAAAATAAAATGTCACTTTTAACACTTGTATCATAAATAACTATTATTTGAAAAAATTTCAAAAACTTAATGTCGATTTTCTAAATTTACAAAGTCAAGTAAACTCCGTACAAAAATTAAGTATAAAATTTCAAATTACAAATGATAAACTATGTGAAACTTAACAGTTGAAAAGTTCCTAACTGTTAAATGTTTACTTGAACCAAAAAATATATTATGTTGTGGCACTACTGTTGGAATAAAATCCTACGCGTTTGTTTATATATTTTGGTACTGATTTTTCAATATTAACTCTGAAATCCGATAATTAATATTCCTTTAGAGATTCTAAAATTCCTTTTAAATCGATTTTCAGTTTAATACAATAAACGAGAATTTTAATTTTGGGGCTTTAATAGAGGGACTATTTTTTCGTTGCGAAGGTTAGTCACATTGCTGTAATTTGAAATTTTATACTTAATTTTTGGACGGAGTATAGTAATTTTCTTTTTACTCAAACTACTCTTTAAATGATCTAGTTTGAGTTCTTGAAGGTTGCATTCGAATATTTTTATAAATGCAGGAGTTATGAAACATAGTTGTATGGGCAACTGTATAAAAAGTCGTCAATTTTGAACGATTTTATAATTAAAATAAAAATTAAATTATGACTTCTAAAAAGATTAAGGTTTTCAATGCTTTTAACCGTAAAACTATTCAAAAACGAGAAAAAAAAAATTACTTGGAACGCTTTTGAGCAATAAGGTAAAGATAAAATTGTTATTACAATAAATTTAAAATAACAACACTACAACTTCTAAATATCACGAGAGAAATTTGGGAAAAAACGTTAAACTACAAAAAAAAGTTAAGTGGCAGCGGTGGGATTCGAACCCACGCCTCCGAAGAGACTGGTGCCTTAAACCAGCGCCTTAGACCGCTCGGCCACGCTACCTGTAGTAAAATTTAGGAATTGTTTTTATATTTATTTCCAATATAATTGTTCTTATTTAAATTTTCATTTATAAGAAAATTATACGAGATGTCTCCCTCCAATTTTCTTGTACTTGTAATATTTAGTTGGCCATCGAAAAATAAGTGATGCTCATTTTTTTGTAGTCTCCTTTAAGCCGCTTCATGAGGTGAAATACACCCTCAAATTCCAAATAGTAATTAGTAGCAAACTAATTTTACTTTATTCGGGGCCTCAAATAATAAAAATACACATTTTCAATTCCTTCCACCTTTGTTGTAACGGGGTAAACCACCCCTTGAAAATTTTTATCCTTCATAGAAAAATATTACAGAAGCCAATAACTTTGTTATTGAAGAAATCTGTAGAGCAGTTTTAACAGAGCCGGACCGAAACCGAATTGCGCCCGGGGCAAACAATATTCTTCATACTTATATGGTTTGACACCCTATTGGAAACAGCGCCCGGGCCAGATGCCCCCTCGGCAGTTTTAGCAAAAATATTTTATGTATGTACAAAATATCCGATCACGCGATCCTCAAAAAATCTGGTTCCAACTGTGGATCCAAAGAAACGGAACCGAGACTGCAGCAATTTACGTACACATACGATAGAATCCTAAGATGCAGACCCCTTTGCAAACATCGGTGACACAAATCTGCATATAAGCTGGGAACGAGAGATTTGGGTTGGCCAGATTTTTCACCAATTTACGCTTCAAAATCGCTCATCCCGTTGCCATATTTCGCCAACGATTTCGTGACCGCAGCCAAAAACTACCAGTGTCTAGCTGATCTGATAATCCGTAGTAATGAGTATCAGTGATACTCATTATTCATTACTGAGCAAGCTAAAATATTTACGTTTTCGGATACAATATTGTGTAGTGCTAAAAACTGCTTGCCAATAGCCATTCCTAAGGAATCATCACTAGTGCCTAAAGTGGCGATTTAGTACGACTGAATCAAAGATCCATTTCTAATAAGTCATATTAATACCTTCCCAATTCTAACAATTTACCTTGCCTCTCCCAAAACTGTTAAACCTAAATAATTACATGTATTATAATCATTTCTTAAAAAGTTTTATTTAAAAAAAAATGAGAGAGCACATATACTCGTATTTTATATAACAATAATTTTATAATTTTTGCCTTACATACTATGTGTATATATACAAAATGGATCGAGAATGATGGAACACATTACAAAGGTGCACAGTTGTGGTAAGCGAACCAAGGGGGCACATAAAAAACCGATTTCTACATTAAAGCTGGAGGATTTATTTTGCACCACACGTAGAGAAACAGATGCTGAGCAACCTGCTTATGGAAAAAAGACATGTTGTGTGTTTCAACAATAGCACTGTTGATGTTTAAAATATTTTATAATATTGTTTAAATTGCAAGAAATAGGTGAAGTCTCTATTTCTCTTTGGATCTGTTTCATCTGCCACCACTGTATAAAGAAGACCAAGCAGGTATATACTCGCATGTTCGCTCAACAGCACACCCCTATTTACATATAAATATAGAACAACAATTTTTGGTAGAGTACACCGTTGGGGAAACACATTGTATATAATTTCCTAAAAAGCAACTTCTAAAACAAAAACTATCACAACATGAATACAACATAACTACAAAATCTCGTACAAAATATCAAAAATAAATCAATCAGTCTTATCGTAATTATGATTATAATGCAATAAACTAATATTGGGTATATTGCCAACAACACCATTAGTCCGTTTTTGTACAGTATCCAAAACAGAATTGCCATATTTAACCATATTTGGAACAGCACCAAACATCATATTCATTAAACTTTTCGTATTGGTACGTTCTAATCTATCAACTGATGTTTTACGTACAAGAAACTTTAATAATACTTCATTGAATTTATTTGGTTGTTCTTGATGTGGAAAATGGCCAGCACCATCGATGATTTTCACATGGAATTTCTCACAATATTCAGTTGAACGTACAACACTTTCCAATTTCAATAATTTATCTTTATTACCCGTAATTAACATAATTGGTATTTGTATTGGTTCTAATTGTTCATTGATCTCATAATATGGTAAAATACGTAAATAATTCAATGGACCAGTCCAATCTTCTGTACGCGAAAAACTATATTTGTACGCTTCTAAATATTCATCTTTTTGCCCTAAATGTCGATGATAATAATTGATAATATTGATATCATCTTTTAATGCATCAATTTCAGGAAAATACGGTAATTGTACAAAATATAACCATTGATAATTTGCCATTGTATTCATTGTTTTATGATAAATTGTTGGATGTGGACTGGAGATTATGATTAATTTATCAACAATCTCTGGACATTCTATTGTTAAATACCAACCAATCAAACCACCAATATCATGTCCGATTATTATACATCTTGTCACACCTAATGTTGATATTAATTGTTTTAATTCATCGATGATTATATCAATACGGTAAGTATTGATTTTGAATGGTTTATCAGAATCACCGAAACCTTTTAAATCTAAAGCGATAACCCGGAAATATTGTGATAATATCGGTATTTGATAGCGCCAACTCAACCAACAATCCGGGAAACCGTGCAATAGTAATACTAAGGGTTGATGTTTTGGGCCGGATTCAACGTAATGTAGTTTCACACCCTGTAACACAAAAAAATATTATTATTAATTAAAGGTTTTGAATAAATTCAGTTCAAATGTCGATGACAAGAGAAAATGTTGTAAAATAATTATTGCGTCAATCTTATCAAACAAGTGGTATTTAAAATAATTATATACGTTGCCCTCAAGCGTAATAATCAATTACAGTTGGTTTTTTAATGTTTTCAAGTTATAATTCTAATGCGTAGATTGTCGTTGTTTTCAAATGCTAATGATTATGCTAATATTATAAGTGAATGTTTTGGTGATTTTGTAATTTTCGGTCCAAAAAACTTCGAACCATCAGTCGGAAATAAAACGCGAGTTTTCCAGCGTTCATTCCGCGAGATACTCGATGGTTGGATGGCTGATTGTCTCAGACTATCGGTGTGTGCCTATTTTAGATATATTGAGGCCCATGGCAAAGTATTTCTAACGGACCCCTACTAAATATTTGTACATATGTTCCACTTCAAAGCACAGGGTCTAGGCAAACGCGGCAACATCTTAGGGTCCGTGCAATGAAATGGAACTTATGTACAGGCAATTGCCACATTTGCCTAGGCCAAAAATAGGCACTGCCGATAGTCGGATTCCCGACTTCATTTCCGTGTCCAGTGGATCTGGTAGCGCCTTTGATCCACCAAAAGCTTCCGGTCATTCCTACGGAACCACCTAATTGAAAATCTACTTAATTTATTTAAAAAATCCAAAGTCACATTGAAGCATTAAATTATAAATAAATATATGTTTAGGTATTCTCCCACGAACTTAAGAATAGACAAGGAATCCAAAATATTTGTCCTTCAGAAACAACTATTTTGTGTACCTACTTATGCAGTTACAGAATAAAAAAACATCAACAGTTTCATTTTAGTGCACACTTCAAACTTTTTTGCTCACCGCCTTCTTGAAAATACACCAAGACCCTCATTTACCCCACAGGTTCAACAATATATTAAATGCAACAAAACAGGCTCCTTCAAAATATTCCAGGATTGATCACTCTTCTCTTATGAAACGGTAGGCAATTTCTAAATTTATTGTTTTATGATTAATAGATATTCTTTCCACTTTTTTTTATAATTTGACGAAAACTATAAGAGAAGTAAATGTAGCTATTAACTTCATTTCTTTTGTTTATTTCAAATATGCAGGCTAAAAAATTACTGGTCACAAAAAGATGTCGATCATCTAGTACAACCAGTGGAAAAAGTGTAAGGTTTTTTCCGACCCTTGTTATGAATAAGCTTGCTCTAATGAATAGAAAGTTTTTCTTATAAATTCAGAAAATTGTAGTGCGCGACAAGTTGTAATGGACTGACTTATAAAGCCACTAAATCTCTTTGGATCCTTTATTAAAAACAAATAAGGAGTTGAATAAGATGCAAAGATGTTTTGGCCACATCTGATAAGATTGGTAACAATAAAATAAAGTAAATGTGTTCTTTGGTGAAAAAGCATAAAATTTTGTGATATAAAGGAAGTCAACTAAAACAAGTGTCGTTCTATACAGTGCCAGGATGTGAACTCCCTTTTGTCACATGGAAAAAAAGGTTATTCGATAGTATTTCTTCCTTTTCTAGCATCAAAAAGAAAATAAGATCGGTTTAAGAACAGCAACGTTTCTAGTGCAGTAGTTTTTCCTGCATAAAAACTGTTTAGTCTGATAAAACTAAGTACCTACTATTGATAGCTGCACAAGTCCTGAAGGGCAATCGACTCATAAACGTTGACAAAAAATAAATTTCTATCTCCGTGAAAGCGAAAATCCACAGTTTTAAAGGTTGAGACTGTTGAGGCCAACTTAATAATAAATTCAATGAAGCACGCAATAATTGCTTTTAATTTCAATAGAAGAAATAATCACAATTTGATTTAAAAAAGAAATGAGAATAATAACAGTGCCGGTCCGAGGGGAGGGCCAAGGGGGCACCTGCCCGGGGCGCCGTTTTCAATGAGGCGCCGAACCATTTAAGTATGACATATACCTACTATTTAATAGATAGCGAAAAGGGCGCATGGAACTCTTGTTTGCCCGGAGGTAATAGTCTCGGTCCGGCTCTGAATAATAACAAGGAGGGAATTTAATGTGGTTAGAAGAATGTCGGTTGAAACTTATCCAGTGGTGTAACATATAGGTCCTATATTATAGGATAAATAAATACGTTTTTCCCAAGTATTTCGCGAACCAAAAGACGTACTGAACTCTTTCGGAACGAACGTTCATTGATTTAGAAAACTTTATAGTTTTCATAATTTCTAATTTTAATAATACAGCGTTACATTGCATTATTTATTGATTTTCGTGCAGGAATCTGCATGCAGCAGAAGCAAAATATATTTTATCTACGACTTATATATAAAGTGACTGTTATACGTGTGGTTTTTGCAATATAATGTCCTATATTATTTCCTACAATTTTCTTATTGGCTTACGAGAGGGAATAATCGAATAATGGTCATTATTCCCGCTCGTAAGCCAATCAGAAATAGTATATTAAAGAACAAGTGTCAGAAGTCGCCTATTATTGCACGAGTCCAAGTTTAGAAAACGAGCGGCGGAGACGCGAGTTTTCTAAAGGACGAGTGCAATATACGACTTCTGACACGAGTTCTTTATACTATTTTTTCTATTTTGCCTGTTTTGTGCCCTTTTTACAAAAAAATTGCGAGATTTGATATTTAGGGAAATTGGTAGGAGTTGGTGTTACTAAAAAAAAACAATTGAACATTCAGCTAGGAAACTTCAATTGTTTTATTTTTCACTCTTAGTCAATTGTTTTTTTCGCCAAATTGCTTATTTAACAATGAGTGAAGAATTTTCATGTAGTCCACCTGAAATAAGGGAAATTGCTGAAAATGCAGGAAGCAATTTACTACCCGATAAATTCAAAGATCAGTACGAAAAACGGTATATTAAGTATCTTGTTTTTATGATTTTTGACAGTTGTCAAAATCAATGAAAATGTTACCAATCTAGTGGGAAAAAAAATTCCTACTATTTTACTTTTCAGCACTAGTTAAAAAATGTGCACATTTCGATACAGTAGCGAGTTTAATAATAGCGCTATTATTGACGCAAAATAGAAAAAATACTATTTTCCTTAATTTTCTCTAATGTTAAAAAAACCATGGTAACTACAAAAAATAAATAAATCGCCACTTTTAACTAATACTTCAAAAGTGTCCGTTTTCTGTGTGATTTTATAAACAAAAATGATGATGAAGGTAAATGTTCTTGTAAATCACCAATATCTGTACATTTAGAAAAAAGTCGTAGATAAAGTATAGTATACAACTCGCTAAAATGAGTGCTATTATTACCTCGAATGATTACAACACTCGCTCACTTCGTTCGCTCGTGTTGTAAACTTCATTCTCGGTAATAATAGCACTCATTATAGCGTCGTTGTATAATATACTATTATAAGGAAATTTTATAAATTTTTATCCGATATAACAAATTGAACTGTTATTATCTACTACATTTGTCCCTTCTGTTCATAATGTAAACTATTGAGTCGTGCGCCGTTAATTGTTTTCAGGAACAATTGAAAATTTTAAGGAAAACATTTTTTTGCAATGATTTCCAACAATAATAAGCTAAAACCCCATTTTATTGAAAAACTCAATTAGCGGTCCTATAAAATGTGAAAATTCAATGTTGGTGCTAATTTATTGTTTATTAACAGAATTCAATGAAATTTATAGATTTTCCAGAAAACTTGACCAATAAAACTTGTTCGAAAGACGTCAGTGCTTTTTCTGAAAACTGACATAAATTTCATTTAATTGCGTACACCCATTTCCAGCAGGTACTCGTTTATTTGGTTATTATAAGCCGTTTCATGTGACTTTGTCGATCTGAAGGCGTGGCTTGTGGATAATAGCGTTGGAGAAAGAGAGGAGATGATTATGAAGCTGAGAGAGATCTTTATAAGCCTAATGGTGAGCCGCTACTATTTTTATATTATTGAAGTATTGTTTCTTATAAGTCTTTTTTAATATAAAGAAACTCTTGTTAAAATCCGGGGCCACTCTGCAAGATATTCTCTTCTTCCGCAACTCCCAGTGAGTTGTTACGGAACGAAATATATAATAAAATCGTAGCCGACGTCAAATACTAGCCGTGCTGAGAGAAATCTGGCAACAATGCTAGCGGACCTATTTCAATTGTATTTCAATATAAACAAGACGTTTGTTGGCGATTTTTCTTTGGCTTTATTTATTAGAAATTGCGTTATTTTTATACCAAATTGAACTGATGGAGGTGTTTAAAGGTTGTGTAACGTGTTGTTGGAAGGAATTCACCCAGTAAGCTATAATAAAAGCGTAAACTCATTTATTTCAGTTTCGAAACATAACCTCAAAATTCGTGGAGAAAGATTGGAATTGATTAATACCTATTTAATCTACGAGCAATTAATTATTTATTCTTGTAATCATGCCCAGTAAATGTTGCGTTACTGGCTGTAAGTGTAATTATGATTCGGTTTTTTAAATTTCCCAAAAACGAAGAACGAAAACAAACATGGTTGAAAGCAATGCCACGGAAAGATTTTACATCTTCGTCTTCAAGTGTAGTTTGCCAATTACGTTTCAATAGTAACGACATAATATTGTCTGACAACTATTTACAACCAAATGGGACCATTCTAAACCGACCGCGGTTGAAAGACACAGCTGTTCCCAGCAGGTACTTTTCCAAATTTACCCTAATATTTATCAAAAGTAGCAACTACTGTAAGAAGTGATCCAGAATTCAGACGGGAATCTATTTTACAAAGACAAAATGAGGATATCGAAGCATTTATGAGGTCAGATGTAATAGAAAACTTTGATGATTTAATAAATAGTTTTTCAACCAAATTCAATTTATCTGGATGGGAATTTAAAATCGTTGATAATGGAATTTATTTTTTTACATTGACTATAAATTCATCAATACATATTTGTAACAGTCTTCAAGTAAGTGTCTTTATCAAAACAGAAAAACTAACTCCCATTGATTTAAAATGGGTTTTACCTTTTCATCTTAAAATTTCTAGGTGGTCCACAGTTGATAAATTTGTTAGCTCGTTACAAAGATTCGTATAATTTGGTTTCTCCACCAGTTCTACATTTATTAAAAAGGGGGTTAAATTCATTCATTAACGTCAGCTCAAGAACAAGCCATAGAACAAAGTTTTGAACAAATAAAACAGTTAGAAATCATTGATGATCAGTTACGACAAATTAGAAATCTCAAACCTAAGACTTCTTCTTCTACAGTAATTATGGCCTTTATTTTATATTCTCAACCACTTTCATGCTACGAGCTAATTCGAACTTTTTTAAAGTTACCTCATAAAAGATATTTACAATCATTATCTTCATCATTCCAAATTTCAGCAATTCTGATTCTAGCAATCAAAATTATTTTAAATTGTCTACGTACGTATTGAACTTTTAATATTAGTCTCTTTAGAAATCTCAAAGGCATGGCAGTTTATCATCATCATTAGGGAAAACATCAATTTCCAAATAAAAGTGTCAATAATCACTTCATAAACATTGACAATTTGTAGCAAGAAAATGCCCTCGATCAGACCGATAGGTCCGCTAGTAGAGAGAAGTGCGACGTTGCCTTTTTCTCAGCACGGCTAGTACTTGACGTCGGCTACGATAAAATCAAGTAAGTTTCCACCAGACAGTAAACAGTATCAATCACATTAAATTGAAATTATTCAAATGATAACTTTCTGTTTTATAATACTCTGTAATTAAGTTTCACGTCATTAATAAGACAAAGTCTAAGATTTTTTTCTATTCAAATCAGCTGCTTATTTAAAGCAACAAACACGATGTCTACAAACATAATGAGAGACCTTAATTAATCTACAAAAGGATCGTTGCTTCGCCGTTGAATATCAAACATAAGTTAGAGAGCACCACGAAAATCAATCGATACTCACTAATAATTTCGACGACCCGTTAACTTACAATAACTATTCTAAATTATACCATTACACTCCACTTAATACTATTATACTAACCTTCAACTTGACATATTTATGTTGACCTAGGATCGAGTCTACTAGACATGATGGTGGACTATCGCGTTGTTGGGTTATCTGGTACGATCTCCTATCCCATATCCATTTTACAAACATTTTGCACACAATCCATATACCAAATATAAATGATAAAAAATACAACTTACACCGGTCCCATATCGAAATCGTTACAATACACGTGCTATTCATTCTATTCTATTCAAAAATTATTTTTCTTATTTTATCTTCAATTTATTACTATTTTACTATTAACTATGATTTTGTACTGATGAGTTTTTTTTAAATTATTTTAGTGTTTCATTAGTTTGACGATTCAGAATTGGTATTGAATCACCACGATTGAGATTAATGTCTCGAAAATCAAAAACGATACGATGAGATGATCAAAGGTCATCACAATAAAAATGATACGAGAAACGTAAGATTTTTGTGAGACAGTGCCGGTTTGTAGAACGTACACACTTAAATATCGACACTTAAATGTCGAATTATCACCAAATTTATTGACTCATGTGTACAAAAACTCGACTTTTCTACCTGTGGAATTTTTAGAAATCGGTTTTATTAGAACGGTAGATGTCACACATGAATCATTAATAAATCAATAAATTGACTAAGAAATATTTTTTAAATAATTATAATTACTGGTATTTTCAGTTTTCAATACAGTACATTATTTTATGTAGGTGAATCCAACGACACTTTGTTGATAGATAGGCACAAATTATTCGTTTTTATCGCCTTGCTGCTATTTTTACACATTTTATTTACAAAATCAATTTTACAAAAAATAATATTTATCGGCTGTTTTTTTTTTTGATAATTATTTACGTAGAGCTACTGTTATGGCTTTACAAAAATAACCACAAATTGCTTTACATAACGCGGACGAGCATTAAGGAAGGCTAAATAGAGAATAAAGTATAAAAATATGATGGAAGTTAAAACACCGTTATTTTTGAACTTAGACATGTGGATATTTCGACTTCTTAACATCTTCGAAAATACGTACCTGATAAGAAACATGTTTTCTCTGATTTAACGGTTGTTTTATCAAAAGGAAAATCAAGCAATCCAGTTGTGCAAGGGTGGCATTAGGAGTCAATTTTTGGCTTGAAATAGACCGTTAGAGGTCCAAGGATTACAACAACTGAACTATTTGTGTTATATTTTGGAGAACGATTTCTCATAAATAATAAAAATCAACACTTAACCTATGCATGGCGTTAGCAAGCGCTTCAATACCAACTTATTAAAAAGATCAGACAAAACTTTGTAGTCTATATAAAATGTAAAAGAATTCTTTTTAGGATATTTTATGGTCTTTACGTTAACCTTTCTTCCCTTCATTAGAGCCTACGATCTAATTTAATAAGATCTTGAAGCAACTTTGATTTAAAAAGCAATATTGTTAGGACAGAGGATAAGAGGACCTTACTGTTGACGAACGAGATTAAGCAAAGTTTTATATTTTCACAACTTATTAAGAGTTTAGACATTATTGTACAAAATATAAAAGACAGGTACAATAAATCGTTTATAAATGGCGTTTCTATTTACAATTTATAAAAAGATCGATTCCAATTCAATTCCACATTGCTTGAAATCCAATTTAAGGTTAAGCTTTGTTCATGTTTGTCAATATACCTAATCCACAATGTGAAGTTGTCTTGAGTTTACCGCAGCGCTACTTTTATCAATGAACCTATTTCATTTGCCCCCGTACACGAATTGCTAGTTATATATGATATGTTCTTAAAAACCATTCAAACATTATAGGCCGCATGTTATATATTTCATTTAAAGAAAATGTGTCTTATCATTTGTTTTGTTACATCATGTCAACATTTCGTAGATCAACAAAAACAAATTCTCTTACATATGACCATGGATAGAAAATCCTAGTTGTAACGTAGCAATCTGTAATTGTATTTAATATATTGGAAATGCACCATCTATATATTGCGAATATGACCTTCTCCCTTGAATATTTACAAATTTTATGTCGATTCTCTTTTGAGCATTTTAAAACTCTAAGAATCATTATCACATCTACACAGAAAGTAAACTGATAGTAATAGAAATAAAAATCAAATATCATAATTACCTCTCAAATCATTTTCTGGGTTTCTCTAAACAATTATCATTCCGATCTTGGATGATATTTTTATTATCACATTTTCATTATTATTCAAGGAGAGTGCACGAACTAAGTGTGAATTAAGCTTTTGTATTAGAGACCAATGTCCAACGAATTTCGAGAAAAAAAGCTATAAAGCTGTTACTTAACAGTTTGTAATACAACGTTTTCTCTTCTTGTAAGACAGAAATAGTCATTATAATTTCTTTTCGGATTCTTTCAGCAAATATCACACCGTATTTGTCAAAGGTTACAGTGCACTTCGGCCTACCGTACAATAATGGATTTTTTCAAATTTTTTGCAGTCATCAGTAGAATGTCACTAAAAGAAAACGTTTCGGTGAGGATCTTTGGGAAATTATTGAAAATTAAGAATATATGAAGCATTTTCTTACACGACCGTTGAGCAAAAAATCTCTTACATACACCATTATAACTCTGAGTTTTTTATGCACATATAGTTAAAAATAATGAAATTTTATGGAAAGTGAAGTTTTTCAACAGTTTTCAGTCTTTAATTTCAGAAAATTGGAGGTTATAGAGACGTTTATCCCACCTCACAATAATCGATTTTTTCCAAATTTTTTGACAGATATCGGTAGATTATCATTAAAGGAAAGCGTTTAGGTGAGGATCGTTGTGAAATTATGGAAAATTTGGGAAATATGAAGCATTTTCTTACACGACCGTTGAACCGAAAATCTCTTAAATACACCACTAAAACTCGGATTTTTTTAACCACGTATATTAAAAATAATAAAACTTAATGAATCGTAAAGTTTTTTTCAATTTTCGAGAGATTAATTTCACAAAAATGGAAATTTAATTTTCATAACCTGTAAGCGTTTGAATTGTCAGTTATAATATGAAAATTCCAACGTTGCCAAATGTATTTATCGCTTCCACCAATTTTTCATAGATGGCGCTCATTGGACGGGAATTATAAAATTTAGATGATATACCGGGAACCAAATCGAACTAGACACTTAAGAAGAAAAGTGGATGGAGGTCTCCTTCTATTCACGGATTACGATAGAACAATTGTGTTGTCAGAGTAGGTCGAATAGGAGGAATTTTTTATGTTTATTATTTAGTTATACGCCCACTGTTGTTAAGACATCAATATCAACAAACATGTGTTGTCTTTGTCGTACTCATAATGAGACTTTTCAGAATCAAATTTTAAATATTTATTGAAATTTGAATATTTATTAAAAAAAACAACTTATAGAATCACGAATTAAATCCGTACACAAGTAAATTATCTAAAGATTCATAAATACCAATTGTGGAATTGTAAAAATTACAAAAGAAAAGGATTCTTTACCCACCATACAAAACTAATATAACAACAAACAGAGGAATGTGAGACAGGGAAGTTCTAACCACCGGAACATCGAAAATATGTAGTAAGGGGCATTCCTGATCTGGCGGTCAACGCAAACAGATTGTTTTCTTTGTTAATTAAATCAGTTATGAAGAATGTTGTTATATCAGTTATTGAAATTATTATTAGTTATATTATTGGAAATATATTTAAATATATAGTTAAATTTAGTTATTAGTTTTGTCCACTTACACTAATAAATAAACATTGTAATTGTCAGATAATAGTTCTAAAGTAAAAAGGTTACTAGATTTGACAGATGTCTCATTAAACAAAATACGTAATCCCAAGATTTTAAGCGAAGACACGGACACAAAGAATGAAATCCCTAAAAATATCACTGTATTCAAAGGTATCAACTTAAATCTAGGAACCCTTTGGTCGATGAATTTTGTATAAGAAATTATACATTGTATGCAAAATTTCCTTCCATTCCATACACGCTAGTTAAATGTTATGTTTGTCTAGGAACGGACTATTAAATTGTTTGTAACTTTGAAAAGAATAAGACACAGTAGAGTACGTGCTTGTCTAACTCATTACAGAATGAGGTGTCCAAGAGTATAGGGACCATTATTCAAAATTCATTATGAGTACGTCGAAGACAACACATGTTTGTTGATATTCCTTGCTTTGTCAGTTGAATTTCACGTATTTATAACAACTATTAACCTTGACTAAGTATGCCTATCAACAGTGGGGAGCATCTAACTAAATAATAAACATAAAAAACGTTCAAATATTACGTAACTTTTTTTTCCCAATTTTTTTTTCCATTGAGAGAACGGACCCGACTGATTAAAATGATAGAGTTAAACTTCCTATTTAATTCTAAAAATTCATCGACCAAAGGGTTCCTAGATTTAAGTTGGCACCCTTGAATTTAGTGCTATATTTAGGGATTTATTTGTTTGTGTCCAAACGCCGCTTACAATCCTAGGATTACGTACTTTGTTGAACGACACATTTGTCAAATCTAGTAACCCTTTGGTCTATGAATTTAGTATAGCTGTTTGTAGAGTCTTTAACCCAGATGCTTCGCATTAATCAATGATGTATACGTATCCTTTTATGTCAGTGCATTTATACTAAGTTCACCGACCAAAGGGTTACTAGATTCGACAGATGACTCGTTAAACAAAGTGCGTAGACTCGGGATTGTAAGCGGGAATATGGACGCAAACTAATAAATTCCTAAAAATATCACTATATTCAAAGGTACCAACTTAAATCTAGGAACCGTTCCGTCTATGCATTTACTATACTAAAACTCGTTGAAAACTTTTATTAATTGTGTTTTGAAGTATAGACAAGCTGGTCATACTGTATTGAGTTTATGGCGTCATGACTTTATGATTCTTACATATTGTTAGATTTATTGCAAATTTGAATGTATGGAATTATTTATTTAATTATTATATATTTAATTCACTGTAAATCACTATAAGGTCACAGGTAGCCGAAGTATCGATTGAAATTTTCTAATGGTAGAGAATTTTCTATGGGAAGCAATAATATTGAAACTATAAACATCATAAAATCTGCCATTAAACCAATACAGGATTTGGTCTATTATACGATATAGTATATTATAAAAAACGCCCCAAGCCATAACTCCATTATTTTTAAAGATATCACAATACTTCTTGAACAAAGTTGCACAGTTTATTATCATCTATGTTTTAGGATAGATGCCAAATCAATACTGCTTCCTGTTTCACCGGAAGTGGCACCAACTTCAGTTTCTTAAATGGAATAGCATGTATATTTTATTATTTCTGGATACAGCGTTAAACTGTCTTTCTAAAAGCTCTAAGGCATCATATGCCTAAAACCAATCGTTAGTTAGATATTCGTCAATTAATGTATTTATTAAAGTAAAAGTATTTTGCATATGCTTACAAGCTATAGACTAAACTTATTTTATTACAGAAATTGCTCAAACAATCCACCATTCCATTGCACACAATACTACTTTTACAATAACTATTGCTTGTAGGCATATGCAAAATGCCTACTTTAATAAATACATTAATTGACGAATATCTAACTAACTATTGGTTTTAGGCATATGATGCCTTAGAACTTTTTGAAAGACAATTTAACGATGTATCCAGAAATAATAAAATATACAGGTGTTCCATTTAAGAAACTGAAGTTGATGCTGCTTCCGGTGAAACAGGAAGCAGCATTGATTTGGCATCTACCCCAAAACATAGATGATAATAAACTGTGAAACCTTGTCCAAGAAGTATTGTTACAGTCGGACCCACTTAAAGGCAACCCGCATAAATGCAAAACTCGCTTAAACGTTCCGCTCCTTCGTGTCTCATTATTTTTCCCTATACATGCCATGTATTTTTGCCCGCTTAATTGTAACCCGCTTAGGAGCAAAAACTGCATAATTGTACCCCTAAGTCATCTAAAAATACCCACATAAATGCAATTTGTTTGCAAACAAACTTTTTTTTACTGCTTACGTTTACAAAAGAATTGTTTATTAAAAGATACATTCTTAACGATGAAATCTCGAGACAAAAGTCAGCAAATTTACTTTAAATATAAACACATTATACAATTAACGTTCGACTTTATAAGGTGTTTTTATAAACGGATATTAGGATGTATTTTGAAAATTATAATTTGACAACGGATCCAATTGAAGAAATAGAGAACCAAATATTATCACAAAATAAAAGTTCCATTCAAAAGGAAATTTCTGATTTAAAAAAAAATAGTAATATTAAAATACATTGTTTTCCATTAATCTGTACTACTGATTTATTTATGTTTGTTTTTCTTTATTTTTCTAAAATATAGTTTTAATGTGCATATGTAGTATATATCTTGATTCACGCGAACCGAGTTTAATTGCAAAATTATTGCCTCTAAGTGGGTCCCCGCATAAAAGCAAAATTGTTGCATTTAAGCGGGCCCCGCATAAATGAGAAACTCTGATAAATGCAACGAAATCTCGTGACCCGTCAAGTTGCATTTAAGCGGGTCCGACTTATCTTTAAAATTAATGGAGTTATGGCTTGGGGCGTTTTTTATAATCCAGCCTGTAGGTATATACCATTTGCGAATTTACACAGTTCTTCAATTATACTAATAACGTTTGTAGCTTTTTTCAAGTTTCGCTTAGAAAAAAAGTGTCGTCAAATAATTATCCTCAGGCCCACATAAATCTACATCTGCTGCTAAATTATACTGTTTATAATACAAAATATAAACATATACAACAAACTATTAAATCATAAATTGACAATAAGCTATGTACATACTTCTTTTATATAGTCGGCGAATGGTCTCAGCAGATTGAAGTCAAACTAATATCATTGGGTCAGATCAAATATTATGGAAATGCTGTGAAAGACTGAAGTAGTATGTCTAGGTCATTGATTTTATCCAAAAATAACCCAATCGGTTTATATTTGTAAAAGTATCAGTTAGGATGAAATGTGATTTTATTAAATATCATTAGGAAACCATAACACTTTTGGGAAATACCTACATAATAGGGCAATATTTTGTGAGAGACTCTATTGTGATCTAATTTCGTTAGTTTGACTTTAATCCCGTAAGTCGGTTTTCCGACTATACTGGTGTCTGGCAGCGAAATTAAATTTCTAGTTTGTCTATTTAAAAATTATAATTTTTGCTAGGAAGTTTCCTTTACCTTGTGTGCGTTGGCTATGAATACTCAAAACAATTTGGCAATGATTTAAAATATATGAATAGGAATGGTTTACCTTATAAAATAGTAGGTATATATGTTTTACTCAATAAATTATCGAGAAAATTGTATATTTATTAGATAGTAATAAATTAGGTATTTTTTCGAATTTAATTTATTTTGATGTATCAGCCTTGAAATACAACGTATCTCACCAAAGGGAATCCCATTTAAACGAGCGTTTACTTTCTAACTAACCAATTTGGGTCGCGACTTGCGGGTATATATATAGAAAATTATTGCCCTGCAGTTGCATCTTTCATCAAAATGCAAAAAAAGATCTAAAAAAGTCAGGGTAAGTCTTCAATGTAACAGTCTCTAATTAAAAGCAATTATAATAGATTAATCAATGAGGTAATCTGCTGACATTTCGTCTATCGTAATTCTAAAAATTGAAGGTAAGCAACTGCTTATTACTCAGTCATCACGAAACTTCTACTCTTATTAATAATTAGATTCTTTTTCAATAATCGAATTAGCCGAATAAATGTAGCACAAAGTCAAGTTGCGCGTTTTCTCTTTATACAGACTGTCCCAGTCCAAACAATCACCTTTCATAACTTCTTCAAATATTAGAATATTCAAATGAAATCTTCAAGAACCCGAACTAGGTTACCTAAAAAGAAGTAGTTTCAAAGTGCACCTTAAGTAATCTAGTTTGAGTTGAGTTGAAGGCTGCATTCGACTGTTTTGATAATTGAAGAAGTTATAAAAGGTGGCGGCTGGGGCTGGAACAGTCTGTATCGATAGTTTACTATATTTAAAATTTTTTGAACTTGATTTTTTCATAACTCTACACACTCCCAATTATATAAACAATGTTCAATAACTGGAATTGGAACGCAGTTGAATTTAGAATAGATTTGGTCAAAAGCCAAAGGTTTTGTGAACAGACGATAATTAGCAATTTTAAATAATAATTTAACTAAAATTCAAATGAAATTTCATCATCGATTGATTATCAAAACAATTAATTATTTATACAGTCAGTGTTTGAATTAATAATTATCAACAACAATAAAATAGCGGAGCAACAAAATAAAATTTCAAACAACTGTTATTACGGATGAGTTGTTATTATATAACTGTACAAAGTTTAATAAATGACAATTGTATGTAATTTAGTTCGGTTTTCTAAATTGAAATTATTCTTTTTTTTTGAGTAAATAAATCACGTGACAATTTGTTCATTTGTTGTGTGAGTATTTTGTCGTTGCAAAATTAAACATAGACATCAGTTCTACAATAGACGCGTACAAGTCAACATTGACGATTACATTATTGAATCAATAATAATAATAATAATAATCGATTATGGTGAAATCAAAAGTGAATAATTTGTGCGGTTTATTATCCAAATCGTTAGGTGAGGATGTGGAGATTTTGGATCAGAAGACTACTCTTTTAACAGCACCTGGTGAACATTACGGCAGTATAATGTTGGCAATTGATATCAGATATAAGAGGACGAACGAGAAGGAATCAACTTTGAATCTTGTAGCGAAACTGATACCGGCTAATGAAATGTTACGGATTGCCTTCGATATACCGGTAACATTCAAGAAAGAAGTCTTTGCTTATTTGGAAACAATACCAACATTAACACAATTGCAAAAAGATTACGGTATTGTTGATAATCGTGAATTGTTTGAGAATCTATTCCCGAAATGTTATGGGGCTCGTGTGTGTTTAGATGAGAATCAGAATCGGGTCGATGAGAATGGTGTTTTATTGTTTGAAAATCTCAAACTTTTAGGCTACACAACTGAGGACCGTTTGGTCGGTTTCGATTATGAATCGACTAAATTAATTTTGAGAGATTTAGCGAAATTCCATGCAATTCCGATTGCTTTAAAACTACTAAAACCGAAAGTATTCGAGGAGAAAGTAATGCCGGGTTTAGTGAAAAATAAAGGTTTAGAACAATTACCACAAGAAATTGGTCAAGCATTCCATGATAGTATTATGGAGGCGGCACGTGAAGTTCCTGAATTACAACCGTATTTGGATCGTTTACAAGCGATCTGTGATGATGCGATCGCTAATCCATACGTCAATCGTCCACCACCCAATGAACCATGGGGCACAATGGCACATTCCGATTTTTGGGTCAGTAATACGATGCTGTTGAGGGATCATCAAAATCGACCAGTATCGAATAAAATTGTTGATTTGCAAATTATGCGTTACGCTTCAGCTGTACGTGATTTAGTCTTCTTTCTATTCACTAGTGTTATTAATCAAGTACTCGATCAACATATCGATGAATTTATCAAATTGTATTATGATACATTTATTGATAATTTGAAACAATTCAATTTAGATTTGGAGCAATTTAAATGGGAAGATTATTTGAATGAATTGAATCAAGTTGCACCAACTGAAGTCTATCATGTGTTAGTAATGTTGAAACCGATCTGCACTGAACGTGGTAAAGTACAAAATAGTTTAGAAGATTTTCAAGATAGCGATTGGAGCCGAAAGGATTTGTTAGGGCCACATCATCGACGTAAATTGAAAGATACGGTTCTAGCTTTAGTTGAAAAGAATTGGTTATAATTTAATTTATCTTTAATAAATAATTGTTAATTAAAACAATTCTATTATTAATTTTTCAAATAATAATCATAATAATAATAATAATATAAATACAGTCAACCCTTCTACAACACGCTATCCTAATGATACTACATCTACACAACAAGTTTCAGTTAAAACAGATAACACGTGTTGTAAAAGAATTCACTGTTTTAATGAATCTACTCTCTAAAGATATGATAATTTTGTTGTTAATTTGTGGTTGTTGGATTGTTCCTTTGTAAATATTCGTCTAACCATTGTTCGATAACTGGAAGGTTATCATTGCTCCATTTCGTTTCTTCTTTAATATTTTTCAATGCCTTCTCAACAACAAAATCAGCAGTGCCAAATTCATTTTGTCGTTGTACATACAATTCGGATACCATATCGAGGCCTTCTTGTGTTTTAAAAACACTGGTAGCGGATGTTATCAAACTATTCCACAGATGCAGTTTGCCTTCAAATCTATTTTCCAAGACAAATACAAATCGGAATTTGAAACGTGATTAATCATTAAATAATAAGAATAATATGAATGTTATCTATTATTCGGTACAATGTTGTAATTTTGATAAGGATTTTATGGTAAAAAAATATTGTTTTCAAACAATTTTAAAAAAATAAACACTCCATTTTGACACAGTTCCCTAATGTGTATTTGGATTTCTTAAAAATTGAAAAACGGATTTCATTGATAGACTTGATAACAGTGGGTACTTGATAAATAGGGTCACGTTATCTCGAGATTACTACATATTTCTGATTAGGGAGCAGCAGGACCAGCGTTCGCTACAAAAGGACCCGGGTGAAATTTTGGAGGCCCGCAGTTCCTTTACGATAAGAAACTCAAAAGCTTTTTATAAAAAAAATTAAACATACAAAAAAAATGTAAATATCTTTCTGAGGAGCCGTATAAAACAAGGAGCCCGGGTGCTTTGTACCCCTCTTGTAGGCGGCCCCGAAGAGCAGATGTTGGAGGAAAATAATTGAGACAATTGCTGTACTGGAAATATTAACATCTGTTCAAACATGAACTATTCTACAATTAACAGAATATATTTTAATTAGGTTATTTTGTTCAATATTTATGCTGGTCAATATTCCCCACTTTATTTAGTTGACAAAACAACGACTATAGCCAGTAGAGAAAGAGAGATAGAAATAGCTTCAGTTAAAATTTTCGGCTGTACCAGAAAGCTAGGGAACACCACTCGATTCTCGACTTATAGAAACGGAAAATTTTCGATTTGTACCTCCATAAAATTTCTGTGAGAATATCTGGCAAGCGAATTGTAGAATCCGCCCTTAAATTGTTGAAACCTAATCCAACAAAACCTAATTGATTTATCGCAAATTCCTAATATTAATTGATAAACTTGCCCTAATTTCCAAGAAGTACGCTAAATTTCGAACATCCGTCAACTGTTTAATTGTTCTGAAACACAGGCTCTATTAAAAAAAAAATAATAAAGAGTCGATAGACGTTATCGTAAAGATAATTTTAAATAATAACACGTACTTAAAGGACTTATGATGGTATGCTATAAAATATTGATAATTACTATTTGTCATATTGCCATAAAAAAAAACAGTAAACTATAATAAACTATAATTGATAGTGCAAATTCTTGTTTATTTTTTTTTGTTGAAAACACCAATTGTTTTTTACTTTAATTATTACAGTAATTTTAGAATTCTGTTTTTCAATATTTCCAAGTTCATTATCGATAACTACATGTTTGTGTTTTACAAAAACATGCAGTTAAAGTCACTATTGAATTACTTGCATATTTTAAAATAATTGCAAATAACAACTACAGATAAGGTCGATTTTTTGCATAGGTATGTGTACAGAGTGTTTCAGTCCAACTGCCAACCTTTCATAACTCCTTCAATAATTACAATATCCAAATACAACCTTTAAGAACGTAAACTAGATCACCTAGGGTTTGAGTAGAAAAAAACACTACTACAATTTTTCAAATTTACGATAAAGGGACCAAAATAAACATGCCAACAGAATGCGGTTACAAGACTATAATATTTAACTAGAAAAAAATATCCCTTAAGGCTATTTCACGATTTTCGACGATCTACTGTTGTTGAGTTGTGCACCGTTGCCTGATATTTTTTTTTACAAACGGTTGAACATTTTAAGAAAAACATTCTTTTACATTAAAGTAAAAATTTTGTGGAAAACTTATCTCGTTTTCCCGTAATGCGTTCAAATTTAATGACAATCCAAATTTGAATTGATTTTGTCGGCCTTCTCTTTTGTTTATTGATAGAATTGAATGAAATTTATTTTTCCACAATTTACATCCAATTTCTAGAAAAGGTGTTTTTTTTTAACCGACATTAAGCACATTCATGACTATAACTGACATAAAGCTCGTTCAAACAAAGGAGAAGGACGATTGACATTGAATTCCAACGTGCCAAACTGAATACGGTTTTCAACAAGTTTTTGCTTGAGATTGTGGCCCATTGTCATTGGAAGCGAATGTAAACAGATTTTTTTTCTTAAAATGTTCAATTCTTTAAATAAAAGTCAACGGTGCACAACTTAACAACAGTGGATCGTTGAACATTGTGAATTAGCCTTAATTTCCACTGGTTTTGTTAAAAATTAAAAAAGAAAAGTTTGCTTTAGAGAGGTGTTGAGACATTACCATTTTATGCACAACAATATCGAAAGCAGTAAATTCAGTGACAAAAGACAATACTAATAACACGAAAATTTTGCCAATTTTGGTATATTCGAAGCCCCTTGCTAGATTATCTTACATTTATTTGCGTCAGGTGCACAAACTTATGTAATCTCTAAGTACTACCACCCCTATTAAAAGTCAGTTTAATTTATTAAGGAAGTAATTGAACCTACCACAATTTCCAATGTTTCCAATAGTTTGATTTGTATGGAACGATAAAATGAGAAAATATGACTATTTACCTTTGTTTGATAACGTCCCAGTTCTTTTGCAAGAAATGGAATAATGTCGTATAACCATTAGCACTACCAGTTAACATACTAAATATTAAATAAACATCATTATCGGTAAAGTTGCCATTTTGTTCTAGAATTGTTATATTTAAGAGACGTTCGATCTTTTCAGAATCATTCGGGCATCCAGCTAATGTTTTCAATAAATACGTTCGTTCATTTTGTTTACGATTTTGTGGGAATTTTATAACACGTTGTAAACCAAATTCCCATTCCTCTTTTGTACCCCATTTGAATACTGGGCAAATGTACTGATTTGAGACACTTTAAAAAGCAACGGATTCTATTTTAGAATGTTTTGTTTAATATTAAAAATTACAATAACTTACGGATTGCCTTCATCTGGATTATCACTCTCCATCCATTTCTTGAATGCCGCTTGTGCCTCCTCAATACACGGTTTGTAACCGGCTTGACATAAGAAGATCTTTGATGAGCTCCGCAAATGCGTCTTTCCATCACATTCGCCCTCTTGTGGTTCCTCTCCTAATTCTTCGTACAATGGTGTTAACAACAATCGCACATAAGTCTAAAATCATACAGATCGGGATAAAGATATAAAAGAAAAAAACTTGATTTGTTCAGAATTACTTACTTGGAATTTCTTATGGACATCTGTACTATCGATGTGACGTCCAATGTGATCGATTAATGTAAATACTGGATCCCATGCGAGGTAATCACGTTCATGTTTCAAAAATAATGTCATATTCAATGCTGTAGCAAAACTTAGATCACCAGCATACGCTAAATTCCATGCATCATGTAGGAGTTTGGCACGTGTATTTACCGGAATCTTCAGACGATTCTCACTACATAAATACTGTGCTAATAAATTCCAATTACGTACATCATAATTGACAGGGAATGGACCAATTTCTTCTGGATTGACAATGATGAATTGATCAGCATCAGGCATTCCATCTAAACAAATCTGTTTCTCCTTTTTCATCCAAATCGTTGGTGTCGAATTTGTGAAATTCATACGATCTTGACGGATTAATACGATCGGTATCCACCATACGAACTTCTCTTGATCGGGCACATCATGGGGACGTTCCCTTAGGTATACTCGCTTTTTACAAAAAAACATACGAGAATTAAAACATAATGAAACATGATCTTCAGAGAAGAACACATACTTGGCTAATTATCGCACTGTTATCATTATAATTTCTTGTAACGTTCACAACGGGTAGACGATCTTTTGTTATCCAGGAACCAACAACGGAATTCAAGGGTACTGTCGGATCGATAGCATTATCGAATTTGGCTTGTTCACTCAAGGCATGCCATATATCATCAGAAAAGAACGTCTTATATTGCCTTCGAGCAGCAATAAAAAGAAACAAAGAAATTGATGCATTAGAACAGATGACTTGTAATAAATAAAGTGATGTCATCGAAACGAGAATCTCTCGTATTTCGTTTCGTCTCGTCAAGACGAATTGAGAGATTAAAAATTTATCTATCGTAAAATCAATGCTAGGCGAGAGAATCTCCTCTCTAGTCTCGATTCTGGATTTAAGAGCCGCAAATTGTGTCTCTTGAAATTCTCGTGACTAAATAGATAACTACTTATATTGAAATTTGAAGTAAACTGTTGGGAACACAGTCTCTTACTGTTTTAAATGCAGTACTACATACTATAGGATGGGTAAACTATCTAGGTGCACAGGAAGAATTTCGTTTCGAAGAGAGCAGATGTTTGGCATGTCTTAGATAAATTGTTATATACGACAACAGATGTTGTTCCAAAAAAGGAAGATTGACACATTCACGAACATACCAAGGGTCAGTGACATTTACAATTTTTTTCTGTCTGATTAAAACTAATGGAAATTTATACGGACGCTTTGATGAGCCAGCTTTTTTGGCAGAAAGCTTCTCGAGATTGCTTAAACAAATCTCACCTATCCGTCATGAATTTTTGTAGACCATGCTTAAATGTCCTTTCCCCTAACGTATAATTTAACATTCGAAAAACCAATTCAGTTTTGGCGGATGTTGAATCCTGTTTGATTGCCGTACTTTTACCATGTGGATATCTCTTACTGAATTCATAATAGATTGAGTACAGCATAGTCATCGGCCAGTTGTTGAACGATTCATTTAGGTCCATCTAAATTTAAAACGATTTTCCATTAGAGTCATTGGTAGTCGTATAATGTGACATTACCTTCATTGTTGTATATGCGGTAACATAACGCACTAGAGCATTATTGACATGTGCATCACTCCACCAGAATGGCGTAGCCAACGAACCTAACCATTGGTAAGCTAGCTCTTGAGTTAGATGCCAAGAACCTTTACCACTCAATTCACTCTCTCTGCAAAAATTTTTATATTAATATGTAGCAAAAAAAACACTACGGCTAAATTCATATTTACTTAAACAATAGAATTCCCCAATTATCCGCTGGTCGTGTGGCTTGATAATTCGGCAAAGCAATCAAATCGAGTTTTGGTAATGGATACGGTGCACCCCAAAACTCTTCCAAAATTTTGACCGACCTATGCACCTTTTCTGTAACATTTTGTAATGCTGAAATAAAACCGGGTCGTGCCCAAATTCGTATTTCATAATTGAAATTATTGTCCTCATCTGTTGTATTATACGCTGTATTACTGAATTCTGATACTAAAACGCCTAAAGTAAATGGGGACATTGGTGGTGTTTTTTGGAATTGATCCCACATCCAACCAGATTTGTTCTCCCTAAACGAAACCAAATGTCATTATTAGATATTGTAAGGTTCCAAAGAAATTACATTTTTTCGGTGAAATCTAATGGCATATTCGAGATAGCCACCATATGTTTTTGTCGAGCCACACGAATCGTAAACGGAACTTTATATGAAGGTTCATCAAAACATGGGAATACAGTACGTGCCAGATTTGGTCTTAAATGAGTAGCAACAAACCATTTCTTTGCTTTGTCTTCAGGATCTTGATAACTGCTTCTAAACAAGCCTTCACTAGTATCATTGAATAATTTGCCTTTAAATGTTAGATCGATTTCACATTGAGCGCCACGATCGATTGTTTTCTCCAAATGGATCACATAGAACGGTTTCTTTGGTACACGTTCAGTTCGCGTTACCACAACTTCTTTCGGTGTTGGCGGTGTATTTGAAGTTTTTCTTCTATATAGCCAAAGACCTGAATTGAATTTAAACAGCCAAAAAATCGACTACTTACGTTTCATCGTCTAATGCAATTTGTGTAACGATAATTTTGAAAATATCCAATTCCTCATGTGCATGTAATGTTATATGATCGGTTGGTTCTTGCCAGGTAACATTGATTTTGACACGTCCTTTGAAATAGCCATCACTAGGGTATGGTTCTAATTCTAAATAGTAACTATCTGGTGTTAGGTCACGTGGTAGACGATTATCTGAGATTAAACTGTGTGCTGCTATTAAATCTATACTTCTTCGGTTATGTGCATCTGTCGGTATGAATAGGAAACTTGCTAAGATTATGGTGGAAAGTAGCCACATCTTTAAATTAATCTGGAAATGGTAACAAAAGATCACAAAGTCGTACGTATAAATCGAGGTAAAGATCAGTGGCGGATTTAGCTATGTCTAGTTTGATTTGCCGCTCTTGCTGTAATATCATAAAATTTATACAGACTGTTCCAGCACAAGCGCCCATCTTTCACAATTTCTTCAATTGTTAAAAACAGGTGTCCCAGCTAAGTGTTCCACCTCAATTATCTCGTTTGTTTGTGAATTGAAATGGAAAAGTATCTAAAGAAATTAGACTACAATGTCTCTACTTCAATTGACCGATACGATTTTCTTTCTAGCTATTTTGGAAATGCCAAAACATCCTATAAGGCCTCGAAAATTACTCGCTATTAGGAAACTAATTACCTACAATGAATACTGCGGATCAATTTGATACGAAAATAATATTTTTCTTTCAAGAACTGTTCATTTGCTGCTGAAAAAAATTAAAACTTCTTTGGGATCAATAACTTATTCATTCATGAAAAAATCCGACGTCAGAATTGTTTACGATGGTTGCAATGGGAATGTCATTATTACAACTGTTTACAAGATTTGATTTAAAAACAATGGCAAGGCCAACAGCATTTATATAATGGTACATTCAATAGATCGAATTTCTGCATTGTATTATTTATAAATACTATTGACCTTGCAATTGTTTTTAAATCAAACCTTGTAAACATAACATTCACTTTGCATGTATCATAAACAATTCTGACGTACGGTTTTTTTATCAATGAATAGGTTATTGATCCCTGAGAAGTTCTATTTTTTTGAGCAGCAAATGAGAAGTTCTTAAAAGAAAAATATTATTTTCATATCAAATTCATTCGCAGTTCATTCATTGTAGATAATTGGTTTCTTAATTCTGAGTAATTTTCGAGACCTTGATCAATTGAAGTATAGACATTGTAGTCTAATTTCTTTAGATACTTTTCCATTTGAATTTACAAACAAACGAGATATTTGAGGTGAAACTTAAACTAGTTGACCTAAGCAACTAAGGACCTAAAGACGTTTGGTGACCTAGTTTCTCACTAAAACATAGTCGATAATGAAGAGCACACAAAGAACTTAGGATTCTTCAAATATAAGAACGATCTCGTGCCTTCGTAGCTAATTGAGAAATGTGAGCAATTCAACCCAATTGTTCCATACATCGAAAAAGCTACTAGGATCGACCGAAAATAATTCTGTCAAAACTGAAAAATATTTCTAGTTTTGAACGAAATCATTGTGCAAAGCGAGTATTCTGCGGAAGACTGATTGTGCTGCCAATTTTATCTTAATAATTTGATTTGGTCATTGCTAGGATGAAAGACGAATCTATTAATTAAATTTCGAGCTTTAGTCTAAACTGTTGGGCCAACTACTAGCATGGATGGGCGTATAATTTACTTTAAAGCTTTTTTAAAAGGTTATAAATCAAATGTGCCAATTTAAGCAATCCAGTATTTTGTTTTTCTTACTTTCCATATTTTGCCGCCCTAGACCCGAGTTTCATGTGCCGAACTCTAAATCCACCACTAATTTTTGATTCTCAAATCATAGTTATCCCACAATAGTTTGTCGTATGCTTTTCATTACCAAACAACAGTAAATTATTCATTAATAAATAAATAAAGATACCGCAAATACACGTTAGATCCATTTGTAAATTTGTTTAATTAAAAATGTTTATTATATTTAACCAGAACGTTAGCTATATCTTTATACGCATTTAATTACACGGATAAATTAGATTATAATGAATGTTGTTAACGCTATAAAGGAAAAAACGTGATGTACAAAATAAAGTGCTCAGTTTTGTTAATAATATTGCAACACATTAACAATGGACTCTTAGAAAACGTAAGCATAATTCTAATCAATTAAAAGTAACTTAAGATGTTATACGCAGTCAAGATTTAAAAAAACGATTTTTCTTTTATTTCCTATGAAATTGAGGCTTTTTATATAATGCCTTAGCATGCCTAATAGTTTGAGTCATTATTATGTAATTTAAAACATTTCACACTTGGACTAGACATTATATAAAATCCTTGAAAATTGAAAAATGTGAGACACCCTATGAAAGCAACACTACTACCGATGAAATGTGCACAACAGACCCGGTAGTGGTGGTTTCTGATGGGTCCACTTGTTGAATTATGCTCAAAGGCAAATAAAAAAAAGTCAGATCGGCTGAACCGATCAGTCTCAAATTTGGACACAAGCTTAATGAACATATTTTCTAGAGATTATTCGACGGTTTTCTCTAGACACTCAATAATTTTCACTTTACGAGGGTAATCCCAAAAGAAAGGCCTACTATTTTTTGTTTTCAGTAGGTAAAAAAAGGCGATTTTGTAGACACAATTTTGCACACGCTGTAACAGTTTCTGTACGCCCCTGTGAGACCAGTTGTCCGCCAGGTTCATGAAGAAGCGTTAAATTTCTTTTTGTCTTTAGAACTGAATCATTGAAAAAACTCAAACGAGCATCGTAGAGAAGAAAGTAAGAGTGAGGCTGTAAGCATTTTTCTCGGCAAACAATCACACTCCTGCAAAAGTTTGAATGAAAGATTATCACCCTATAGGTACTTCGGACTTGGCATCCAGTGACTGTCCCTAAGATGGAAAACTTGGCTGGAAGGCGACTTGGTTCCAAAGACGAGGTGAAAGATGAGGTTTAATGCTTTTTCAATGCGATGGCGGCGAGCTGCTATGACAAAAACTGTTACAGCGTCTACAAAAATGCGTCGATCGGAATGACAATTATACGGTAAAATAAATGCATATTTTTTAGAAATCTGATAGACAGAAACGTCTATTCAGGAAAAATTCTTGAATCGTTTTTCGGGCTTCTGACTACGTATGACCACTTAAATCAGTTCGAATAAACATATAATGAAATCTAGTCGAATTGGTAGGTCTCATCAATTCCATCACCGCCATTTTATGATAATCACATCAGCATCAATAACAATAATGGCGACTGTTGGAACATTGGAACAACAACAATAGAAGGAGATTGTCGTAAACAACTTAATTACATTAAGAATTTCGATATTATTTTGAAATTTGAACCAAAAAAACGACAACTATTCCTAATTATTTATACAACAAATACGAATTTATTGAACAATAAACGGATCTTTTGCTATACGGACGCTTCAAAGTATTTAATTAAACGGCAATCAGTTAAAGAGGTCTGGCAATCGAATTATACACAACAAATTGTCTATCGAATCGAATTAGAGAAATACATTGGTCAATATTGGTGTGAAATTATTGATAATTTTACCAAATTTAAAACAAATAAAGTGTTAGCATATAAGAAAGAACATAAAGGCAACGAGTATGCATTACAAGTAACTGTAAAGAATATATGTAAATTGTATTCGTGTAAATTTGAGAAATTTTACAAGAAATTCAGTGATGACTTAGAAAACGATTTGGACGATCTCAAACCGATTATACGTCTTATGGAGCTCATTAATCTCAACTTAATGCAAAACGATAGTGCCACACTTTTATTACATTTAACAACCAATCGAAAATTGACGATTTCAATTGAATATCAATTAATTTCACTGAAATTACAACAATTCAATAGAACAATTCTCGATCGATTCGATTTGAAATCATCCGACTATTGTCTACCGGATGGTATCAATTGGCCATTAACGCCGATCAATGATCGAGTTCTACCATTCGAGATTTGTTTGAATGATCGAAATTTGCCGATAATTCGTGAATGTATCGGTGATTTTCTATACGGTGCTGAATGGCAACGTTTACAAGACGATTGTCATTATAAAATCAAAATGAATCAACAAACCAAATTGTTGATGGATTTTTACAATAATCCAACAAAAACAATCGGCGAAATTGCACAATTTGTCGAAAATATCGAAAATGTCACCGTATTCGATATTTACTATTTAACAAAGATCTTGAACGGTTTTCAAATCGATCAAGTCGACGATTTAATTGCCGTGCTAACTGTGATCGATCGATTTTTACAAATTGATGCGGATATTTTGGAGAAATCGGAACAATTATTAGATCTAACTGATGCAACTTTATATAAAATTGACGAATTATTAACCGATTTTAATTATTCGCAAATCAATCGAACGATTCTGTTCAGACGCAACAATCTACTGTTTAATGTTTTTAATCCGTTTACAACGAATATTTCCGGATTGATTGCGTACAAATCGAATAAATCTGAATTTATTCTGGAAAATCTGGAAAGTTCGTGTAGTTTGGATGATTTAAATTACTATAATGTCCAAATGTTCATTTGTATACCGGATCAAATCCTCGACCAAATCCGCAACGATACCAATGATACTGGTGGAGTATTTGTTGAAATTCTCATCTTTAAGAACGATAAATTATTCGTCGATCAGGCATACAAAACTGCAAGTTTTGTTATTAATTTGGATATACCAGGATACGGTAGTTATTTGACTTATCCAATACAAATTTTGTTCTATTCAAATCAAAAAAATATCGAAAATTGTGCATATTGGGAATACGGTGGCAATTTAGCAAAAACCAAAGGTAAATGGTCGAAGGTTGGCGTTAATTACCACGGTAATTACAACAATACCAACTTGTATCGCTGCTCATCTGTACATTTAACAAATTTCGCCCTATTAATTTCGAATAATTACAAACAACATTTTGTTGATATTAATGAGGATTATGTTTTAGAGATATTAACGTTTATCGGTTGTTTTGTATCAATTTTTGGTATTTTTGGTATTTTTATTACAGCTTTAATGTTTCGTAAATGGCGACAATCATTAAGTACTAAAATTTTATTAAATCTATCATTTGTTATTCTATTGGAGATAATTTGTTTATATTTAAGTGGATTGAAACAGATACGTGAAATTGAACTGAATTGTAAGATAATTGGTAGTATTCTACATTATGTTGTCCTATGTAAATTTGTATGGATGTTAATTTATGCAATTCTACAATATTTACGTTTTGTTAAAGTATTCATTGTGATCCCGAAAAATTTATTATTAAAAACTGTATTAATCGGTTGGTTAATGCCATTATTATTCATTTTAATTATAGCATTAACAACTGAACAATCCTATATTTTACATAATAATTATGAAATTTGCTATCCACATGGTTTAGTATTGTATTTAACTGTTTTATTGCCGATTTGTTTAATCACTGTAATTAATTTTATAATATTTTGTTTAATTATCTATGAAATAACAAACCGTAAAGTTACAACAATTAAACAATCGTATAAATTACACATTTATTTGGGGATTTTATTGTTTTTCGTTCTAGGTCTGCCATGGTTGATTGGTATAATTGCATTACTATTACCAACATCGAATTTACAAATTTACCTATATTACATCTTTTGTATTACAGCAACATTACAAGGCTTCATTTTATTTCTATTTTATGTAATTTTAAATAAGGAAACGCGTAAATTTTGGTTGAATTATTTTGTATGAGAGAAAAATATATATGTGTCAACTTACCGGTTGTTGTTTAAATTCCAATCTAAACATGTAGACTATACAATATTTCAAATTGTATATGTGTTATATTAAATTGTTTAAAACAGTTGTTAAATAATGAGATAGGGAGTTGTGGCTATTATGCAGTTAAACAAAATTACTTGCTGCCGGTATGGAAGTCAAAAACGATTGGTCTACAATAACAATACAATTATTGTCATTGTTAGTATTGTTGACGTATGTTGTGCGATTTAACAAGAATGCAATGTCTTTGATTTAATCACTAAGAAAGAATCATTTACATCCTTATTTAAAGCGGCTTCTTTCGATCAATCTCTACCAAACAAAACAAATTGAATTTTCTTGATAATAAATATCTACTTCCGTTCAAAACAAATTATTACCAATTAGTTGATTCAAATGTTTATTGTATTAATTCAATGTAATTGAAGAATTTCAAGAGTGTGCACACACCCTTAGCATTAAGGGTTGTGTGTAGATTACCTTACAACAAATCCTCTCATTTAATTTGACAGATTTGTTCCAATAAGCCAACTTTATAGTATAGTAATCCACAATATCTATTTATTATGGTAGAAACATCATATTTAATAATATTTAGTCAAATAGATTCGTAATTTTAAACGAAAATTAGTAAATATCCATTTGATACCAGTAATACTTGTTCGAATTGCAGATGGAACAAACCTATTAATTGACTAGCAGTGGATTCGAGCTGTTATGTTGGTAGACACGATTGTCATCAATCTGTGTTCTGTCAAAAATCGTGTAAGTTATAAATAAAAATTGTCGATTAGATTTGGAAAATTCATTAAAGTAAGTAAAGAAAATTATAATAAATGTTATGGAATTTAAATTTAATTCTTTTTAAATTTGATAATTCTATCAATCTTTTTTACATTTACCATTAAATTAGTCTGTAATTAGAATAAAATTTCTGGTAAATTTCAGCTTTGATTGGGGAAATTTTGATGATAAACTGTATGAAATCATGGAAATATTCTATATATTGTCGATACTGTATATTGGAACAGTCATAGGTGCGTCAATAAAAACACAAAAGGATACGACATTAATTGAAGAGTTAACAGTTGTTTGTCCTAAACTAGCAACTGAAGCATATAACATAAGTTCTAAACTATTTAAAGTATGTGAACATGTTACATTACCAGAACAGAATGCACAATTAACTAAAAATGATGAATTATGTTTATTGTTTTATAATACATTCATTTTACATTGTAATACAACACAAAACGTTACTACGTTATTTCCAACAGATATTTATACAAAATATAATTTAAGTACAGTCTGTGATAATATGGCAAAATTACCACAAGGGACACCAAACAATTCACCATTCTTCGTTGATTTGAAAAAGTTGATCGATTCTAAAGAAAAATGTCTCGAAATTTGTGATACAGCAGATTTCCTTCTACCAATGGACCGGTTTTGTAGTCTCTCATACTATTATATTAGTTCTTTTGTTAATAAAACAACGAAATTTCAACAAGTACAACCAGATGTTACTATTCCAAGTACTCAGAAGATTACAACTGAAAAACAAGCACCACAGAACGATTTACCACAGCAGAACAAAAAAAATAAAGTAGACAAGAATCATCCTAGTAATAAACAAAATGATAATTCTATAAAACTACCAACAGAACAGGCAGTTGATAAAGCAAAAGTTAATGTTGAAAATGATGGACAAACTAACGAAATAAATAATAAAATAGACATTCAACATCCACAAGAGGCAAAACAACCGAAACAACAACAAGAAAAACCTGGACCACAACAACCGGAACCGGAACCACAACAACAACAATCAGAACTACAACAACAACAAACCGAACCACCACAAAAACAATCAGAACCACCACAACAACCGGAACCAGAACCACAACAACAAAATCCAGAACTACAACAACCTCAACAGCAGCCGGATATAGAACAACAACCAAATGATCAATTTGATTGTAAGTATTTTTTTTCAGTCTTCCTCTATGCTTGTTCTAGTTTATGAATTTAATATCCTGTAGAGAACGGTATCCAAAGTCATGATATAAGTACCTAAAAGTCCCCTTGAGGCATACATTAAATATATGTAATCTTTTTCACACTAAAGAAAGGGTTCATATTTCTATCAAACTACTCTCTGAAAATGATCACTACAAATGGCACTATTATTGGGATTACAATCATTTTCATTAATTCAAAGAATGACAAGAAATATTTGGATCTTTCTTCTTTTGATTTTGAGAAGCAATTGCTACGAACCTCAACCAGGTATTGTTGCTCTTTTATAGATTATATTGAAGACAATAAGGGGAAGAAATAACAAAAAGAACACTAATAATAATAATTAAATTTTATACATTAAAACTTTTTCTGATGAGCCAAAATTTTTGAAAGAGTATAAAAAAAATTAATAAATTTTATCGGAACTAAATAATAATAATAAATGTCCCAGCCAACTCTTTGACGTTAAATATCTGACTTGCTTATGAATTTGAAGTGCAAAGGTATCTAACAAAATTCGACTACAACGTCTATTTTACAATTAAGAGGCACGACTTTTTTTCTAGTGATTCTTAAAATGCCAAAAATTACTCACAATCAGTGTTAGGAAAACAATAATCTACAATCAATATTTTTTCTTTTCGAAATCATTTGTTGTTCAAAAAGAATTAGAATTTCCCTAGGATCAATAACCTTTTCATCGATGAAAAAACCCGTCGTCAGTCTTTATTCAATACGTATCTTTGCTATAGTTGCAATTTTTATGGAATGTTTATTTTATTCTAAACACAAATTCCATGCCAGTGCACAATTTAATGCTTTGTAAAATAACAAGTCAAACTTGCACAATTCAACTACGTTCTAGAAAACTTGACTTAAGGTTGATCTTTAAGTTAAGCCGGGGGTTCTTTATGTTTTCCGTCCTACGGATTCCTTAATAGTAATAAATCTCCCTGAGTAGAATTTAAAATGCCGCTTTCTAAGAATGTACCATCTCCGACCACCTAAAATTCCTTAAGACGTCGATTTTATCTGCTACAATTATATTGTATAAAATTCAAGCTGATGAAGATATGGATATAATTGATGATGACACGAAACAATTGGATAAACCTAAAGAGTTCATCAATAATAATAATAATAATAATAACAACAAACCCAATACAGTTGATGATTCCCAATCGATTGATTATGCATCTGAAATGGAAGGTGATTCGTACTTCTTCACCTATTTTATGATGTTGTGTATTATTTTTATTGTCGGCTATGTTTGTTATCATAATAAGCAAAAGGTAAATACTTTCAATCTATTATTACTATTTTTTTTATAATGTTTATGTTTAGATTTTAGCGTTAATTTTGGAAGGTCGGCGTGGTAAACGACAGTATAGAAGTCGGCGACCGAACTCGGCAAATTATCATAAATTAGATAGTAATTTAGAGGAGGCAATAACATCATCATGTAATAAAAATACGAGTAATGTGATTTATTAAAAAACAAAAGAAATGGTAAAAACTGATAATTTGATTTAATTTATTATTTATTCTCAATTATGGTTGTTTATCATGTAAATAATTTGCACCAACATTTTTTTTCTGTAAGTTTATATAGTTCGTAATTACAATCAATTATAATAATGATCCTTTCTTACCGGATAATGTAAAGTATTCCTGTAGATTTTAATTAATTTATTATTACGTAAAATTATAATACTGATTGGTCGTAGAAATGGTCGAAAAAATTGGTATTTGTGATGTTGTTGATGATTACCAGCAATTGGTGATGTTAGTTCGTTCGTTTGATGATGACTTTTCAATCGTTTGTTTGCTTGTTTCTCAATCCAATCCAAATATTTCGATACATCCGTATACATTCCAAGATAATTAGGATTGGCGCAACGAAAACCGAACGATACTAATCCTAATAGAATGAAATTGCCTTGATCGTCGACAATTTGAAGTGGACCACCACTATCACCCTATAATTTTTATGAAATCAACAATCAGATAAATTATTGATACAAGTTAAAATCGAATTTACTTGACACGTATCGATACCGCCTTGTAGATAACCAGCACAGAATGCATTCACCATATTTGTTGGATCATTATCGGTACGATTCAACATATTATGGCATATATCATCGGAATAGATCAATAAACGAGCTTCATGTAATGTACAGGGTGTAGGTCCGTGGTACTTCAATGTGCCCATTCCCGGAACAGTACCATCTTTTGGTCGTTTCTTGATCACTTCAATTATTATTGGTATTATTGATATTTCCACAAATTGAATCACTTTAAAACTCACCATTATTTGGTAGACATATCGGCTCAAAACTACTAGTATCGCCTCGCAATAAAACTAACGCTATATCAAAATATGGAAATTTCTCTTGATATTTCTCATGAACAATAACTTTATCGATTTGATACGATTTACGTGTTGTTTCTTTTTCGCATTTATTATACAAACCTAATGTTACATTCATCAAGTTCTCTAATGTTGTTCGTTGTTCGGTTGTTGTTGTATTGTCGATTGTATAAGTCTTATAACAATGGGCGGCTGTTAATACAATCTTCGGACCAATTAGAACACCACCGCACACAATATTATCGTCCATGGTAAAGGCGGCATACCAGGGATAACGATAATAGCCAATATCGTAACCAGCAACGATACGATTCTCGAATTCTAATTTAAAATTCGTACCAATTGGACGGCCACAAGGATTACCTTTAGTAATAGTAATAATTATCATTATTATTATTATCATCTGGAAGATTTATATATTTACCTTGGCCATTTATTCGGATTTCATTGGTTATTTTAATGAGTGATAGTAGTAACAATACGGAACTCACCATTTTTATTAACAAACTGTTTGAATTTTAAATATGAGTAGAGTTGATAAGAAAATACCTGATTTTGTTGTTCTTTTTTTAATAATTATCGGTTTACATATATAGAAATGTTATCATTTGACCGTCAAAGTGCAGTTGTAGCTTATTTATTTGTATTAGAAATTGTTAGGATATTAAAACATATCATCATCAAAGCCGTCGCAATGACTTAGGAGATTAAGGCTATTTCATGACGGGCGACGAACACTGTTGTTGAGTTGTGCACCGTTGATTAACTTTAATCTCTTAAGTAATTATAAAGACTATACTATTTCGTTAATTGTGCTACCTGAACTCATGTTATATGGAAAACTGTGAATTTCAAACGAAAGTAGATTGTTTTGTAAAAAAGAAACGATTTATTTAAAAATAATACCCTTGCCTGTTAAGGAAAAATAACAAAAAGAAAACTATATATATTGACTTAAAGGTTAGCCCTGTACACTAACAACATGACGTATCCTAAGATCAGTTTCTTTAACTACAGTCTTATCATAATTATTGTTATTAGTATTCTTGTTTTCATCATGAAATTGTTGTTGAATCGGATGGCTACCATCACCTTTCTTTACATAACGATGTTTAACCATCTCATGATTGGCTTCTTTCAAATCATAAACAAAACCAAAATATGCCAATAAATCAATAATGGCTGTTGTTAATGAATAACGTAAACCAAACTCGGCCGCACGATAATCCGATGGGAATGTGTGATGATAATTGTGCCAACCTTCACCGATTGATAAATATGCAACTAAACTATTCTCTGTTGGTTTAATTGTTCTGCAAATCAAAATGTGTTGAGTCGTTTCTGCGTTTTTTTGAACATCACGGTAGAATTATTTATACGTACTGATCGTATGGTTTATTTCCAAACATATGATTGGCACTATTAATCAACCATGTGATATTCAGTGAAATTAAATATCGTGCAAAATAGCTAGCAAATAATGAATAAATTGGTGTTTCATTCCAATAATAGATTGGCACAACAATTGGTAGAGCTAATGCGAAAATTACATATAAAATTTTATAATATCGCTTTTGGAACATCACCAAACTATCAGCTTCTAAATCGGATAAGTCCAATAATTTACCACGATTAATAACGGCAGGATGTTTACGGCTCATTAACCAACCAATGTGCGAGAAAAAGAAGCCACGATTTGCATTATGTGGGTCAGCATCTGTATCACTGTATTTATGGTGCTGGCGATGGTCACGTACCCAAATATACATACAGTTCTAGCAAACAGAGCAAAAATAAAGAAAGTAGTAAGGTTTATATACGAATTTGCATGTCAATATCCAAAACTAAGACAAAAGAAATGTTACATTCGTGAAATCGTGACAATCACCGAAGCGATTAATTGATCGATCAGGAAGAAGTTCTTAAAAATTCTGTTTGCAAAATTTCATGAATTTCGGCAAAAACAACAAAAAAAAGACTCACCTGTCCGGCAATGGTGTGTAAAACAATCAACACTAATCGTAACGAGAATGTTGCCTTGAATGCCTTATGGGCATACAGACGATGTGCACCGATCGTTACACCCAAACCACCAGTGTAACCGAAGACAATCACTAGAATTTTAGCGAAACAGAAAAACCCCAACAATTACGAAACCGATTCAACTTGCCATTAAAAAAAAAAGTTAAAACTTACTCCAGATTATCGTATAACTGTGTACTTTGGGTATTAAAATAATGCCGTAAAGGGCGGCCAAATGTAACAATAAGAAACCGATAGCATTTGGCCAAACAATTTTTCGTTTAAATGTAAAATCGGTACCAATATCTTTAGGTAAAACTATATCGGTATCATCACTATTTACCATTTTGATTATATTTTTAATATAACTGAAAAAAAAAACAGCACTTATCTCATTACAACTTGACTAAAAGAAATGAACTTAAAATCATAGAATATGAACAATAAAAGTTGAATCCCCTCTTATCTGAGTTGGCGAATTTTTTTCAATTTCAAAGTGGACAAAAAAATGAAAAGTGGAGTGGGATGATTGTGTATTATATAAAATCATCTTTTTTTTTAAGTATCCACTACAATTATAATTATACACAAATAATGAGAAATTAGGTGAATCATTTGGACATTCGGGCGTTTGACTAGATTTTTCGAGGCGGTGAAAGAAATAGAGAAATTACGATACAATAACTAAATGCAGACACCTCTAGAATTGTTTGTCTTCTTAAATTGCAGAGATAAATCCTATTCTGCACAAATTTTAATCTCAAACTCTAGCTGAGAAATATAATCATAAAATCAAATGACGTATTAGTATTTTTAAATCTAGGAAATCTTACAATTTTCAGCAAAATTTTGATTGTTCAATATTAAAATAATAAAATAACAGCTTTACATATTGCAATTATTGCATAAATTGAAAGCTTGCAATTTGATCGGTTGTACAATAAAAATATTTAAATAAATATCGGATACCAGTAGCGGCGTAGCAAGAGGTGCAAGGACTAAAATTTCACTTGTTATTTTGATCGGTTTCTGGGCAATGTATTTTATATTAGTAATCATGGCAACGTTATTTTTTAAAGGGGAAAGGGGCGCCAATAGAGTCTCTCGCCCTGGTGAGCCTTTTATGTTCGTTACTCCACTGGATGCTAGCGTTCTAAAACAAATTTGAATCTTAATCTCTATCTTTATAATACTTTAGGTAATATCCAGAAATTTTATTGTCAATAGTTTTTCTTTGCAGAGCCGTATCGAGGCTAAATTGCATCCGGGACAAACAGTGTTCCATAAGCCCTCTTCATTATCTATTAAATGACATTCGTCACACCTAAAATAAGTAGATGCGGAATATCTTGTCAAGTATCATCCCTCCAGTGGTGTAGAACAATTTCATCAAATTCGCTTTAATATAATTATATTGTAACTCAAAGGTTGCCAGTAAATTACGTAATTTCCTGCGGAAGTATTAATTGTAAAAATCGAAGCAATTTGTTCCATTGCAGGTGTGCTTCTTATGACTAGGCAAAAGAACTGTATCGACATGTAAAGAACTCTTAAATTGTCGCTTTCTTCAATGGCAAACCATTGGCATAGGTCTATTTGAGCATCTAAAAGGTATCGAATGTGTGCTACTTGCATCTGTCTAGTAAATATAATTTTTTTTATTGCATGACTAACAAAAATTGAAAGACAAGTGTAATCGTACTAACTAGAATAAAAAGTAATAGCAAATCTCAATCAGAGATCATAGATAACCAACCAAATACTTCCACAGACGTGTATAACTGACAAAATGAGCACGTCTGCCTTTTACTTTTAAATAATCAGAAGATGTAATTTTGTTAATTAGGGATTTCCGAAGTGGATCCACATTAAAGAAATCTTTCACCAATTTTTCAATATTTTAATCACTTTCTAACATGAATACGCATGTTTATTTAAAAAAATATTCTACCTATTAGTTTACGGCGCACCCTACATGCTCCGCCTATGAAAAGGTCATGGTTTGTGTCACATTTCTTGCCCCAATTCTTATCGTGGGAAAGTACCTATAATTTGATGATGATGAGACCTTACAGCTTCCAAGTTGAGGCCGCATCCTTTCGCTAATTATAACAAAAAAAAAGACAAGTTGCAGTGGCGTAGACACTTATTTCTTCCGGTACCAATTTGTTCCACTTTGGTCATTTTCATTATAACACAAAAGTGGGCGGACAATAGATTACATAATTCTAGACGCAATTTGCCCTTATTCATTGTAAAAATAACAAATTTAGACAAATAAAAAGAGAAAAGAGGAAAATGTGCAATTTTTTTGCCAAAAACTTTAATTGTTACACTCGGTGATTCTTATTTTAACGTTTTTTTTAATGTGTTACGGTATTATTAAAGTTGATTTTTCTAGAAATTAAAATAATAAACAAAAACAAAAAATAATTGAAAGTTTCCAACTGTAACCGATTCTATTCGATTTAATTCCATAGTATCTAAATATTTCTACAATTACCATGTCACCCTCATTAAGTTTCCGGTTTATTCTTTTCATTGTTCGAATCTCTCGATATTTCTGATTAGACATCACAGTAAACAAAACAAAAATAATGGAGTGATACGCTCCATAATTCATATTTTTTCCAACAAATTGACCTGTCGGATACGCCAAAATTTCACTATTTCCCAACTGAATTGTTGATGGAAAACCTTTGGCTTGAGAATTTCCGCTAACATCAACGTTATCCGTTGTTGTTAAGTGAGATTTTTTGCGTATCCTATTTTTTTTTTTGTTCTGTTACATCACTACTTTCGAATCGATCGATCGCTATTATTCTTTAATTATTTTTTTAAACAATTTTCGAAAGGTCGCCCAACTTGAATTAATCTTACTCATTCTGTGAATGCAGATGTGATTTAAGTCAGCTAATTTTGATTATTTTTTAAATACGTTGACGTCAACGTTTACGTCACAATCGAAAGTGGGAATCCGGCTTTAGACGACGTTATATCACATTTTGTTCTAGTTCTAGTTCTAGTTCCAGTTCTAGTTCGATTGACACATTAAAAAAAAACGTTGTTAATTATCATTTAATTGTCCAATTATGAGCCGTATTTTAACTGAAATTTGTGGAAATTTGCTTGTTAATTGCAATTTTGCCAATTGCTAAATTCCAACTCATAATTTTTGTTGTTCAGTTTTTTTTATGGTTATTTTTTGTAATGAAAGTCGTTAATGTACGATGCGACTTAATAATAGACGTCTTTGTAATATTCGATTAGATCTATATACAAATTGTATTTACCGCAAATTCTTATATAATCAGCTTTCCCTTGAAACAAAAATTAAAGGAAAAAAAGACAACACACGTATAATATAATGGACAAGTATTTCAAAATCTGCTCAATTTGGCATTCCATTTACAAATTTTTCAACATATTGCCTCATGCATCATATTTAAAATACCAATAACATATTATACCGGCTCTTTTTGTAAATATGGGTGGTGACCCCATATTTTTTTATTTTTTATACTGTCTGCAAATATTATAGAAATATTTTTTAACCTTATTGTTTAATTTATATCAAATAGGGGAAAGTGTTGTATCTCGAATTTGTTGACTTATGCGTTAAAATTTTCCATCAAAGTCCACTCGCTAGTAAAAGCTTCTATATGGGATCATATTTTTCTTCAATTCTGTTAGAATTAATAATTACTAAGAGGTTTTGTATTTTATTCACATCAAAATAAGTTTTCAATACAATTAGAATCTGCTACTATCCACTTTTTTGATAGCTATTTGTTATTTGTCATACGATCAAAAGCAGCTCTTTTGACTAATAAATCCGTCCTTCACTTTTGTTTCATCATACCATCTAAGAGTAAGAAAATTACTGGAGTACGAGTTTGTACCTCGGGTCATAGTTTGATCTTGTACCTAGGACCAGTTCAAGGTACAGTTATCTTACTCTTGGCATTTCAATGATTTATTTATTATCTTACTAATACATATTTCAAGGCATTTAACGGAGTAGATCGGGAGTCAAGAGACCGCATGTTAATCTCACTTTAGTTTGTGCAGCGGTATAATGTACCTAAGTGATGAGATTTCGATTAGAAAGACTGGAACGTGTTATAAAGTATCCAAGACCACACTTATTCGGCATATAAAATCGTACAAAGAGGTACAACATAGTCTGATCCTAGGTACAGGACTGGTTTGTACTTTGGGTCACTGTACAGCTGTTTGAACTTTTAGTTCTAAATGTTTACCATGAAGCATACATTGAGCTATAAAGCATTGAAAACATAACGAAAGATACGGGTTATTCGATGTTCTCGTCAACTTTTCAAAAATTTCCATCAAAAGTTGGTTTCATCAAAAAATGCAAAATTTGACCCTAGGTATAGCACCTTTATTTATGAATAAATACGTATAGTACTCTAATAGTCGATTTTGAAATGTTGGAGTAATAGAAGCACTGTGTTTGCTACAGTGCCACATTTCTGTCCATAGTACTAAGCGCTTCAGCATAAGCATTGTCTATTCCAGGGCTGCCCAATTTCGTATACATGTATTGCGATCCACTGGTAGCCATATTCTAAGTACGGAAAGATTATGGAATATCTACATACTTATTCTATGGATATCGTGTTTTAGTACAGAATGTTGAGGGTAGATAAATGAAACGGATTGAAAACAAAATTGAAGAACTTAAAGTGCAATGTTTAGACTTCGCTTGACCACCAACCCGTTAGCCCTAGTAGAAATGAAATTGTGGCGCTGGCAAGGGTCTGGCTAGTTTTCCTAGATTGAAAGCAGGCGCTAGCCAGTACACGGGAAAAAAAACCTGTAGGTGCTACATGTCGTAGACCTGTAATATGAGCCTGTAGCAGCAACAGGACCAACTCTGCAACCACAACCAGACTAGTCTTGTAGAACCAACAGGAAAGACCTGTAACTTCAATAGGACTAATCCTGTTGACACTACAGGATCATGTTACAGGTCTACGACATCTAGCACCTACAAGTTTTTTCCTCGTGTTCTGACTAGCATCTGGATTCAATCTAGGCAAACTAGCCAGGCTCTTGCCAGCGCCACAAGTTCATTTCTACTAGGGTAGCCCACCTAACTCATTTGGAAATATGGAAAATTGACACCCATTAAAGAATTATTGACCGTTAAAAATATTAAACAAACTTCTGATCTCTGTGGATATTCTAATCACAAAAATTTTCACATAAGAAGCATTTGTAGAAAACAGTTTAATTTGAGAATAGAATTCTGAAAATTGAAACTAAAAACTGTGTGGCAACAAAATCGATTCCGTTTTTAACGAATGCCATATGCTTCTATCTTGACAATGTTTGAAATACCAGCAAAAAAATAGAACACTTCCATATCAAAAGTAGTCTGAGATTCAATAATCCATTAAAATTCTCTTGTCAGTTCTAATGTCTAAAAGGATTAAAAAACGTTTCTAGTGGACGCTAGATCTTAGGATAGATTAAATACCTTTGCAATAAAAAGAGAATTCTTTAACATTCATACAAACTGCAAAGAGAAAATTATTAAGCCTTCTACTTAAATCAGCCGCCATTGCACATACTTCTTATTATAGAACAGAAAAAAACTACTAGATTCCCAGGAAAAAAAAGATCAGATATGGCCAATTTTTATCTCTGATCATATAGGTACTATTATTATTAGACTGTATCAGAAAAATCGACTATTTTTTTTCAAAAAGCACCCTACAAATATTGTTCAGGATGTCGAAAAAGTGAGCCTGTGAAAGCATCAGCTCTTAATTTTAATATTAACAGGTGCCTCATCGCGATTTTCCATTTGATTAACATGGGAAAAAGATTCTCTTGCACTTTGGAATTTTATAGCTCACGTTGGGAACAATATTTCGAAATGTCTAAAATACATTCTTATAGAAAATTTAACGCTCTACAAAAAAGGTCTCTTACGATTTTTTGATATATTTATTTCTTCAAAAATTATTCAAGGTTACATTTTTCCAGTTTTTTGACGCAATCATCAATTTTATGGGAAAATTTTATAGAACATTTTTGTAGAGCATTTTATTCTCTATAACTTATCTTTATAAAAGTTTTTGATATTTTCTACAGGTCGTAAATTATTTGCAATGAACTGATTTTTATTTATTCTAGTAATATCTAGTAATATTTTCACATTGATTACTATTCAATACTGTGAATGAAATAACTTCTGGCCTGTGAAGAATATCAAAAACTTTTATAAAGATAAGTTATAGAGAAAAAAATGTTCTATAAAATTTTCCCATAAAGTTGATGGTTGCGTCAAAAAACTGGAAAAATGTAACCTTGAATAACTTTTGAAAAAATAAATATATCAAAAAATCGTAAGAGACCTTTTTTTGTAGAGCCTTAAATTTTGTATAAGAGTGAAGTTCAGTCATTCCGAAATATTGCTTCCAACGAGAGCTATAAAATTCCAACGTGCAAGAGAATCTTTTTCCCATGTTAATCAAATGGAAAATGGAAAATCGCGATGAGGCACCTGTTAATATTAAAATTAAGAACTGATATTTTCACAGGCCCATTTTTTCGACATCCTGAACAATATTTGCAGGGTGCTTTTTGAAAAAAAAAAGTCTATTTTTCTGATACAGTCTAGTAGTTATACATAATGTTTTTTCATCGGCGATGAAAGATGTAGTTATACGTAATAAGATAAAATCTTTTTTCTTAATACTAACAGTTGAAAGTTGACTTTACTTTATCTTAATGGTAAAGTGACACTTTTCTTCACTAGTGAAGAAAAGTGACTTTTCTTCACTATTGACTTTTAGTTTCTATTAGGGGTACTAAAAATGATGTTCAACAAGTTTTTTTGTGGGACAAAATCGACGCAATTCTTTTTTTTCTCAATACCACATATTTTTAGCAATTCAAAAATACACAGATTAAATTTTGGAATATAAGAAAAAAAATAAACAAAAAACTGAGAGTTAAAATACCTCTATCTTCAATTAAATTATATATTAATTATTCCCAGTGATTCAATTTAAATTAATTGCGATTAATTTGAATTTAAATTTCGATTAAAAACAATTGCGTCTATTATACCACAGATCGTCTACAACCCCAACTTTACTCGGCAACGGTCTCGGTCTGACTGTGCTGTTCAATGCTGTTCGGAGAAAAAAAAATAACAATAATAACAATGGCCTTCTTGAATTGTCGAGAATGTCAAAAATGTAAACAAATGTTTCTATTTTTATATACAGTGTGTCCCAGGATGGAGTTGACAAGAGGAAAAAAATCTTTATTTTCAATTTTGCAAGAAAAACTCATTCTTTATAAAAAGTTCTGCTTGTTGAGAAAATGAGATTACCATAAAAAAAATTCAGATCAGATTACATGTCTTTATTGAATTGAGAAAAAACAAGAACTTTTCTATCTAAAATAGGTATTTTGTGCAACTATGCAGTATTTAACAAAAAAATCAAGACAGCTGATTTATTAGTTGTTACGGTAACATCTCATTCATATCCGAATTTTGACGTTGTGGTGACAATTTCAATAAAATTTTTTTCACTGATTCACTTGAAACAGTTGATTTGGGAAATTTTTCATGAACAAGATCTTTTGCGTATTTAAACGATGCATTCCCAATCCCATAACATTGTATCAAATAAATTCGTTCTTCTTTTTTTTTTATTTTTATTCAAATTATTACCAAAACGTCATATTAATGAGATGTTACCATAACAACTAATAAATCAGCCGCCTTGATTTTCTTGTTAAATACTGCATAGTTGCACAAAATACCTATTTTAGGTACAAAAGTTTTCGTTTTTTCTTAATTTTATGAAATCATGTAATTGGATTTAATTTTTTTTTATGGTAATCTCATTTTCTCGACAAGCAGAACTTTTTATAAAGAATGACTTTTCCAAGTAAAATCAAAAATAAAGATTTTTTTCCTCTTGTCAACTCGATCCTGGGACACACTGTATAATAAAATTCTATAATTTACTATTAATTAAATTCAGTAACCATTCAGGTGCGTAGCAGAGAAAAAATTGAAAACACAAGCGCGTGAGGTAATCCATTTCTTACGAGACAGCCTGTATATATAAATAATATATTAAAAAAATAGATTTAATCAAAGGTCGTTAGTATTAAGAAAAATGTTGTACTTTACACGGTGGGAAGTGTCTTTTCACACTCGCGGATTTGGGTCACGAGGCGAAGGCTGAACTATCCGCTCTTGTGAAAAGTGTCACTTTCCCACCTTGTAAAGTAAATAACTACTTTCATCGGGTCTGAGCTTTTTTTCATCGCCGATGAAAAAAGATTATGTAAAACTATATCATCATAATATGATCAGAGCTAAAAATTGGCTAGATCTGGGTTGCTATCTATAGAAAAAAACTTCTAGCTATTATCAAATAAGACATGTACGCAAATAGTTTCTACTATAATTTAATATGAATTAAAATCTCATCAATCATTTTTTTTTCATTAAACATCGCAAAATCTGTTGATCAATTATTGGGCAAACTTCATCACTTTCACATATAATTAGTTTAAGAGGTATTCCGTAAAAGCTACAATTCAGCAATTATTTCTATTGGAAAGGTCATAGAATAGAAGTAATTGTCGGCGCTTGCATGTAGTTGGTGTCGATAAGTACAAAATCTATGGGGAAATAGCTAGTTTTTGTACTACCGTCTGCTACGACTACATATACATACCATTAAATTTATTGTACTTCGGAATTATCACTTGCAAGCATAGTTGATCATATTTAAGCTAGACGCCCTTGTAAATTCAGTATAAGAGTGAAGAATTTGATCATAATAGGTACCTCATATTTACGAATTCACCTTTTGCAACTGAAATTCAGTTTTTTGCTAACTATACTAAACGTCACTAGGGTTGAATTTGATTTGCAAAAGAGTAAATCTAGACTAGAATGCAAAACTTGTATTGGTGACTCTGACAATTTTCGCCAATATTCAGAAAAATAAATCAAACAAATAAATATCGATAGACTTTTACCTATTATTGATAAAAGACAAGTCGTCATTAATATTCTCCATAAAGGTAGCATGACAACCGTGAAGCAGGTTAAGGATTATTGGAGGTCACTGCACTATCTTTGCCTTCTTCGTCTTTTTTTCTCTGTTTTATTATTTTAAAAAATAACGGTAAAAAAAATGGATAAGGATCCTCTGACCTCATTTTATTTGAGAAGATTTTATTTAAAATAAAAAAACTTTAAGTATATCACATAATACATATAATAAAAATATTGCTTTTTAATCGTCACAGAAACAACCATCTTTGGAATTCTCTAGAATCCAATCCAAATATCTAGTCACACGAGTGTAGACACCTGGATAACCAGGACGGGCACAACCATTGCCCCATGATACTACACCGATCAATTCGTAACGTTCGTCCTCCTTTTCAGCTATTAACGGACCACCACTGTCCCCCTAAAAATTTCCAATTAAACATTATTCTCTTGAATCTGATTCGAAATAATAGCATACTTGACAGGAATCCTTTTTACCGGTAGCTGGATATCCAGCACATAGCATATTATCGGATATCATTTTGGCTGAATAGTTCGTATTGCGACACTCTTCATTACTGAGTACCGGCACTTGGACTTCTTGTAGTATACAAGAGGGCTTACCATCTTCTTTCAATGTACCCCAACCGGATGCTGTGGCTTTCGTTCCAACGTACAAATGGTCTAAAATTTTACATATCAGAAAATTGAATTGAATAACACTATATTTACTATTCACCTTTCTTCTTTGGTAAACAGATAGGTTTAATTGTTTGTGTAATTGGTACGCGATCATTAAGACGCAATAATGCGATATCATTGTCGAAATTCAAAAAGCTGAAAGCACCAGCAACGACACGCAATACAAATCTGGATTCTGGTTTTTTCTTATCAGAACAACGATCGTGTTCACCGAATGTCACCTTGATCATGAACCACATGAACCTGTAAATACATTATTGATTAAGAAATTACAGACGACAACTGGTTGGTGTTGATAATGTTGTTTTTCTTGTTGTCAAGGTCGTATCACAAACTCGTTTCTTGTTGTTTTCTTACACGTTCACTGCTAATCAGTAAAAGTCGGTTAGCTTAAATATACAGCAAAACTAATGTAGCTAGGTTCATTAGAAAACGAGTGGAAGGAAGGCTCCTCCTCCAATTATGTGGTCAGAGTACGTAAAATGGTCGGAGGTTTTTATGTTTATTATTTAGACACCTCCCACTGTTAAAATACGCATACTTAGTCAAGGTTAATAGTTGCTATAAATACGTGTTTAATTTAACTGATAAAGCGAGATATATCAACAAATATCTGTTGTCCTTGTCGTACCCATTATGATGTTGAAAATTGTCCACAGCCAATTAAGTACATCTCGTGTTGTAAATGCGTTAGACAAGGATATGTCTTATTCTTTCCAAAGTTACAAACAATTTAACAGTACGTTGCTAGATAGACATAACATCTAGTTAGACGCCAGTTGGCGTCAATGGAATTAAAGGAAATTTTGCACACAATGTATAATTTCTTAGAACTATTATCTGATAATTCGAAAATAAAGTAACTAGGCATCTGATTTTTCATTTCAATGTTCATTTATTAGATAGTTTTGTCTGGTTGGTAAAGAATCGTTTTCTTTTGTAATTTTTACAATTCCATAATTGGTATTTATGAATTTTTAGATAATTTACTTGTGTACGGATTTAATTCGTGATTCTATAAGTTGGTCTTTTAATAAATATTGATTGAAATTTGATTCTGAAAACAAACAACACATGTTTGTTGATATTGCTGTCTTAACAACAGTGGGCGTCTAACTAATTAATAAACATAAAAAACTCCTCCTATTCGACCTACTCTGACCATACAATTGTTCTATCGTATGCCGTGAATAGGAGGAGTCTTCATCCCACTTTTCTTCTAATGTACCTAGATGAATTTGCTCCCCTGTATAATTAAGCTAACCGACGTTCTACTTTGAGTCTAGTTATATCTCATCATCTTTGTCAACACAACGGGAGCAGCTAGCAGAGAAAAAGAGATAGAGATAGAATAAAGTTCTGTTAAATTTTTCGGCTCTTAGAAATTCTACGATTTATACGGAAATGATAAGTAAATAAATTTAAAAGAGACTAGGGAGGAGGTTTTATTGTTTCGTTTCCCGTTACTCTCGTTGACCATCCTTAAACCACACGCCCAAACATATGACGCTATTGACCATGATAATGATCATGAACTTTAGTCATGTGCGTTGGCCCTAACACACCTCATTTCTTACGAATCGCTAACACTAAACACGGTCAATGCAAATCAATCTACTCGCCCACTATGTCTTCAAATTCAAGCTTACGAATTTAAAGAAAGAAAACGACAACCGAACATTCAAGAACAATTAACACGAACCGATTCGTTAACAATCCGAATTCTTGTTCAACAACAACAGATTACGAACGTGGAGGAATGTTAATAGCTTTGGTGTTGGTCAAATGTTTGATTTACCCTTTAACACAATGTGCAGCTGTTAATACGTATCGATCATTAATTAGCATTCCACCACAATAGAAACGATTGAAGTAGGATAACCGAGCCATCCATGGGAATTCGTTTTCAATTGTCGGTTTACCACCAACGATACGACTGTCTTCATTGCGTTCACCACAAGCTGTAGAAGAAAAAAAAACAAGAATTCTCTAATTTAAAAATAAAAATTCTGAATACTTACTGCAAGAACATGTCGATGCAGAGGTATCAGAACGCAGAGGTGGATGATTGCCGAAATTGCCGAATCTGGCTAAAACATCTCCTGGTGCTGTTACAGCCGGATCTTGATACTCTGTCTGAAATAACAGGAGTGCAATTGAAATTTTGATGTTTGTATGGATTAAAGAAAGACTTACTTACAGTTCCACTTTCTATAAAGCAAGTCGAAATAAATACACCAATTGTAACTTTCAATAACAACATCATTTCTATTAGGTATTAATAATTTGATTTGTGAATTATTGATTGGTTTCTGATGTTTTGAATCACATTTGATTTGTATCTTGACTACCAACACCAACTGCTTCCAGTTGTGAACTGAACTTGAAACTGGCCAAGGATCGAACATGTCGATCACCTTTTGTGTCATCATCATTATTTATTATAATTCAAGTTTATAACCAATAGAAATGTAACGTACGAAAATTGACTTAAAAGATTAAAGTCAAAAACAATAGAGATACTTATACTATGTCGCTCAAAATAATTGTTAGAAGTAAGGAATTTCGTAATGAAGAGTCATTTTCTTCGAAGAAAGTACAGTCGGTGCAGGAACTTGGGAGATTGAAGTTCTAGCAACATTACAGTCGGCAATAAAAGATGTAATAGAACTAGTTTCGATTGTCCTGGAAAGGGCATCCAAAAGAACGTACAGCATATTCCTCTAATTAGATTTTTGCTGTGTTTTTTTTTCGAGATATTTATGGTTTTCCATTTTTTTGCGATTTAGAAAAAAATTGTATATTTATTTATTATTTCGAGTGCAGTTTTTAACACTAATATCGATACATCGAATATATCGAACCACTGATGATACGTTGTTTTTAAAAGTTTGCTTGGTAAGTTGTAAATATTGTTATTTAGGAAATAATACGAGACAGATGTAGGCATTTTTACTCAAAAATCAGGATAGGATAGATTCATGTCGCTCTCACAGTGGCGGAAATTAGTCCAGTTTAACCTCGGAATGAGAGCTAATAAGCTGCAAACTTGTATACACCTTTATTTTGGTGTTGTAAAAGTCTTAAGTTATTCAAGGTCAAAGATGACAATAATCTGTTTTTCGTGATTATCTAGGTTTCTATAGCTCCAGTGATGTTAACATTTATTATAAGAATTGTAGAGCATAAAATTTGCGACAAATTTTCTTCCAAACATTTCTTCATGCGCTCAACCGTTCTTGAGATAGAGTGTAGAGAGAGCGCAGCGCTTAGCAGTATATACTATAATGCAAGGTACCAAGTTTTTGATAATATATTAGTGTGCATGACACAAAAATGTATGATAGTATTAAATGATCGTACTTTTCTCGTAATTACTATCTATATCAGTTAAATATTTTTGTTGAACTCTTGCTATAATAGTCCTATCATGTGGTACATACTCTGTAAGGACATCTTTAAGCTCTTTCAATCTAAACTGCGAATCTTCATTTCTATTAATTTTTCTATATAACAAAAAATCTCCTTCATTGCTTGAGCAACTTGATTTTCTTCCCCAGGCTTATTCTGAGTTGATGGTACTAGATTCAAGAAATTAGTATAACAAACGGCATGATTCTTTGCTTCAGCGGCGATCAAATCATACACATGAAGTACACGATCTTTTACTAATTCTCCTAAGGAATCCTTCCGTTTTTCTGCTTCTTTGATAATTTTCAAAATTGTTTGTCCGTCGTTACCGAGATATTAAACTAAGGAATAAATTCACCGAGATTCACAATTGACCTTGCATTACAGTATGTATGGCTGAGGGCTGCGCTCTCTCCACCCTCTATCTCAAAAACAGTTGGGCAGATGAAAAAATATTTGGAACAAAATTTGTCGCAAATTTTATGCTCTACAATTCATATAATGGATGTTAACATTATTGAAGCTATAGAAACCTAGATAATCGCGAAGAACCGATTCTTGTCATCTTTGACATTGAATAACTTAAGACGCAGACACGAGATTTTATGAGACTTTTGAGACAACTTTTAGAACGCCAAAATAAAGGTGTATACAAGTTTCCAACTTATTATCCCTTATTCCGAGGTGAAACCCTAATTTGACTGGACTAAATATAGCTTCTGCTAATACAAGTATTCAATCGCTTTTAGAGGATTTTAGGAAAATTAGGGCTGACGATAATTATACTGAATTTTTAATTGTTTACTCGGAAGCAAAAAAAATCTGCACAGAAAATAATATAGATCTTCCTTCTTCAAGTCGGTGCACACAAAGGAAAAAAAATCCCCAAAAAAGTTGAAAATTTTATTACAACAAAAAACTTGGACGAAAATCTCCAGAATATAGATGGTTTTTTACCCGCGTGTGATTGAATTATTAACGAAACTGAAATCGTTCTGATAATTGCAATGCGATTATTGGTGGACTCAGAGCTTTGCACCCTCAACTGTATGGAAGTGATTTGGTATTATGAAAATCAGAGTATCAAATTTTGCCCTCTACAATAAAAAATTGTGAGACAGAAAACCTTAGTAAAATAAGTTCTATCATGGATTTTCTGGACATGTTGAATAAATATAAAATAGTATCTTCAGAATCATTTAACCTGACAGTGATAAGTGTTACAAGTGCACCTTCTTCGATTTAAAACGCTTCACAACTTATAGTCGAAACTCAATGACAGCAGACAGACTAAATTATTTAGCATTAATAAACATTGAATCTGAAATAACAAAATCTATGTATAGATTGTCGATCAATTGCAGAAACTTTTAATGAAGCCAGGCTTTTCTCATGATCTTTCACATCAATATAATCGATCTAAAAAACATCCAGACAACATCGAAGATATACATATATGATGGAACACAGTATGAAGAATATATTCGTACAAATAACCCGGATTTAAATCCTTTGTTTACAGACGGAGCACCAGTTTTTAAATCAAGAAAATATAGTGTGTGACCAGTTTATTTAATAATCAATGAATTACCTTGCAAAAAAACGATTTTAAGGGATAATAGGATCGTAGCTGGAATTTGGTTTAGGCCGGTTGATCCATTAGTTAATATATATTTGAGACTTATTTATGATCAGAGGCGTAAATTTAAATCATTCATGGATTTGAAGAAAAACAAATGATCAAAACAACTATTCTATGTTTTACGGGTGATTCTCCAGCTCGCGCTGATTTTTTAAATCATATGCGATTCAACGGAAATTATGGTTGCACTAGATGCTACTCCAAAGCATACACTATTAGAGAAGCAAATGAATTCGGAAATACCCATATCTATCCATTCGAAAAAGAAGTTAGATTAAGAAATAAAGATGGACATTTGAATCATGCAGCTGTCGCCAGGACGAATCAAACTCCTCATGTTGGTGTTAAAGGATTATCCATTTTAACGAAACTCATGCCTAATATCATTCGCGGTGTTTATTCAGGAGTGGTTGAGAAAATGTTTGACTTATGGTTGGTTCTATGGTTGGTTCCAATGTACCGGAGAAAACCATTTTCATTATATCAATTCCATTATTTTTTATTACTCTGTTTCAATACTCAATAAATCGATGAAACCTCAGTAAGGGAGAGTGGGGATATTGGGAATATTGCGGACACCTAAGGGAAACCTTCAATAAAATCCAGTATATTAATACTAATCAGTTCTCTTTTAATTATAATTAAACTTTGGTTCTTACTCTACAAAATCAACATAATAAATTTTCAGTTAACAATTAACAAGTATTAATTTAAAAAAAAAACAAAACTCTTCCTGTCCGTATTTACCCAGTGCGTTCCGGGTAAATACGGACGTCAATTGGGGTAATTGCGAACACTTACTTATTATTACATAAATCACAAATGAGAATGTAGAATCATTGCATCCAGTCTTCTGTTGGAGGTGCTACGTAGTTTTCATATCAAAAAATACAAAAGTAAATTCCTTCGTCATCATATTCAAAATGTCTATGATTTTTCACACCTTTTTGGAGATTTTCAGCCTAATTTTTCTTAGTGGTATAAATCTTTTTTTGCTTAATATCTATCTTCACTCGTTTATTCTCAGTTTTCTTCTTTTTATCTTGTTTCTTTTGTTCTTTATCCTCTAAGTGGGGTGTCCGCAATTAACCCAATCCTACCTATACAATTTACCAAATCAAAATGTTAGATTGTATTAGATAAAATTGTTCTTTAATTTCACTATTAAACCTTCGTTTACCCTAACTATATGTAAGCCAAGTAAGATTTTAGGGAATGTTTAAATCAATTGGTAAACACAAAACCAAAGTTCTTCAAAAATAATAAGAAATGACTATAAAATATTCAAATTAACTTACCTTCTCAAAGGTGCAAATTGACAACTATCTGTGCAATAAAGATCGCAGACACGATCAAAAAAAAGTGTGTGCGGGGCGAGGGGCGGGGGCTAGGGGGTTAAAAATGGATGTCCGTAATTACCCGATGTCCGTATTTACCTCACTCTCCCCTACTTTGACCATTAGCTTTGACCAAGCTTCTCTTGGGAACATTAGAGTTGAGTAAAAAATTATTACTTGCTTTTGTATCCAAGTACAAGCTCTATATGTCCCACAATTCATGTCATTTAACGTTCACTCACTCATTCACCTGCCAGAAGTTGTTGAAGATTTGGGTCCGTTATGGGTTACATCATGTTTTCCATACGAAGATTTTACAGGTAAAATGATCAATTTTGTTCATGGAACTCGTTATGTTGGAGAGCAAATCTATTGTAAAATAACTCGACATTTCTTAATTTCTAACAAAAGTAATAATTTGAATCAAGAATCAAATGCTGTAAAATTTTGCAAGAAGTTACTGATAATTGGTCGGAGAATCAATAATAATAGCTGTCAAATATCACTAGACACTTATATAGTTGATAAAATTTTATTTTTGTTTCGTTATTTGTACAAATAATTCAGACGAATAAGCTGATTCAAATTTTAGGAGAGATTGACAATAAATCCTGAAAATAATATTATGTTCATTAATTGTGTAACGTTATTAAAGATAATTAGTTCAGAATTTTTTTAAGAGGATGTCGATTAAAAAATTAATTCAATTAACACGAAGCCATGAGAAGATATTTACAAAAGTGTAAAGAGTTTCTATCAGAATTATCTACATTTTTTGAATTCTGTATGTCAAATTTTGAAAAAAAATTACCACGAATCTCTAAAATAAATATTGTTTGACAAATGAAGATGGCTAGTTTATAAGTTTTATAAGGATTTTCAAAATGTTTTTTAAGCGAATTTATATGAAAAGTCAACTCAGTCAACACGAATACAAGAGAAAGTATTTACGAGAATTATTAAAAATTCCGACAGTTCTACCAGTTTCAATCAGATTGAATCAGCTGATTACGTCAATATTACCATGAACATTTTAATGATAATTTCTTTAAGCCTTTTGTCGATGAACACACATTCAAAACATCAAATTTTTAAAGCAATATTTATTAATCTTGACCATCTTTAATCGAAGCAGAGCCGTTTTCAGTTCCTTTTGACTGCTGGTTACCAAAACTTTTATCAATTAATTCTTTTCCACTAGATTCCTGGTTTTCATCATCTTTCTCAACTTCTTCAACAATCTCTCCATCATCAGAATCTCCGCTACTTTCTTTGTTATCTGAGACTAAAGTATCCTCGTCAATATCTGTATCCATCCCACGGCCCTTTCAAGCTTCTGAAATAAAAAAATATATACATGCTTTTACCTTAGCGCCATTCAACCGTTACTAATATTAATTATTTGAAATATCTTTATTCAAAATTAACAATCAATATTGGCTTAAAATTAATAAGCAGTAATTTAAATTTCTTCCCGATCATTTTTAGATTTAAAGAATAACTGATAATCAAATAGTTTGGTATTTTCATTTTTTTTTCCTTATATAAAAAATTATAACTATGTTTCAGTATTCTATGAGATATGACAGTACACGGAATTTCTCGTTCACATTATAAATTCTACTGATTTAAAGAAATAAATTGCAATATTAAGATTCTATAAATATTACCTATATTGAACTAAATTTCTGTATGAATCTCATTGAAAGTACATTCGGACTAAACCTATCTAAACTTATAAAAGTAAGAATTTTAAAACATTTTCATACATCTCCAGCAGTACCTACTATCTTATAAAATCTTGCAACTTACTAAATCTTAATCATTTTTCCGATAAGGGAAATAAGGGTCACAGACTCGCACCCTGGAACTATGAGAGGTATGCCACGTAATGTGGAGACTCCGACACTACCCGGTAGTCAGGCGACTCCAGGTGCCTTTAAAAGGTTTCCTCTCATACAAAAAAAAATCTTGATCATTCTCATAGAAATAACACTAGAAATTTCTGATACAAAAGTGATCTTGGTCACAACTGATACATTCTTACAAAAATCTATATAAAAAATTTTTTTCGCTCATAGTACATATTTTTTAAACTGATAAATTCTGTTATAAAATTCTCGATATTTTATAAGAATTTATCAGACCTTTTCCACAGGGATGATTGAAACAATCATAAGAAAATTTTCTGTAATTAACAATATTTCGAAATTGCTTACTTCTCTAATTGCTCGAAAATATTAACCAATTCATTTTAAAAATCACTGTTTTCCGGATTTTCAGGAACTAATGTTATGGAAATTTATTTATTTGCAATATCAGTTTAAGCTCCAAATTCAAAATCATGCTATTATAACCCATTATTTTCAGGTATTTTATAAATTTATTCTATCGTAACAATATTATCATCCTAATTTTAGAGAAATTTTTTGATTTTTGTAGTATCGACCAAAATAATCGAACGTTAATTATACATAAACGTTGAAAAAATAAATATTAGATATATTTTTTTTGTATAACATAATTATAGTATACAAATACTAGCAGACTTCGTTTCGCCCGTTTATTGGTTTATATTCACAAAATTAACAATATTAATTCTATTAATTGAATCATAATGCGGCAAAATATCGAAATGTTTGAACAAATCATTGTGTAATTGTAAAACGTCAAAGAAACTGAGATTAAAATCTCTGTTATTTACATTTGAAAATGAAACTGCTAAATTGTCAAAACTTATTTCCACAACCACCTATATTCCAACTATATTGAAAATTTAATGCCCGATTGAACCCCCTTAGGAGTTGAATTTTCAAAAGTCCTCTCTTAGTGAGCGTCTACATCATGGAAAGAATATTTGTGCTAAATTTAAGGTCGATCGGACGGATAGTTTCGGAGATATCATGATGAGTCAGTGAATCAGTAAATGGGAAATGGCTTATATACAGTTGCGATCGTGATGTGAACATCACGGTTGCGATCAAAAAATTTTGGACGGCGTTTTTTTGACGTTTAAAAATGTTTAATCTGGGCCAAGCATTACATGTTACATTAATGTTATTATTAACGTTCTAAATGTCAAAATTAATGGCTTTTTGAATGTAAAGGCTGTCCTACACCAACTGTCGTCCAAAACTTTTTGGTTGCACTGTACATTTCTCGAGCAATGATTGGTGGATACAAGGCTGCATCTAGTCGCTCGTAGAGAAAAACTCTTGGGGCTTTTCGATTTATCACTAGAGAGGCACGTGATCAGCTGCTGTTCTGTCAAAATTTTGTCAGTTTAATTGTCAAAAAGCGACCGAATTAACAACAAAAATTGATTTGTCCTTTCCTCGGGGAAAAAAATGTCTTACTACATTAAAAAAGAAATAAACAACAAAATCAATTTATAATTTCAACTGTTTGTGTGTATTTTTATAAAATCGAAATTTAATAATGAATTTACATCAAATTGTCAGTGGTGCTTGTAATGCTGGTGATAAATGTTTTGCTGTAGGTAGTGTTGAGGGTGTGCCATTTACGGTAAGATTTCCCATTTTTTCATCTCATATACTTCACCCTCATAGATTTTTAATGGGATAATTAAATCGTTTGCCAGGCATATGCAGCTGGATGTAATATTGTTATATTAGCATCGACATTTGAACGTGTCCAAATCATACCAGGCGCCATCCATGATTACATCCGAATTAATTCAATCGATTGTTCAAGTGATACAGGGAAAATTGCCGCCGCCTATGATGATACTGTTTGTATTTATGAACCAACACCTTTAATCCACAATAACTCTCAACATGTAAGTTAATGCAACATTAATCTTTTAATCGTTTAATAATGATCATTATAAATGATAGGGCTTAGATTATCGTTGGGTGCAAACTGGTACTTTGAAGAGTGAATCATCAATTAGAGCGTTAAGTTGGAATTTGGAAGGGACACGTCTATTAACGGCCGGTACTTTGGTACAATTGTGGCATTTGAAAGCACAACCTGTTGTGGAAGATGATAATCCAGTTACCTTCACATTAGGTGGTGGTGAGAGTAATGAGAATGGTGATTTCATTGACGAACCAGATCGTCCTCAAGGTATGTGGAAATTAACAGCTTATATGTACAGGGCGTGTTTTTCTAAAGATATAGGTAGTCCATATCTTTATTAGCCATAAAGCAACTGAAACAAAAGTCTGAATAACATGTATGGACTTTCTAGCTAATCGAGAAATAGGGAATATTCAACCCAATTGTTTGTAATTGCTGCAAATAGCAAAGAAACTACTGCTCTAGAAATGTTCTCGATACATAAAATTCCAAGATTTTTCCATTTCGTAATCTTTTCAAACAAAAACACAATTGTGTGTGCATTTCAAAGTTTCAATCAGATGTTGTTGTACAGTGTAGGCACAAGTGCTGATTCCACAACAGATATTACAGAAGATGCTTTGATCCATTACCATTATCTATTGTCTAAGATTTTCCAGAACTCTGAGTGGCAAAAGTTTTGCCTCTTTAGATATCAAAATTTTAAAATTGTATAATAAAACTCTAATACTGGCTTACTGATAGACAATGCACAACATACATAAGTCAATCCAGAAACGTTCAATTTTGGACAGGAGTTCTTTACATAAATTCGATCGCCACTGAGAAAGGATTTTTGAAAATTCATCTTCCAATAGGGTCAGAGGAGGATGAAGGTTTGCAATTTTTTCAAGTTAGAAATATTGCAATTGGCGCTGAAGTTTCTGTTCGAAATTGAATCCCAGTCGCTTAGTGCTTAAAAAAATCATCTAAGAAAGTAAATGTATAGTCGCTTGCAGATAAAAGTAACCGACAATTTAGGAGCTGTGTGTATCTGGCTTTGCAAACACCGACAATTCTCCGATAATAAAATGAGTGATTTGCAAAAATTTTATTATTCACAACATTGTCGGGATTATTTATCACCTGCTTTTAGATCTATTAAGCCGTTTTATATAAACCGCGATTAACAATATGGCTGAAAGTTTCATTTATCTATTGAATTTTGAAAAAAAACTATAAATATTGTTTCTACATAAACTACATAAACTGTATGTTTTGTCCAATTCGCACACGTTCTTAGTTACGATTATGCCACAACATTTAAGTGAATTTTATAAAGGTCGCATTATCAGTTATCTGAATAGCGGGTGGTCATTGAATGCAGTGTGTCAAGAAATGGGAGAAAGGCCTGATTTTTAAAATTAAAAAAAAAATAAGAGAAGAAGGAACTGTTGCGAGAAAACTAGGGACATGCAAAACAAATCGAATTCCAAATGAGCAACAAGACAAAGATTTGTTAAATTTTTTTCGGGATCATCCATTTAGTGCCGCAAGTCAGGCCCAAGGAAAGGCACATTTTCCTGGTTCTCTCTCAACCATTTCACGAAGGATAAAAACTTCAGAATTGAACAATTGTGTGGCAGCAAAACAATATTTTCTAACTCCACAACATAAAGAGAGGCAAGTGGAATTTGCGCAACAAAATTTTCGTTGCTCATCAAATTTTTGGCAGAATGAAAATATTCTATCTCGACACTGGATTTGTCCGCGTCTATCGTCCAGAAGAATACTTTGCCCTAAATACTCTCAGTGAAAGATTTTCTGTTCATGTGTGGCGGTGGATTAGTTATCAGGGGGCACGAGTATTATGGGACGTGAATAGGCGTTTTAACGGGCAACACTACCGTGACATTTTAGACAATGTCATGTTGCTTTCAGTCCAGCAAATGTTTGGAAACAATTTTATTTTTCAGCAGGTAGGTAATCAGCTATATTAAAATATAATTACAATTATAGATTCACACTAATGAAATATTGTTTCACTTTCAATTATTGCATTTCAGAATAATTCTTCCATCCATACTTCAAGAATTGTCAAACAGTGGTTTGAAGAGAATAATATTCCTGTGTTACCATGGCCTGCCAGAAGTCCGGATTTAAATCTAATAGAAAACGTATGGGGTATAATAATGAAACAACTCCAAAATATGAACCATCTTTAGGAAACTATTGAGAGAGTGTGGGAGGAGTTGGACCCGATGATAATTAGGAGAACTGCAGATTACAGCCTTCGTGGTATCGATGCGTTGAATGCTCTCTGTATATATAATGTAAACAATTGTAAATAACAATAATTTTTTACTTTTATAATAATTAAATACACCTAAATCTAACGTTTTTTAATTATATGTAAAATTCAAATAATTTATTACATTTGTACCCTCAAAAATATCTCTTTTAAAGAGAACATGTCTTCTTGTTTTATTCTGTTTTTTTTTATGCAAAAATATCTTATATGCTATAAAAAATCAGTGAATTATATTAAATCATTAATTCCGTAAAAATTCACTAAAAAAATATAATACTATAACACACATCCAACCTGATATCTGATACCTATCATAAATCTCCGGAATATATTCTAAGTTAGCAAGTCCCACAAGCCTTGTTTACACAGCTAAAAAATATCAACCATTTGTTTCAAGACTCTGCAAGCGACTGTACGTGAAATGCGTTTTTTTAAAAGCTAGAAACGTAGAAGTAGGTATCAGGTCCACGGATAGTTATTTATATGAAACTGCTATATTAATATTTAAAAATGTTCAGTTATGATAATTTCCGCCACCATTTCTTTATAGTGTTGACGGAGGCAATAAATATTTGTGGAAGGTCAAAATAATTTATCATTAACATTATTGACCTGTCTTTTCAAGTGTAACTTAAATTTAATAAGTCGCTATGTTAAAATAAATGAAAGGAATGTCTTATAATTTCATGTACCTATCGACAAAATTTTTACTGGGGCAGTTGTTTGACGAGAGAATCAATTACCAGATATGCGTTTTTATTGCTTTACTTAATGGGAGATCTCAACTACCCCTACCCAAATACGATTTAGAAAAAAAAACTACAATATTTTTATAATTCTCAACAATTTCTTGATTTCTCTTTGGCTGTTAAAATTTTTTGAAAAGATCCATTGTTATAAACTGATATATTTCTAGCCATTACCTATTCGTAAATTTGATTTATTGATAATAAAATAATTATTTATTTATTTTTTACAAATAAACAGAACAAGAACAACAGTCATGGCAATGCGTATGGAAGGCAAATACAGCTGTGCCTGTTCAACATTTAGCTTTCAGTCCTGATGGAACATTATTTGCAACTTGTGGTGAAAATGATCGACTAGTGAAGATTTGGTATGAAAATAAGCATTGTAAGTTTTTCCTCTTTTGAAAAAAAAATTCACAATACTTAAAATGATTGTTTAATTTCATCCAGTTCTATTCACATCGAAAAGTACAGATGGACCAATGGAACTCGAATATGGATTTGTCTATATTGCACATCCACGTGCTGTTACACATCTTGCATGGCGTACAACAAGTAAATACATGCCAAAAGGATCCGTTTCAAATATGTTGGTAACATCATGTAAAGATAATATCTGTCGTTTATGGGTCGAGACTGTGTTACCAGAAGATGGTTTGATTAATTTATCACAGTTAGATCCACAGGCACACCATCCGAAATTCCGTACGCATAGGCATAAACATCGTTTTATGCAACGTTTAAAACATATGAAGTAATTGTCCAATTATAAAATTATAAAATCAATAATAATTGTGACTATTTTCCATATAGGACCTGTTTCCATATACGGCGTCATGCAAAAAATCAAACACAAGGTATCGGTTTTGCCTCTCCGCCAATTCCCACATTACCATCAACATATAGTGTGCATGATTTTCATTCGTATGGTTATCATGGTACTGGTATAACTCCAGGTTTACATTTCCATTTAGCTGCATCAGTCAATGCTGAAACTGATATACCATTAGTACCCAGTATTAGTTATTGTACACCACGGCCAGCTTTTGTTTTACATTGGTTAGATAATAAAGAGATGCATTTTAGTCTACAAGCTGAATCTCTTCTAGAAGAATTGACAAGGTTACATTTCAATTTTCTATTATTTTTAATGAATTTAATTATAATATCTAAAAAATTCTAGACGTATTGTTGATAATCCAAATGATGAACATAACGATGAACCATTAATGGAAACTGGTAGTTCAGATGGATTGGATGCACGTATTGAAACATTATTAAGAGATTGGCATCATAGTCCTGATTTATTATTCAGTATCCATCCGGTGGATGGTAGTTATCTCATATGGGTTGTTGAATGGTTAGATGAGTACCATCCAGGTTCATTTCGTCAAGCACAAGTCTCATTTTCAACACGTATACCATCGGCATTTCCATTGGGTGATTCAATGAGCATGTCAACAACTGTGAGTCTGTACAGTGCTGCACCATTGATTAAACATTTGGTGAAAGATGCAACAGTCCGAGATGCTACAAATAATTTACCAAGTGTTAAAGAAGAAGATGAGACCAGTGTTAATATTGAAACAACAGGAACAGCCGCAGCAAAAACAACACAAACACAAATGCAAGAAGAACAAAATGAAACATCACCGATTGTATCATTAGTAACGAAACACGATAATGGTACATTAAATTTGTGGGAATTAACGTTTGCCGATAAGAGTAAATTTACACAAGTTTTAAGTATTGGTCATCGTAGTCGTGCATCCGGCCATCGATTTCGTGTTAACGATATCACATGCCATCCGGTTTTACCATTATTATTAACAACTAGCCATCATAATATCGAACAAAACAAGAATCAGAGTCGAGTAATTAATTTGTTTTATTATTTACAATTGTTTAATTGTTATGTTTCTTTTAAGGGTTTCTGTAGTGAATTGATCTTATGGAAAGTAGATGCTGTTGGTCCATTATCGAAATCTGGTGGTATATGTGAATTAGCACGGATAAGTTCACCGGAACAATCAGCATTTAGTAATGTGGCATGGATACCAACATTACTACCATCAAGTACATTGGGTAATCTATCGAATTCACCAAGTGCATGTTTTGTTGCTTCCGATGGTCATTGTTTACGTGTTTATCAAGCTGTAATTGATGCACGTACACTATTAGCTGATTTATCATTCAAAGAACGTCATGATAATGTTATAATTGATGAAGAGAATGGTTCAATATCAGATCTATCATCTTATAATCAAGAGAGTATCTTAGAGAATATCAATATTGTATCACAACAGAGTACATCGAGACCTGGTTGTATTATACAATTGGAAACAATTTCGGAAGCTATCAAATGGCAACACACCACATTTTTACATGTTTATCAAGAACAATTAATAACAGGACAACGTAGTAGTACTAATAATTTGAATGGTAATCAACAGAATTTGAATCTATCCGAACATGATGCTATGGTTGATTTACAACAGAATACTATATTTGAGGAACCATTCTTTATTGTTTTATTGGATTGTACTGAACAGAATACAATTTTACATATGTGGAAGTTAACAATAGCTTCAAATGAGAATGATTACACATTAACTGGTAGTCAAATGTATGTACCTGATTGTAATTTAATACAAGATGATAATAATGAAAATCTATCACGTAAAAATAGTTTAGAATCATTAAATCAAATAAAACCGACCAAATTAAGTCCACATATTAATATAAATGTAATCAAAGAAATTAAACAAATCTTACCAATACCGGATGGTGTTGAAATTGTACATGCTACACCAGCTGCTGGACATTTAAGTTCAGCATCAATCTATCCAGCATGTTTGGCACCATATTGTTTTGTAACAGCATGCAGTGATGGTTGTATACGTTTTTGGACTGTATCAAATGATCGTAAAGATCTACAAAAATACCAACAATATTTATTATTCGAAGATGATATTATTAATATTGATAAATGTTGGAAAGAATGGGATATGTTAAAGGATTCATCTATAGAAATTGATGGACAAGTATTAAATATTAGTGTTGCATATTCGGGACGTTTAGCATGTGCTTATAAATATGGTAAAAGTTTTACACGTCCAAATTATCAAAAAGATCCAGATTCACGTTTTATTAATCTATGTGTAGCTATTTATGAGTGTGAATCAACTGGTGGTACAGAATGGGTATTAGAAGATATTATCCATTTGAAAAATATCCATTTACCACGTATTAATATTGATAAACATTTAGATTTGAGTTATTTGTACGATTCAAAGACATTGAAAAAGAAACAACGGATCAATGAAGTATTACATCAATTTTCGAGCAACAATAATAATAATAATGGTAATAATAATAATAATAATGGTACTAATGAGAATGATAGACAAAATACTTTAAATGTTGATCATAAATCAACACTATTAGCTGTACCAAGTTTTACAACATTACAATCGTTAAGGAAATCGATTAGTGAAATGGGTAATATTTGTCCATTAACACAGAAACATTTAGTACAATTAGATTGGGTATCAAATGAGGATGGTTCACATATTTTAACAGTAGCATGTGGTAGTAAGATAATGTTATATACACCATTATCAAGTGATTTAGCTCAAGCCAATGTTAAAGCAATGAAAGAATCAATGAACAATTTACGTCCAATATTACGTAAAACAAGTTCATTGGCACAACCATTATTTGTTGATGATTTTAAATGGATGACATTACGTAAAATTGAATTACAAACAGCTGATGGTCTACCAGCTTTACCAATGCAAATCAGTTGGGTACGTGATGGTATTTTAGTTGTTGGTATGGATTCTGAGATGCATGTTTATACACAATGGAAACCACAAAATCAACAAATTTTAGAAGATATCAATGATATTGAAACACAACCACAATTCTCACAATCACAACAACAACAACAACAACGTGATGTTGATTTCCGTACATTAACACAAGAGAATCAACGTAAATTAGCTGCAATACCAACATTGGGACGTATCAGTTCGATAAATTTACAAATTCTAGATCGTAAACGTACAAATAAAGATTTAACACAATTAAATTTAGATTATATGCCCGATTATGGTTTATTTGAGGCATCACGTATTGCATGTCCTGTATTACCACAATATCATCCGAAACAATTAATGGAATTGTTGAATTGTGGTAAAATACGTTGGGTGAAAGCGATATTAACGCATTTAGTTAAATGTATTGGTGGTAATCAACAACAACAACACCAACAACAAGAAATAACAGCAGCAACAACAACACCAGAAGATCGACAAGGTTGGGCACGTGCACGTACATTATCAGTTAGTTATCCAACTGGTAGTCCAGAACATCGTGCCAGTATTGGTGAAGTTGTTTTAGATTATGATGAGATTAATAATATACCACCATTACCATTATGGATATTATTACAGGCCGATAAAGAACAATCAAATAATCAGGAAGATGAGAAAGATTATAAAGATTTATTTGATAATAATGTAATAATGGAGGAATCTTTAGATACGTTATTAGATGATGACGATGATGATGATGATGATGATGATCAAAATATATCATCGGCACGTTTACAAGATCGTCGTCAATCTGAACGAAATAATATAACAAATTTAACACATTTCACACCGAAACAAGGTCGTATCTTATCACGTTTATTAACACATACACATTTACCTGGCTTATCAAGTTTAGATCAGATGCATTTATTAGCGTTAGCCGATACTGTATCAACATGTAATACAGATTTTGCTGAACGTTTTGCTAATGATTCAACAACAAAATCAATTAAAGAGAATTTAATAAATAATGTACAAAATGAATCAATTATTACTGAAAATCTAGATGATTGTGGTTTACGTTTCTTATTATCGATGAAACATTATAGTTATCTCTTGAGATGTTTACCATTAGTACAAAGGACACAATTCCAAAAGCACGGTGTTGGTACAAATAATCTAGCATGGGCATATCATTCTGAAAGTCAAGAGGAACTATTAAATTTAATACCAAGTTATGCTAAAGGTGAACCAACATGGCCATTATTAAGAGAATTAGGTGTTGGTTGGTGGTTACGAAATTTGAATTTATTAAAACAATGCGTACAAGTTTTAGCCAAAGCAGCATACCAACAAAAACAAGATCCAATGGATGCTGCATTATATTATTTGGCAATGAATAAAAAGAGTTTATTGTGGGGTTTATATCGTTCGAAACGTGATGAGAAAATGACACAATTCTTTGCGAATAATTTCCAAGAGGATCGTTGGCGTAAGGCCGCTTTAAAGAATGCGTACGCTTTATTAGGGAAACAACGTTTCGAACATGCAGCCGCATTCTTTCTATTAGCTGGTAATTTAAAGGATGCCATCGAAGTGTGTTTACATCGTTTACAAGATTTACAATTAGCAATTATTATTGTACGTTTATATGAAGGTGATGGTGATAGTTTTAAACGTTTATTATATGAAGAGATATTGGGTTGTGATGGTAGTTGTGATGATAGTATAAATAATCAAGATATAACAAAAGCACATCCAGATCCATTTTTACGTTCAATGGCTTTTTGGTCATTAAAACAACATCAAGACGCTTTAAATACATTATTAATTGGGAATGCTGGTACACAACATCCAGCCCATGATGATGAATTAAAAGAAACCAAAGAAGCTGATCCGAATGTATTTAATTTCTATATATATTTACGTACACATCCATTATTAATACGGCAACATGTTGTTGCAACAACTGGACAACAACGTAAGATCTGGCTACCAGGTGGTGGTGGTAATAAACAAGTGATTGTTGAAGAATCAATTACACCATTAGAACGACAATTGTACTTCGCTACAGCTCATGGACATTTTCGTGCTGGTTGTCCAGCATTAGCATTAGAAGTCTTATCCAAATTACCACTAACAACAACAACAAACACTACAGCTGCTACAACATCAACAACAACGGCAAATATCAAACCAAAAGAAAAGAAATCGGAGAATCTAATCAATACAGGAATAATATCATGGGATAGTAAGCCACATATTAATGAAACCGATAATAGTAGCGGTGTTGGTGGTGGTGATTTTGATTGGAGTGCACCAGTATCAACATTAACAACACGTACAGATGATTTAGAGTTGAAATGGAGTGATGATGAAGATGGAGATGGAGATTCAGATGATGGTAGTGGTGGTGGTATGAAGATGAAATGTGATCAGAATCTAGAAGATGATGAAAATGATGATATGGAACAACAACAGCAACAACAACAACAACAAATCGATATAATGGCACAGCAATTGAAATTTGTAGCATGTTTGAAGATTTTAATGGAAGAACTATCAACATTAGCTACCGGTTTTGAAGTGGATGGTGGACAATTACGTTATCAATTATATATTTGGTTAGAGAGAGAAGTAGAAGCATTAAGAGAGTTATGTAATTATTCAACAACGGAAACGATTGAATCTACAGATTTAGAACAACAACAACAGACAGAACTGGTACCGGTTATAGAGAGCTCAATTGATCCTAATCGGCGTCCAACATTACATGAGATTTTAATACAAGAGAAATTAGATTTTGAAGCTAAAGTTCAACGTGCTGCGAAACGTAAACGTTGGCTACGTGCCAATGAAACATTATTACGTACATTATTGAGTTATTGTTCATTACATGGAGCTACTGGTGGTTTAGCTTCTGTACGTATGGAATTAGTATTATTATTACAAGAATTGCAACAAGAGAAGACACATCAACAATTATTAAGTCCATTACCATTCCCAACTAGTTTACCATTATTGGCAGCAAGTGTAGCAAGCAGTAAAACGGTAATAGCTGATCCTATACGTTATCTACAATGTCTCATTCATGATATGCTTGAAACTGTATGTATTTCATTTCTTATTATTATTCAAACTAATAATAATGGTATTTTTATAGATGGTTGAATTACCGAAACCACAAACAAGTCAAACACAATTATTAGTATTGCGTGATTTAGCAATAGCTTTGTCAGCTTGTATTTATCAATCATTATGCGATTCAGATTCATTTAAAAGTACTCTACAAGATCTACAAGAGATTTGTTCAACACATTTAGTTGGTAGGCGACGTAGAATGTCAACAAATGAAAGTAGCCAACAGATTATTACATTACCATCAAAATGGCCAGGTGTTACAAGTTTACGTGCATTACTAGCACGTGAAAAAGATGAAGATACACCACGGCTTAATGTAATTCTATGTGAAGCATTTACAGCAACTTATTTAGCATTAGTATTATATGGTTTATGTACATATGATTGTGTTATATTATTCCATGTAACTGGACATACGTTTAATCAACAAGTTTGGGGGAAATTATTTGGTGGTGGTATAAAGAAATTATTACGTACAGCAAGTACGGCTAATAATCAACAACAACAACAACAACAAAGCGTTAGTAGTAATGATGGGAATACACCAACAATAGAAGAGAGTGGTGGTGGTAGTAGTAGTGCAGCAATGTGGTTGAATCGACAAAGGAATCGTTTAAATGCGAAGTTATTAGGACATCAACCATCACAAATGAAAGAGGATAAACCAACATATCGGGAACAATTTGTACCACCTGAAATGAGTATTTTGGCTTATTTATTAACAAAAGTATTTATATATATTTTTCTAATGAATATTGAAATTCTTATTGATTTGGGCATTTTTATAGCCTGATGCTGGAGCGGATTGCGATGATGTAATATCGAGTGATGATGAATCAGATAGTGAAGATGAAGATGTCTTTGATACAGCTGCACCAATTGCACAGACCGTTAACAATGAACATTCTGATCCAAATTCATATTCTTGGTTAGTTTTGAAATTGGCATGTTTACGTATTATACATAATCATTTGACTGATTTTCTATCGGTAAGTTTTTTTATTACTATTTTCACTCTTATATGCACAATTCTGTACGTTTTCTCGGTCCTCATTCGTCGTTTTTTTAGCTTGTCTTTAAGCAAAACTTTACACATTATTCCAGGTTATAAAAAGAAGCAGAATGCGAGGAATCCGAAATTCCTACATGACGTTATTTTAAATTCTAATCATCCCAGCTCTAATGATATCTGTAATTGTTAGGCTATTTTCAATTGTCACCTTGTCCATTGTTTGTTATATTTTTTGATTTTTGATTATTTTTTCCTCTTTGCTTAATCTGTTTAATTAGAACTGGCTTCAATTTATCCTACCTGTCCTTTTTTTACGTCCTTCTGCCTTTTGTCAGTTCATTTTTACAATTCACATGGATTCCAAATTGTCGAATTTTTTTATTTGAATTTCATTATCTGTTTTATAACGCATCAGTATAGATAGTAGACCAAATTTCGTATTGAAATTATGGTCTGAAGAATTTATGACTTCTAAAATTACTACAATAATTTAACAAAGGATTTTGAAATACAACTATACTAGAATTTTTTTTAAATAGTACAAAGCCATAAAATTATTGTCGATTTATTTCTACACATTGAAGGAACCTATATATGGATTTCTCCCAAGCCCTCTGGTTTCTTTCTCTTCTTTTTTTCACATTACAATGTTGAAATGGTGAGATGGTCAACTTTACCAGTTGTCACACCCTTTGAAGTAAACATTTTTCAAAAAATAACAGTGTAAAAAATAATTTTATTGTAAAGTATTTAGAAAATTTTAATTGTTACTTATTACAAAATTGTTAATTCTCATCCCAACACTCTCAATTAATTTCACTGTCACTAGTGTCACTGTCTAGATTATTTTGTATTTGATCAACTAAAATTTGATTTTTGTAGACCGCGTCAATTAATTGTTTACAATGACGAACACAAGTGTCTTTAGTAATGTATTGTAATGCTTGCTCCCACATTGACAAAACTGCTTCGTCGGAATATCCATTTATACCAATATGTGTGTCATAATATTTTTTTGCCGTAGCCCATATATGCTCTATAGGGTTGTAGTGACAATGATATGGTGGTAAACACAGTACGCAATGTCCATTTTCTTCAATAATTTTATACACTATGTACTTGTCTTCAAATCTATTTTTTTTTTGCGATTTGTATTAACTACCGTTTAAAACATCACTCTGGAAAAGCTATATTTTTTAAAATCAACCATTGTTTTAAGTCTCCCTTAGTCCAAGAATCTGTAGGCTGTCTTTCCTGTAATGCAGAATGATATTTCGCATTATCTAAAACAATAATTGTTGGCTCTTCAAGAAAAGGTAATAATTGTGTAGACAACCATTTTGGACTTATTTTTGGAAGCAAAAATTAGACTTGCATTTTCAACAAACCCATCGTTTCCTCCAGTGTGAAGAACAATAAACCCTTCACTTTCTCCCATCTCTTTTTTTACATGATTTGACGGAATCATCTTCCCAAGAATGTCTGTTGCCTCCTTTGGCAAAAATCCAAGTTTAGTCGAGATATATGGTATTGTATTTTTATAAACTTTTTTTAATTTCCGTTCATGGCACTCCCTCAAAAACTTAAAGCGTTTGGTTACAACATGCGGTTTTTCGCATAAAACTCTATGATTACTATCCCTTTTTTATTCAAATCCTATAAAAAAATTATTTTATGGCTTTACATCTCTTTAACTTTACCCAAAGTTAATATTAACTCTCGTACGCTAGACCAACTTCTTGTGAAATTTTCTTTCAACTGCAAGCGTTCTTTCACAGATTTCACAGAAACAGGCAGATTTAATTTACACATTTCGTATAATTCGTACAATTTCGAGGTATCTCTCATTGTACGATTAGAGAAATAATAATCTTCTGTAATACGAGATTTCTACTAAGTTCCAAGAAGGTAGTCAATTTCATCAATAATACTCTAGGCCGAGTTAGTTTTAGAAAACTAGGAAGAGCCATTATTTACAATAGTAATACCGGATGTGAAAACAATAAGACAACATCCAACTAATAGTCAATAGACCTATGAATCCTTCGCGGAGCGAACAAATAGAGACTTCGAACTGACTCTTTGCATTCTTCTTTTTGTCGCTATATACAAAATATTGAAACAATTTTCTTTGATTGATCCACTGTTTTTGCCAATCCTATCTGCATCCTCAGCGTCTTCATTCATCTCAATATCAACAATGATGTTTATTTCTTCATCGAAATTATAAATTTGGTCTGGGATACAGACAAATTCAAAACAGTGCTATACTATTTAGGTATTATTATATTTATTAGATAATTTGTTTCCTCTTACCTAGCATTTTATCAAATTTTTATCTCACAATGAAGATAATATTGGAAATAATTATACAGCTGCATATAGGAATAAAAAATGTAATATTTAAAGGAAAATATTTAATCAGGTTTCCTATCGAAACTTCTTCAAATTTTATCGTTTACCCCCAATAAATTCCTTTTCAACAAAAAAAAATATCGACCATCTCTAAGTCCATGGTGATTTACACTACACTAGTTATATATGTGCAACTAGCTCAACTTTATTATAGTAATTCTGGAAGTCATCCGGCCATAAAATCGATAAGACATTTGGCCTACTATTATTATTATCATTTTTATTATTATTTTATAACTGCATATTTAGTTGTACAGCTGGTTGTCTATACAAAATACCTTCACCAATTTGATCTGCTTAGTAAAACTGATCCGTTTAGCTTGTAACTTTGCAGTCTTTTGTTTCTCACAATGCATACGATTAAAATTGATTTATTTTAGGTTGCTGGTTTAGAAATGAACGAATTACCTGTAGCTAGTCCATTGATTCATTCATGTTTGAGACGTTTAACACAATGGCAAGATGCATTACGTAAAGAATTGGATTGTCGTCAAACACCACCTGAATATATACCAGGTTGTTTTATTGAAACAAATCACACAGGTCCAGCAATACAAAAATATCGACAATTATTAGAACCACATAATACACCATTTTGTAATAAAAGTTCAGCCTCAACCGCTAAACGTTTATGGATATATTTAGTACATCAAGAATGTGTACAAGATATATTTATACGTGCCGTATTTGGTAAACGTCGTTCAATGATTACATTAGATGGTGATGATGATGATGAATTACAACATTTTGAAAATAATCAAACACCAGAACCAGTTCGAATTATTCATAAAGAACAAGATTCAATAGCTGCATTCAGTTTGAATCAAGTTGCAAATGGTTTGATTGTTGTAGCAACACCACGTGAATTACAAGAGATGGATATATCATTATTATTAGAATTACCAGCATGGTTAGAAGATGAATGTGAATTGGATATATTGAATTTAACAAAAGATGTACCAGATCCAAGTGTACCACCATTTTTAGTTATACAAAGTGCTGGTGACAGAACGAAAGATAATTCTAGTGGTAGTAATAATACAACACAACCAGGTACACCACAGCCGGGTGGGATTGCTAGTCAAAGTGGGCGTGGTGCTAGTGTGGTAAGTTGATTCATTATATTTAATTCATTCTAATTAACTCTGTATTGAATTTACTTTTTTTTTAAATGATTTTTAATAACTGGGAATTGAGGGTAAAAATGTTAGTATTTTGTGTGCTTTTTGTGTTTTTTTATTGATTTTTTTTTTAAACAATATAAATGAACAATTACAAAAAATCTAAACATTGAGAGTTTGTGATTTGTCGTGTGTTGTGTGTAGATGAAGGGGTTGAGCTTCCCGGGTTGTCATGATGCCAATTTTGTCCACTTGGTACTGCTTCGGTCGGCTCATATGCTTCGACCGGTGTGTCTCTAACACTGCTCTATTTAATGCTTTTATTATTTCTTAATTCTCTAAATTATGTATTTAGTTAGCAAAACTGCATGCTTTCTCCAAGTGTTTTAACTTAGATTTTTTTAAGCTAAATAAAAAATGTAGAAAATATGTTTCTTTTTTGTGGTTTTGCGTTCTTGTTGTCTTTATAAAAAGTAGGAATATTACCAAATTATTCCCCCGTTAAAAACCCGCATGTTTTACGCTTAATATAAGTAAAATTTCGAAATTAATTATTCTCTCTTTAGGTGTTGAAACATAAAATTGATGGTGTACGAAGGATAACATCACATCCACTACTTCCATTATATCTGACTGGCGGTCAAGATGGTTCTGTACAATTGTGGGAATGGGGCCATCAACAACCAGTAGCCACACCACGTCCACCTGGCACCTATGCCAAAGTGACACGTGTACGTTTCTCACAGCATGGAAATAAATTTGGTGTTGGTGATTCAGATGGCAATCTAAGTTTATTCCAAGTTGGATTAAGTGCGAATGCAACTCGTCCATTTTTCGTTAAGTTTCTCGATAATAATCGAAATAACTACAATAATCATTTGCGTTTATATTTTAGACACTTCAATGCCATAATAAAGGTATTAGTGATTTTGTTTTTCTGGGTTCATGTAGTCTGTTAGCAACAGCTGGTCATAGTTCAGAAAGTAAGAACGTATGCATATGGGACTCAATTCTACCACATGGTAAAGCATTAGTTGTTGCTTTCACATGTCACGATCAAGGTGCTAGTAGTTTAGTATTTGCACCACAACATCAAGTGCTGATATCAGCTGGTAAACGTGGTGATGTTTGTTTGATTGATGTACGTAGCCGGACGATTCGTCATAAATTTATAGCACATGAGAGTGCTGTTAAATGTATAGCAATTGATCCGCATGAGGATTATTTTGCAACTGGTTCAGCCGATGGAGATATAAAAGTATGTTGTATTATTTTATTTATTGTCACCTTATAAACGCGCTTTCTCTTGTCTGTTTTTTTTTTCGTTTGAATATATAGATTTGGGGCGTTGCCGTACCAAATGTCTTATTATCATTACCACAAGAACATGCACGCAGCAGTTTCTTTAAGAATATTGGTCAGGGTGTGACACAATTACATATAGATTCTCATGCACGTTTGTTCTCTTGTGGTGCTGATGGTAGTATGAAAGTGCGCCAATTACCAGGTCGTGAAACTTTACTGAATCATCATTAATATGGTTTTATCTGCAAATATTTATCAATTCTGCTATATAAGGAAATGAGAAAAATAATTTGTTAATCTTATCTAGAGAAATATATTCATAATTTGTTGATTTTGTTAACTATAAAACGTATTTATGAATTTAATGTGATAGATTTATTAGAACATAGTTGTGTTTTAAATGTATTTATGTTTCTGAAATAATAATAATAATCTAATAAATAATAAACGTTATAAAGAGATTATTTGATAAGCCAATAATAGTGGCAATAAGCTATTTACATGTGATTTTCCACATTTATTTAGGATCTTTTCCTTTGATCTCATTATTTTCCAAAAAATAGTAGAGAAGTAGAAAAAAACAACTAAGGGTTATCAGTTCATTAAAGGTTCAATAATTAATAGATGCACTCTCTGTCAATCATTTGATATTTTTTCCATAAACCTTTTTTGTTCATCTGACGTGAACAGTTTTCAAATCAAATACGTAATGCAGCTAATATTTGAATTCAAAGCCGATATAGACACCGAAAGCATCTATGAAAAGGCGGGTCCTCAATTGTTGATAGCACAAATTAATTTAGAAAATTATGAGGATTTTGGACATTAAAAAAAACAAATTTGAAGTACAAAGTCGTAATCTGAATCGGTAAACAAAGTAAAATCAAGGCATAAGATACTAAAATACCAAAAAATATAAATTTTGTTATCTTAAGAATTTATAGTCGCTTGATTCTTATAGCTGGATAATATTCTACATCCAGGTTATATACAGTGTTGGCATTTAATCAAGATACAGGAACAAATGCATCAACACCGTTTTTTTCACTTCATTGTTCCTATTTATTAGGAGTATATGAGATGAGATGTGGAAACGAAAGTGTTTCCTGGTGATAAGAGCTTTGTCTGACCCCATGAATTATGCTAAAGCAGTAGAAAGAAAATGATATACCAGGCACTTGATACCTGCCTTTTTAGACAGAGACGGATTTAAAGCATAGCAATTATTTAATCATTTCCATTATGTTAGAATTTAAATTTATGATAATGTTGAGTGCAGAATGCAATGCAATAAATGAAAATCCAAGGTCGATATTAAGTCGTTTAAGCTGTTGTTTTAATTGCCTCTTATCTGCAGTTGTTTTCGTCATTTCTAATAAGTTAATTGATTTCGCAACACACAAGAAAAAAGCTGTTGATAATATTTGGGGAAAATAAAAGTAATTGTCATTTCGACCTAAAATGTACGTCAAACATTATCAATTTCATAAATTTATCTGTATGCCTATATGTGTATCGATTAAAATTGTTTAGTACGAAACGCTCTTTCGTATAGAACGGACGTATATTAACACTGTAACAACAACAAACGAAAATGGCACCGAACGATAATTTAACCGCCGTTTTATACGGAATTGAAGATATCCGTTTGGTAATTATTGATTTTATTTGAAATAATAGTAATAATAATAGGGATAATTCCAGGAACAACGTCCAATCCCTAAACCTAAAGACAATCGTAAGTTTTTCTATTATATATCTGTTTTATTTGTACTGAAGTACAAAAATTGATTTAACAGAAGTTCTTCTACGAATGGAAGTCGTTGGAATTTGTGGTTCAGATGTCCATTATTTAGTTCACGGCCGGATTGGTCCGTTTGTTGTAGAAAAACCAATGATTATCGGTAAGACTCTATTATCTAAATATTGTTCGAAATTATCTTTCTAAAATAAAAACAACAAAAAAAAGGTCATGAAGCATCCGGTACGGTCGTCGAAGTTGGTAGAAATGTTCAGCATTTAAAACCGGGTGATCGTGTTGCCATTGAGCCTGGTGTTGGTTGTCGACAATGTAATTATTGTAAAGATGGCAGATACCATCTATGCCCGGATATGGTATTCTGTGCCACACCTCCAGTTGATGGGAATTTATCGCGTTTTTATGTCCACGATGCTGATTTCTGTTACAAGTAAAGAAACGTTTCTAAAAAATAAGTATTAATGTTTCATTTTCTCTTTGTTTTTTTTTTCTCGTATAATAGATTACCGGATAGTATGAGTCTGGAAGAGGGTGCCCTAATGGAACCATTAAGTGTTGGCGTGCATGCTTGTAAACGTTCCCATGTTAAAATCGGTGATGTTGTTGTGATCTTTGGTGCTGGTCCAATTGGTCTTGTAACAATGTTGGCGGCCCGAGCTATGGGTGCTTCAAAGATTCTCATCACTGATGTTATTGATGTTAAATTGCAAAAAGCTAAAGAGCTTGGTGTTGATTATGCATTGAAAATCGAACAAAAAATGTCGGAACAAGACATAATTAATAAAATTAAACAATTATTAAATGACGAACCGAATGTTAGTATTGATTGTTCCGGTGCTGAATCATCTATTCGAGTTGCTGTACAGGTAACAAAAACTGGTGGTGTTGTCACTTTAGTTGGTATGGGTAAATTTGAGATAAACGTGCCTCTAGCGAGTGCTGTAATACGTGAAGTTGATATTCGAGGCGTTTTCCGTTATTGTAATGAGTAAGTATTTCCCCCTATCTATCAATGAGATTAATTATTTGATTGTCTTACAGCTATCCAACATCAATTGAAATGGTACGAAGTGGTAAAGTCGATGTAAAACCATTAATAACACATCATTATAAAATCGAAGATACTATTAAAGCTTTCCATACAGCGAAAACTGGTGAAGGGAATCCGATCAAGATTTTAATCCACGCCAATCCCGACTGGAAGCCTTGAAATTGTCATTGTTTCCATGGTTTTTGTTATTGCAATTCGAATTCTAATAAATAAAGTTGTTTTTCAATTATTGTGAATTTTATTTTATCGAATGACCCATAGAAATATTCAAAAGGTCACCAACATAATAGAAAGGCTGCAGGTATTTATTTTTTTTATGAATAATAAATGAATTACCTGTTAATTCATTACGCGTGGACACTAATGCAAGGGCAGGTTAATACCAAATGAGACTCTGGAATCTCTGGATAAAGTATTGGATCCCTTTAAAAAAATTAGAGACTAAAGTACTTCTAATTAACTGGAGACTTAGGTGGTTTATGTTGAATTATATAAAACCATGTTGATATTTTGAGAAATTGTGGAGTGTTTAACTATTTTCTTCGGATCGCTCTCAACTAACAACTTGGGCCGGCCTGAAACTACAGCAACACAGACAGCTGCCTGGAGCTACATAATTTTAGGGGCGGCACTTTTTAGTGCATGCTAAGCCGGACGTAGTAGCACTTTCCTAAGAATTCTCTATTATTAATTGAAGAAAAAAGCAACGATAAAACAGTCTTAACTCTGATGAATACGCTCAATATGGCATTTGGGTACTATTTTAGAACTCTTGGGAAGTGTTAAGGAAAATTTGATTTAGTATGCAAAATGTTATTTACTGGTTGAAGGTATCAGGTCATCAGACTTCGCAGATCCTGAAAAAAAAATCGGTTTTTAGAATATAAGAATACTTTTTTTTTAAATACAAAAATTGACAACCTTACAATTGCATTTTGCTTGGGTCCTGGACTTTACCAAATCCCCCAATCAAGTTTTTTTTAAGTTTCCAATTGTCTCCTTAGCCCCAATCCCTTGAATTGTATTGTGTTCTCTGTTTGGATAGCCGTATTTTCGTTTATAAAATATATTTTTAATATTTTCCACTTTTTTTTTCTTATGATGAACTCTAGATTAATTATATATATGTATTCTTGATAAGAACTGAACAAAGGACACTTACATAACACCCTTTTTAGATTTGTTGGTTCTTGTTCAGTTGTGTTCGAGCCCTTATAGTGTCAACGTCATTTCGAAAATTTGTTATTAATAATTAATTGTATCTAGTGCTAGTGTTAGTGTAAGTGTCAGTGCTTTTAGTATAAAAACAGTCATCGCATGTCGAATGGGTTTAGGATTGTCATAAAAATGGTAAAGTTTCAAATAATTATTTTTTGATAAAATTAATAGTTTTTTATCTATTTTTGTTACAGTTATGCAGTTATCAACTGTAACCGAACCGTGAACCTGTTTCTTTTTTTCTCAAAGGTAGGTCTTTTAATTGTTTTTATGTTTTAATATGAAATCTCTTATGGCACGATGGAACAGACGACTTTTTCTTTATTATATTATGGCTTTCTAAGATCCAACAAAGAACTATTGCGGTTATTTTGATTTTTTTTTTAGTTGATCGTATTTTCTTGATATGAAACCAACTATTTTCGATCAGATAGAGTTTAGTTAAAGGTTACAAAATTTATTGATTTATTAAGATATCAAAGGTTTTGGTATCGGAATATATAAAAGTAATGCACTCAGTTATTATTAATTCGGGAGGCCGAAAATAAACTTACCTGGAGGGCCAAAAAACCTAGTGCCGGTCCTGCTAACAACAAACAAAATTAAATGAATTAATATTAATTCGAAGTGTGCTTGGAAAATTGGATTCTGGATAAACGCATTCGGATGGAGTTGGCTTTATAATGAGGTCCGTAAAAACAGTTCCTCTTAATTTCTCTTGTTCTACAATTTCAACAAATGTATAATGAACTGCTTCAGGACAGGTCACAGTCCTGGAGCACACGATATTTTGTGGGCCAAAAGTCTCTTTGTAATAGAAACCAAGAAACTATAAAGCAAGGGGCATTGCACCCTTTGCACTTCATTAATGGCCTGTCCAGTTCTTTTATCTTAAAATCTAATTCGTCCTGCTAGAAGCAAATATAAATTTATAGGCCTGTATTCAATTTTTTTGATTTTTTTATTGAAGATTACCTAAGTATAGGACCCCGTACCAGACTCAATCGGTACAAGGGCAACACTGCAGTCCCGAACTGGTCGTCAAAAGCCTCCGCATTTATTTGAACAATACGATTTTTTGGAAATGTTTGTCCAAATTGTCATTGGAAAAGTTACATACAATTCTGTTAAATATTATGAAAACCTAAAGGCCGATTCTGCAATCGTTTCATTCCACCCAACAGTGAACTGTTGGGATCTGCAGAGCCATTCAGTCTTCAGATGCCGCGGAGGCACATAGACGCGCCCTGTGCACCCACTTTAGCTCTAGCACTGTACAATAACTGATACGTAATGCATTCTTTGGCTTCTTTTCTTGAAACTATTCAAATTGTGTAATTAGATTTTTGATACATTCAATTGTTTTCGAGTTATCGCCATTTTTTCGCTATTTATAAAAATATTCTTCTCAGAAATGTTAAATTTAACACCCCGTGCTATTAAAAAAGAAAATCAATGTATCCTTGTTTTTTTCAAAAACAAATGAAGATATAAAATTCTAAACCATCTGATGTAATAGAATTTAAAAACTCCTATCCATATATAAAATTTCAAGCTGTACTTAGGGCCGGCGGAAGCGGGCATTCATTTGGAATAACCGAATTTTAGAAGTTAATTTTATGTCATCACATAAGTTTGCAGTATAAGCACATATTTGTTATTGATCAGCAATCTTATGATTATACGTAAAACTGCCGAAAAAGGGGGGACGTGTAAAGGGGGCACTTAGAAATAACCTGCAGCAGGCGGCAAAATCCATAGCACCGGCACTGGCTGTACCCATACTTTTAGCAACCTGTATGTATTATAAATATTTTACCAATTTTAAATAAATAATAGCTAGACATATTACAATCGATTAGATAAATATAATCAAATTGTTGTCGCACAAATGGCTTCCCAGGAAAAAAAGATCAGATCTGGCCAACTTTTAGCTCTGATCATATACCGGGTGTTTTTTTTTTTTTAATGTGAATCCTCAAATATCTCGTTTGTTTATGAATTGAAATGGAAAACTATCTAAAGAAATTAGACTACAATGTCTATACTTCAATTGACCGGCACGATTTTCGTTCTAGCTATTTTGGAAATGCCAAAACGTTATATTGGGTCTCAAAAATTACTCTCTATTAGGAAACCAATTACCTACAATGAATACTGCGAGTGAATTTGATATGAAAATAATTTTTTTCTTTAAAAAACTTCTCATTTGCTGCTCAAAAAGAACTTCTCTTGGGTTCAATAACTTATCCATTGATGAAAAAAGCCAACGTCAGAATTGTTTACTATACTTGGATTGCGAATGTTATTATTACAACTGTTGACAACATTTGAATCAAAACAATTGCAAGGCCAATAGTATTGTTTATAAATACATATTATGATCAGAGCTAAAAATTGGCTAGGTCTGACCTTTTTTTTCATCACTGATGAAAAAAGATTATGTATAACTATATATGGTCAGAGCTAAAAATTGGCCAAATCTGATCCTTTTTTTTCCTGGGTTGTGTCGATAAACATGCGCATTGACTACTTGTAACTTATAAACCTAGATAATTGAAATTTTCAATACGTTGTCAATCTGACTAAATTTCACAACACTCATCTGGTGATGTAAGTGCCAAATATCGAGATCCAAGTTGACGCAGATGGGTGGGTACTAAGTAAGAGGATGGGTGGATCCCTTTTCTGATATTTAATAAATAAAAAGCGTTGTAACTGACCTGCAATGCATAGCGCCCGTAAAGGCTATTAGTTAACAGTACGGAACGTACATAAAAGGCGCCGTTCCATCTTTTGATTGACAATGAGGAAAAGTCTGTCAATAATTTATTTTTATGGTGTTAATGGGAAGATTTCTATTTATGCTGGTTTTATAAAATGCAATTTACATGAAACCGTCTGTACGCCCTTGGATCGACGGTGGTTCTTTAACGACAACGACTACTGCGCATCCGTCTCTTAGGTCTCGGTCTGCCAAAAGAACTGTATTTTGTTTAACAAATCTGTCAAATCTAGTAACCCTTTGGTCCGTGAATCCACTATATTATTGTGGACTCATTTTATGGTTTTACGGATTTAAAAGTCAATCTACTAAGTTACTTATCCTACTTATAACTAATAATTACTTTTTCACCATCACTTGAAGGAATACATTATCAATTGTGTACGGATTCTCTTTACAGAAGATACCTGGGCTTGCAAAACCATGGAAAATGGGTCATCCTGTACAATAATTTGTTTATGGTAGAAAAAAAATGTAATCAGTTTTCCAGTTGTTGGTGCAACGTTAGAGAGTGAGTGGGTGAGAGTCCCTTTAGGAAAAATAGCCTTCTATACGTATCCGACAGTGATAGAGAATGCTTTCGAATGGATCAGATTGATTTTTGTTTTTTCCCATATTGTTTTGACAACAGCCAATCGAGAGGCTAAATTGTATCTGATTTGTACGATCAGGATATCAGGAATATATTGGAGGTAACTGTTAAACTACCAATATTTCCGATACTCGAACTTCAATCGAACTGTTTAGATATTCCATACTATCTATCTCGCTCTGACACATACACCAATCAATAACGACCGTTCGCAATTGTTGAATTTTTTAATTTCAACAACTCAATTTAACAAATAATAATAATAATTGAAAAAAAAAAGCATTTAATTGGCATATGTGTAATTTACTTATTTATCAAAATTTGTATTACAGATTTATGTATTGAATAAAAAGAGACAAAAATACGTACTGCTTTGTACATAACTGGTATGTAAGCAGATTGTGTTGAAGAATTTCTAAAGTGCTTTTTTCGTTTCTGTGTTCCTAATATTAGGCGGGCCTGACAAGGAGCTCACATTCCGTTTCGCGCATTCTTGGCATGCTTTTAATACAAATAACCAACAACAGAGGGCCCAACCAGATTCTTTTTGTACAAATAAACAAATTAGCGGAAAATATAAAATTTTATTTATTATTCGTTATTAATCAATTAATGAATGAAATTTTTTCACTGCACAATCATTTTCTACACGTATCCATTTAGAAATAAATAATGATTAAATATTAGTAAGACAATACCAAATAAGTTTTGGAAAATCAATAATTTAAATATAGACAAGGTACGTAATTACTCCAAACACCCACAAGCCCACAATACTCGTTACGTACCTATATTACTTATGCGTAATTTGGATTTTGTTCCATTTACTCAGATGATAAAAATAATAACTCGCGGCTTCTTATAACAAACAACACAACTTTACGATTTCAAGTCCTAAATTTCGTATAAATATAAAATAAAAATAGCACACATTTTTAGTAGAATAAGAAAAACGTGTACAAAATGATGACTAATCTTTACGCTTTTTTGTGTTGTTTTCAGATTGGGTAATGTAGGCGTTTCGAATGCGTCGCGACGCCACTGTAAATGGAACACTATAAGAACGGGCCAGATTCAAATACAACGTCGTAGTCAATCTGTAAACCCCTTGATCTTAACAGTGGTTCAAGGCTGTTGTGTTCGTTTTCCCCAACAAGAGAAAGTATCAAGTAATCCCAAAGGAAATATGCCAGGACCATCGAGACCCTTATGGCAGGTGAGTGTGGAAATGTGAGGGGATTCCCTGAAAGTCTCACTTTTTTTTGTTCGATCTTGTTTTCTTTATAAAATACAATGTGATTTTTAGTATCAATTTATAAGAAAATAAAAGTGTACATATAAATAAACAAAACACAAAAATTAAATTTTATATAATAGAGATGTTAATTTTTAAAAAAAATGGTAAATTTTCATATTTTGCGTCTCGCAGATATTTCAAAAGATCGAATGATGAATCACATACGGTGTTCTAATTTTATGATTTTTGTTTATATGAACTGTAGCTGAAAATATTTCAATTTCGTTCAAACAACACATTTCGAAAATATGTTGATTTCTTACTAATTAAAATAAAATTTTTATGTAATTGATTTAAAAAAAAAACCTAAAGGCATTTCCAATGGTATTTGGGAAAAATTTTTAGACTTTCCAGCAGGAATTGAACCCGAATATATAAATAGAGCACAAGACTAGATATTTATTTACCGGTTCGTCGTTCAAGTCCTGTTATGAAAATGCCAATTATCTAAATTATTTCGATCTTATTAAGGATCTTCTATATCTGATAGAAAGAAATCGGCTGGAATATTATCAAAGACATGTTGTAAAATATCAATCATTAGATCTTCGATAGTTTTCGTTAAGATTGGATTTAATGATTCAGCTACTGGTCGCCAATTGGCGTTCAAATAGGCGTTCGTTGAATCCTCTAAAAATAAACAAAATCAAAAATTAATCTATTGAATCAAGTAAAATACACACCTAACGCTTTGATGCCATCAAACAAATTGCCCATATGCAATTTCAAACCGCCTATATTGAATTTCACATGAACAGCAGTGACATTATAGAAATGATAACCGTGTCGTTTTGTCATGATTACATCACTTTTTGCATTAATATCGACATTTCCTAAAAATTTTATGAATTTTCAAAAGAAAATCTTCAAAAATAGTTACACATACTGGCATCAAACCAACAACTCCCTTTGCCCCGTAATGGTATGACCAAAATACGTCCCAATAATTCATATAAACCATCCAAACGGATACGTTCCACTTTTAATTTCGTATAGAAATCATATGTCTTCGGATCAACATTATTATAAACAACTTGCGTTTTACCAAAACCAATAACTGTGGCATTTGTTAGTGATGCATTGACTGTTACTGGACCATTGCCGCCTTGAAGAATCTTTCACCACATAAAAAAAAATAAAGCAACAAAAAAAATTACAACAATAATAAACAAAATTGAATTTGCCAATAATAATAATTGACGTAAACTTATTTACAATTTTACTTTTTTTTAGAAATGTTGCTAGCGAGTGCCAAAATTTTGGAAATTTTGTAATAAAATTTGCTACAACAACAAACAGTAATAAACAAATTCAAAAATCGGAATTTTCTAGAAGCGAGATATTATGAAATTGTTTTCATCCTGTGTTATAGGAATGCCAGATGTTCAATTTAATTTGGGGAAAGAAAAAATACATGACTGCATATACGAATCGATTTCCATATAAGCGAGACATTTCATTATCAAAGCTTTTGGTTAATTATTGTTTTTTACATAAATATACCTACCATCTCTAGCGTTTGAAACTCAAATAAAAACTTATTACAAAAATAAACAGAAATAAACAAATTGAAAAATCAGAATTTTCTAGAAGCGAGATATTATGAAATTGTTTTCATTTTCTTTTATAACAATGTCAGATCTTAAATTTGACTTAGGTAAAGAAAACATATGTAAGGGAGGGAGGGGCAAAGTGGGCCCCTTCAAATTTTCGAAGTTTCAGAAAAATTGGGGACAAATTTTTTTGAAATTTTTTATATAATAAGGGGTAAAAGGATCATCCATTTATTGAATATTTAATAATTAATTGTAAAAATAAAAATACGGAATGAAAAATATCAATTATGAATTTTTTTTGGGAGGCCCACTTTGCCCCAAATTTTCGATTTTTTAATTTTAATGGACGCAGCATAACAATGTTAAATAAGTATCAAGGGTCTAAAAAAAAAGTAAACGCGTGAAAAAATTATTGATATTAGAATTTTTTCCTTAAGGGGCCCACTTTGCCCCCCCACCCCCTATATAACTGCATTTACAAATGGATTTCGATATAAGCAACACATTTGACTATTCATAACTTTAATTTGGAAGCCCCATGGATATAGCTTCTCCAGCATTAGAAACTCAAAGAAAATTTTGCTACAACAGAGAAATTGAAAAATCGGATTTTCCTAGAAGCAACATCTTATGAAATTGTTGTTTTCATTTTATTTTATACTAATCTCAAATATCAAATTTGATTTAGGCGAAGAGAATATAAATGTCGACGGCGTACTGTAAAATCCGTCATTTAGAAGTATGCCTAGTCTTTGTCTAAGTGACGTGGCAGATTTTAAAACAATGAACATTTTGAAACGTTTTACTATTCGCCTGACATTTTCAGACATTTTCTTAAATGCTTAAGAGGAAAAAATCTTTTTATAAAATGTCTGCTTTAAGTATCAGTTTTAGTCAGGCGTTCTATAAAATGACAACCTGTTGTATTGCATGTAAAATATGTTATAATTGTAAGACAATGATTTATTCGTCAACGAAAAGTTCTACTACGAAGAACTACAAAAGTATTATTCAGGTAAGAAAATATAAACAAATACTTGCTACATAACCTATATATGCTATACAATAAGCCTGACGATTCTTTTGCGTTTAATAAAATGTCTGAGAATGTCAGGCGAATAGTAAAACATTTCAAAATGTTCATCGTTTTATCTGCAAAGTCACTTACAATTAGACAAAGACCAGGTATTCTTCTGAATGACGGATTTTACAGTACGCCGCCGACATATACAAATGGATGTTGATATAAGCAACACATTTGATTGTCAAATCTTTTGCTTAATTATTTTTTATATATAAATTTACTATGGAAGCCCCATATATGCATTCGAAATTCAAAGAAAAATTTGCTACAATAATTTATCAAAATCTAGAAGCAAAATATTATGAAATTATTGTTTTCATTCTCTTTTATAACAATGTCAGATGTTAAATTTGATTTGGCTAAAGAAAAAGTATATTTAAAAATCGATTGCCATATAAGCGACACATTTGATTGTCAAAGATTTTGCTTAATTATTTTTTTTATACATAAATGTGATATGTAAGATATGTAACCCCATGGGTATACCTTCTTTAGTGTTCGAAACTCAAAGAAAAATTTTCTACAACAACAAACAGGAATAAATAAGTTGAAAAATCGGAATTCTCTAGAAGCGAGATATTATGAAATTGTTAAAGAAAATATTTATAATTGTATTGACAAATCGATTTTCATATAAGCGACACATTTAACTGTAAAAGCTTTTATTTAATTATCTTTTTAAATAAATCTAATACGGAAGCCCCATGGGCATACCTTCTCTAGCGTTCAAAATCAGAGAAAAGCGAATTATATAATAAATAACAGTAACAATAATAATGAAACTTTACCTTGATCCGAGGAATGTACATGGGATCCAATGGTTTTAAACCAATCTCTGGAACACCTTTTGGTATTTCATTGAATAAAATTTGTACGGCATGTGTTGAACAATTAATAAAATTTGGATCTTTATGTACACAAGTTTTCACATACTCCGCTAAAATTGTTATAATAATATTCATATATATATATAACGATTTTGTTCTACTCACGTTGTTTATCAATAAAACAATAAATAAATTGTTGTTTTACGATTATTATCAATATACAAATTTTAATATAATCAATTATTGGTATCATAATTTTGAAATACTAAAAGCGGCTAAAGTACAGTAACAGCAACAGCTACAGCCTACAAAGCACTTGGTAAAATGCAAGAAATTACAATTAAAACTCAACCAGAAATGAAAAACTTTCACTTTTTTGTTGTTAATAGTCAGTTATATAGTTGGTTGTAATATGTGCCCCTTTACCATTTCATTATTATATAATTCGACTTTAAACTAAACCTGCGATGGTGGTGGGCGATTTATATTGGTTTTGGTGTTAAAATTTGTGTACCCAACTAGAACAGACCTTGTGGATTTTTTGTTTTCATTATATTTATTGCAAAAATTTTAATGAAGACTATGCGAAATAGAATTTGTTAATAATTAACGTTGTTTTAATTCTTAGAAAATTTGCACGACATGAGAAAAGGATTTCTCCACATTTCCATTTTTTTCTACATATTTCTATTTAATCTTAATTGCATAACGCTTATTTCTTGTCATTGTTGGGATTAAACAAACGAATGATAAACGTAATAGTTAAGACGCGTCGACCTGCTTTCTCTAATTCATTTTTATTCATAATTCAGAATTAATAACATATTGAAGAAAGTAGTATTTTTGTAGATATTTAAATTTGGATGTTTTGAATAGATTCGAAATTCCTATAGTGCCCGATTATACTGGAAACGGGGCGGGATGGGAAAGTTCTGCTCCCGATTTATGATAATAAATTTGTGTATCTTCCGATTCCGGTTGCCCTACATCAAATTCCACTTTATTCTCACCATCTCTGTAATATTTAGCACTTCTTTCTCAACAATCGTTAGAGCGTACATGTGATACCGTTTACACAGGATCATTTGGCCGTTTCGCCTGTTCACAATTAAGAGAAAATCGACGTGATTAAGTAATTTTTCGTGTTTAGGTAATTGTGTTATCCAACATCCGTGCAGACAATTTGTTTGTTTTTGTTGGAGATTTTGTAAGTCTTATGGGTAATTCAATAAAATCTGTGGTGGGTATTTCCGTCAACACGTATTTCCTTTTGTGAAATCCTATCTGTTTTTGTAACTCTTCAGTGATCAAATTTTGCTACGTCAAGGAAGAAATAAAAGGGAACGAAAACGCACGATTTATTATTAAAATGTTACTCAATTGAGATCGAGTTAGTTTCCAATCAAAAAAATTAAAATTAGTTCTCGTTTTAATGATTTTTATTCACTCGAGTAGGTGTTGTCAGAGTAATTCTGGTAACTATTTTTGTAGAACAGCTGTTTAAAAGCTAAAAATAACAAATGATTTTATTTAATCTTTCGGCAATAACATAAACACATATATCAATAAAAAATTGCTAACAGAAGAAAGAAAAAACACATTCATTCTTTTTTTACTTTTTAGACAATAGATGGTATAAGATTACAATATTTTTACATGTGACGGGTATTACCAAAAGACCCCAAACCAGCCTGTGAGGCACCCTTATTGTAACCCATTTGTAGATTCAATTCACCCTCATGGGCCCTCAGTTGTTCCTCAGTAAATTGTCGTTCATTCTTTTCGGCCATTTTCGGTCCCAAGCTGGGTCCTTTATATTCCGGATGTTTCTGTGTCATACGTCCCAAGGCATATAATGATAGGGCCACCTATATATCCCAGACAAATTAGCTGATAATAATATAAATAATAATAATAATAATCAACCTGAGGTATATTGCGTTTCTCAAACAAATCAGCCGTTTGGAAGATCTCCTCTTGTGGCACTCCGTAAGCCTTCATGCCAGCTTGGAAGCGTTGAATGTTCTCCATCAATTGGAAATTCGTGCCTTTTGTTGCGATTTTCTTCACGCTGCCCGGTGCAAGTTTATTCATTAAATTACATAGAATCACACCATCTTTTAAGATGTTTTCAAAATCACCCGGTGGCAACGGTTCACCTAAGACTTTGGAGATCCAGTCCAGGACTTCAGCTTCTAATTCCTTGTTGCGTTTCTATCATATAATTAATAATTAAAATGGGAAGCGAATTGCGATAGATAATCTCTTTAATAGTAGCAATAAATTGATGTCATTTCCAAAAATATCAACGAAAAAAATTTGTGGAGCTATTTTTAGAACAATTAGTGATTTTTCGAAAAATTGTTTATAATTACTTTATTACTTTTATTATATCAATAAAATAATTGATAAAAACGAGAAAAATAGGAATATTTGGAAATAAATCTAGGAAACTTACCGACATGTTTGTGTTTTGGTGGAGAGTAGTTGTTTTTGAGCGTCGCGACGCGTTTAGCTGACTGAAGCGTCTTGTTGCCAGTTGATGATCTTTATTTGGGGGGCTAAAGCGGGGGCGTTTCTAAAATACATTTGTTTCTCCCTAAAACTCAATTTATTTTGTTTTTTTTCTTTTATCTTTATGCGTGAGAGTATGTATTAAAAAGTTTTCCTTGTAACGCTGAAGTTGTGAAAATAAAACAAAAACAATTTGACAACAGTCGGAAATAAATCAAAAAAGCCTTGACTTACACGGTATTACGACTGCATTACTTCAATGAATAGCCAGAAATGCTTTCCATCTCTCTTTCTCTCTCTGTTTTCTCTACCGGTTTTGAAAATAAATGAGGCAATTTTGGAATAACTTTTAACGTTTGTGTCTATCAGGAGTTTATAGTGTTGAAGATATTTGAAACGTTTTACTATTATATCATCAATTATAGCAGCAAATACAGAACTTTCGCTTATTAGATAAGTTAGAACCAGGAGTGTCCAACACAATGCCTGTGAACGCAACAAGGAAAAATCTGGAAAACGTTCAGTTTTAAAATGTGAAAATAAGTTACTCCTGGAAATTATTTTATTTGATGATGATCAAATTAAACATTGTGATAAGCCTCAACAACTTTTACTAATGAAAATGAAGAAGAAAATTTTGATTGTATTTCCACATGCTAACCCCAAAAGCTTGGACACTCCTGAGTTGGATGGTATGAATTGATTTCAATATAGGTTTCCTATTTTTAAATTACTATTATCGAAAAACATACGTTGGAAATAAATTTAAAACATATTAAGCTGTCGTTTTATTTCAGATGGTTTTCAAAAAAAAGAAAAACACATATAAACATCCGGTTTTGCTATCTTTCACTTTCGTTTTATTAATAAATTAACCAGAAAATTGATGACGTTAATTAGAAAATTATGTAACTGCAGGTTGCCGGAAAACGTGATCCAGAACAAGAACGGGAAGCCCAACAATGGATTGAAGCAGTCATTGGTGAACGTTTCCCACCTGGTGTACCATACGAGTATGCATTACGTGATGGAATTATTCTATGTAAATTGATGAATCGTCTACAACCGGGTATCATAACGAAAATCAATACATCTGGGGGCGATTATAAAATGATGGACAATCTTAGTCAGTAAGTACATTTTTTTCTTTTAGTTTGTATTGTTGACGAACGGAGCATTGTTCTTGCTTAATTTTTACATTTCTACGATCAGGATTAGAAGTGTGAATACCGGGATACCGGGTAATTTTAAGCCCTCCAGTTATACCAGTATTGGTTGGAAAATACCGATATTTCGTCATTTCTCAAAGTATGCTTGCACTCTACTTAAAATCTGTAACTTTTGAAAACAATAGCCGACTGATAATGTTAAACGGAAAAATAAACTTTATTTGGCTATAAAAGCGAAAATAAATTCCTCTCCTGTCATTAAAAAGGTACAGAATTTGGAAGGTACTGTGAGGAAGGAAATGACTTTTTTCGAAGAAGAAGGAAGTAGAGGTTTAAACCTACAAAAAATTTATAATAAATTATCTGCTTATGTACCATCACTCCGACTAGTGAAGAATCGGAAAGGACATTTTCTACAGCAAAGAGATTCTGCACAAATATTCGATCAAAACTAAGAGATCATTCGTTGGAAAGTCTTTGTGTACCTCGATCACATTTTAATGAACCATAATTATGAGTTAAATTTGTATTTTATTAAATGTTCATGTGTTTATGTACTTAATTCAATCTGAATTTAAGAGCAGTGATATTTCTATTTTTTCACAATATCGGTATTGATACCGGTATTTCGGTATTCAGTTGGAGTAATTCCGTAATACCGGTATCAAAGTTTTGGCCAGTATTCACATCTCTAATCAGGATAGCAGAAATTATGTGCACGAATTGAGGACTAGAATATTTTTGTAATGTGTCTGGTGTATTGTATAACAGGCCTGGAAAGACTTCTATATAAGAGCGAGTTGCAATTTTTTAAAGCCTTTGGGATCTACCATTAATACACACATTTAACCGTTTTACATTAAATTAGTTTAACTATCGGTGGACCGCGATTGATCGTTTGCCCAGCCCTATTGTATATAGTCTGCCAATATTTTTCGCAATGCATAGAGCGTTGCATATAACCCGAAGGCTAGCTAGGGTGCTTGATAGAGCGAATTTCCGGTTAGTTCAAATTCTTGACTTTTGGAGACTGTACGTTTTTAGAAATTTTATTTGATACTTCAGATTGATAGGACTGACCCCGTTGAAAAATTTACAATAGCATGCCTTTCTGTAGGTTATTGGAAGGTGCGTGAGAAAGAGTACTAAAAGAGGTATTTGGTAAAACTTGAAATTAATAGCCAGCCTTTATTTAGGCTTATAGTGTATACTGGCAAAATGGCAGATCATGTATCGTTTTAGATATCTGACATATTATTAAAGAGTGTCAGAGAGTCGGTGAGCGGTTCTGCCGAGAATTTTCAGATTGTTTGCGAGATCGAGCGGTTCTCTTCAAAAGAGATAGAGAATTCCGGAGTATGGGCTATAGCACCATCCATATTTTAGCGCTCGCTGACATTTTTACAGTCTCCGCAAGAGACGCTTTAACAATGGTACATGTAGATCAGTAATCGATATTTGCAAATTTCTGGGCTAGAATAAACTTTATATGCACGCACATTCAACGCATTTATACTACACAAACGATCTGCCCTTCTGTCAATGGACATTAGAGGCCTTAAGAGTCATCTATCACCTTTTAGTGATTGTCCTGTAATTATAATTTTTATAATGAAGGTCGTCACAGTCTTTTCAAATACTTTTTCATAATAACAGGAAGGCGGAATTTTATGGTTTTGCAAAGTATCTGTAAGGGTTTATGTAAGGTGGCTACTTTTCGATTGTATTGAAAATCCTGTGTAACTAGTGTAGGACGTTTTCGTTCAATTCTATTAATAAACAAAGGAGAAGGACGTCGAAATAAGTTCAAATTGTAATTGTAATTGGATTTTAACGTGATACAGGAAAACTAAATAAGTTTTCCAAAAAATAATAATAATAATTTCAGCTCATTACCATTGGAAACGAATGTGTAAGTAGTTTCTTCTTAAAATGTTCAATTCTTTGTAAAAAAAAATTAAAGTAAACGCTGTCCAACTCACCAACAGTGAGATTGGACTAGAAACAGTAGAAAAAGGGAACTTCTTAAAAAGCCTACGAGATAAGCCATCTCGAAATCACGAAAAAATGAAAACCCGAAGTCAAAAGAGTAGGACAGATATGTGTTGTGCCCATACGCTTTCCTCTCTTGTCTAGCTAGCGAAAATGGGCTAGCCTGCGCAGAGTGTTGCATATTCCTGGTTGTGCTGAATTCTTAGCGCCAATTTTTCAAAACAGTTCACACGATTTTGCCTGTCTCCTGAGGCTTTTCTTTTAAAACCTAGTCAATTTTAAATCCTCAACCAACAAGAATATAGAAATCAGAGGAGGTATTTGCTTAAAGTACATGTAGAAATTTTGCGAAAGTGTACGGACACAACATACTATAGAATTTTAGATACTTCCTCAAATATCTAGAATCCTGATTGAACGAGGAAGCACAGATATTGTCCTTGGTGTTGTTGTTATTTTAAACTGGGTCCGTCCCACTTTAAAACGCTATCTTTTCTGAAAACTCTGGCTGACGCGAATGGATGATGATCATTAATCATCAGACATTTCCCCCCTATAATCATCAAAAATGTCCCATTCCGGTAATGTTTATTAGTTTTATTAATTTGTCTTGCTCCACATAAATCATCCAGTATGAAATAGTCGTAATAGGAATCCAGCAAAACGTAGAGAACTTTAATTTTTGCAATCGGAACGATCCGAAAAAGAAGAACCGATTCTGCACGCAATCCCACAAAACTTTTTAATTATCAACAAACCAACAAGATAACAATGGAATCAGTATCATCAACTAGTGCAATTGGTAAATCTAATAACAGGATAACAGGAGAGTGAATAAGTTGCTACGCTTCATATTTCACATGCTCTATAAAGTAATGTTGGTTGCCTAAATTTGGTATTTTTTCAGATTCCAAAAAGCCTGCACTAAATACGGTGTACCGGATGTTGATCTATTCCAGACCGTTGATTTATGGGATCAAAAGAACATCGCCGCTGTAACGATAACAATCTTCGCTATTGGACGCACAGCATATAAACATCCGGAGTGGCGGGGACCATTCTTGGGACCACGACCATCTGAGGAGAATCGTCGCGAATTCACCGAACAACAATTACGTGCCGGCGAGGCCATCATCGGTCTACAAGCAGGCCAGAATAAGGGGGCCACACAAGCCGGTCAGAATTTCGGCGCCTCCAGGAAGATCATTTTGGGCAAATAATTATCAAACTTTTTTTGTATATTATCTATTATTAGTTCAAAATTAATTGTAACAAAAATAAAATTCATGATTAATTTTCGATTATAATTAATTAATCAATTAATTAATAAACATAAAATCTTAAGGTTAGATTCGATTCAAACTCAATCTAAGTGTGATGTAATAATTAAAAATTCGTGTCTGATAAAAACAAATAAAGCAAACAAACAAACAAACAACGACTCTGCCTAATTTTACTTTTAATATAAAAGATTCTAATTCAAGAATTGTTATGAATGGAAATCAATCAATTCTTCTTGCGTATTGCATTAAAGAAAATAAAAATTTGTACTTAATACGATTATTCCAATTATTGCACATAAATTAAAATAGTTTTCTCTCTTCTGTCTCTCGCTTGTTATCGTTAAAATCACAGTCTTTTTTTTGAGAAGAAACACCAAAAATCAAACACTACTAGTTTCATCGATTGATCCATTACATTGTATATAAACAGTTGTATTTTGTCGGTGTTGTTCAATAGCTCGCCATATACGGAATTCATAACAACCCCTCAAACCGATACGATGCAAATCATCCCTTGTTATACTATATAAGACCTCATCTAATGTATAGCCTTCTTGTACAAATTTCTTACGTGCACAATCATTAATACCTAAACCTTGTAACCAACTCGATAAACGTGGATCTTCTATTGTTTCATCTTGTTGTTGATGTTCCACAATAGAAGGATTTTGATAATGTGACACAACTAAAAGTTGTCGTAGAGATTCGGCTTGTTGTTGTGTATTCTCAATTAATTGTTTCACTAAAGTCTGGTATTGTTTTTGTGTATCAATTAATTCTTGTAATAATCGATTGTTCTCATTACGTAATTGTATCGTTTGATTACGATAATCGTAATTCTCACAGCTCTTTGTTGATTTAGCTAATGATGATGTTGTATTGACTGTACTTGGTGAACTGTGATTAGCTAAATTCTCACCTAATTCCGGTGATAGAACAGTAATAGCAGCTTGTACACTCGAACGTACTAAATTATCCAATGCAAACATCCAATGTGGCTTAATTGGATGTAAACGTAAAATTTCATTAACTGATTCTTGATATAAATAAATAGCAAATTGTAGTTGATTAATTGCTGTCACATCAAAATCTAATTCTTCTTTTAATTGACGTACAGCTTGTTCAACAACTTGTAATGATTGTTCAGTTAAATAATCTTTTAGTGCATTAACAATTTTTGTTAAATGTTTCTGTTGTAAGATTGTTTCACCTAAATATTTATCACGAATTTTTTGCATCCATAATTCGCAAATTTTCGTACCATCCTGTTGTAAGACTTTTGCTAATGTTGTACGTCGTTGTGAGTCTTTTTTCAACAAATAGAAACCATCGGTTTCTGTACCGCCAGCATCCACTTCCGGTGATAGAAGAGTACCCGATGAATTGCGTCGTTCTGTTGTAGCCGTTGTTGCTGTTGTTGTTAAGGCTGTTTCTTGGCCCGATTCCAAATCCAATGATGGTGTTGATGCTAAACTAAAAAAAAAAAGAAATACCAAATTATCATTCTGAAACAATTCAACAATTTTATAACAATTCTGGTCTATTTCTCTACATTTTACGTGCATTCTAATCCATTTTGATCTATTTTTTTTTGGACAATAAATCAATTGTTTACCTGTTGAATGTAAGAGATGCGGGCATTTGTATGGGCGGTAGTAGAGAACCACGACTTTGGGAGCTGCAAGTCAATTCAAAATAACCACCACAAAAGCTTATCAACAATACAAATACAAATAAATTTTGTTAATTAATTATAAAATTAATTTAATCAATTAATGTGGCAAAAAATTACAAAAACAAAAAACAATTACCAGGAATACTTAAACCACCATTCATCAGTGTTAATAATGAGTAAATTAGAAAAAATCATTTTCTCTTCTTCGATCTTTCGTAAAATAAAAGTTACTAGAAATTGTTTGTGTGCGTGTTCGTATATGTACGTGTATGTTGACATTTGAACTCTGATTACAAACAACAAAATTTCAAATCGAAACACTTACTCAGATTCAGGTGTTGTTGGTGTTTGATTTGGTGCTGAATGGCCTGGCAATCGTGGTAATACTTTATCAACCGGTACTGAAACGCTACGATTAAATTCGGTATTTAAACGAACACTCTTCTTCCTCTCTGAACCTGTGATAAGGGAAATAACACAACATATTTTTTTTACAATCAAATTTGTAGCTTACCTAGGAATGGATCTTCTAATAAGGCAGCCGCCGATGCTCTCTTCACCGGATCCGGTTCAAAACATCTCAATATAAATGCTTTAGCACGGTCCGATAATTCTTCAGGCACTTGTGGATGTGCTTTATAATAACCAACTTTAAAGATTGCCGCTTGCGGTGAACCTAATTCAATAAATGGTGGTTTACCAGTTGCCATTTCAACAATTGTACAACCCAATGACCATATATCAGCTGGTGCACCATAGCCACGTTGGCCTTTATCGATAACTTCCGGTGCCATATATTGTAAGGTACCGGTAAATGTTTCTGTACTTGGACATAGACCAGCTAAACGTTTCGATGTACCAAAATCGGAGATTTTCACAACACCACTGTATGTATTTACTAAAACATTATCACCTTTTATATCGCGATGTACAATCTTTTGATCATGTAAATATTTTAGGCCTTCTAAAATTTGTCGTGTATAATAGGCCATTGTATGTTCATTTGATTTTAATGGGCCCCATTTTAAACGTAATAGGGCACTCAGTGAACCACCAGGTACTTGTTCCATAAAGATTTTAAAATAATTATCTTCCGACATTGATCCTAAATATTGTACGATATTACGATGGCGTAATTGTGAATGTAAACGGATCTCTTCATGTAATGGTTGTACAGCACCTAAATTCTTTTCGGGTATCTCTTTAACAGCAATCCGTACTTGTGTATTGAGATCACGTGCTGCATACACTACACCATAAGTACCTTTACCTAATACGATACGTTTACCTTGTTCATCACATTCATATTCATAACGTATATCACGTGGTGGTTCTGTTTCAACAAGCCCTTCCTGATGATTTGTCAATTCCAAAATTAATTGATAGAAACATTGTCGACACGCCTCTGATGGAAAGAATATTTGAAAATCATCCGAATTATGATGGACATATAAGAATAGACAACGTGAATCACGTTTATAAAAACTAACACTACGTATATTATTCGATGTAAATTCCCAATCATGTATCTGTGTACATTGACCTTTTAAACTTTTCACACATAAATTTGTTACTTGTAATGTTTGTGGTTCAGCATCTAAATTCATACAAACATAACTGGGCATAAATTCTTTACTTGGTTCTAAAATTAATGCCGGAAAACGAAAACTATCAGCAGCCGGTTGACGTGTTGCCTCCAAAAAGAATTCCATCCAAAAATGGAAGATTTGCTCTTCAGGTACAAGCACTTCATCATCATCATCACGTCGTTTACGGAAACGATCAATCAATTGTATATTACCAATTGTTGATTTCAAATACCAATCAGGTGGTTTTAAACGGAACATACATTCAGCTGCTTGTACAGCATTTGTATAATGTTGAAATAATACAGAGATTTCAAAGAATGTTGCAACATCCCAATAATCTTGTAATGATGCTAAACTACCTTTACGACCAATTAAATTATTCAATACCATACCAATATGTTGTAATTCTTCAGAACGTGTTATTTCAGCACCAGCAATTACTAATAATGTTGCTAAATTAATGCCAGCATATTCATTTGGTTGTACTTCGAAACCTTTACGATACCAATAAATTGCTTGATCTAAACTGATTTTATCTTGATGATCTGATTCAGTGAATTTATCTTTATAGATACGGCCACATAAACATAACATATCCGGAAAATGGTTTTCTTTCTAATAATTTCATTAATAAGTTAACGATATTTGAAATGTTTTTTTTTTTCTATAAACACAATCAGTAGTCGTGATATTCCATTAATTAAAAATCGCAAGAATGTAGACAATATCACATAAAAGAAGAATCCGTGATCTTACTCTCTAGCTAATCAAGAAATAGGAAAAAATTAACCCAACTGTTTGTAATTACAAGAAATTCGAAGAAATGGGAAAACATGTCTTAAGATCGTTAATGTATTAGATAAAATGGGCGCATATCATAGTGTTTTATCAAAGAATTGTCCAAAAACGTATACACGAAAGTCCATCTGAGTGTTCCAGTGGCGTAGCGAACATAACTGGCGCCCGGGGTGCAAGACTTTATTAACGCCCATTACTAATTTAAAATGCACTTCTTTGTCTTGGAGAGTATTTGGCGCCCCTCTATGAGTGGCACCCGGGTCAAGGTAGACCCTCTTGCACCACCCTCGCTACGCAACTGGAGTGTTCTACAACGTACTGTTATTGAGTTGTGCACCGTTCACTTTTTTTACAAAGAATTGAACATGAACTGCATTAATTTACAACGATAATGAGCTATAAATCCAAAAGAAAATTTATTGGAACATTTATTTAGTTTTCCTGAAAACATGTGAAATTTCTTCATATTATTTATTAAAATAATTGAATTAATTTTTTTTTCAATTAAAGTCGATAGAAGACTTGATGTCTGCATGGATTCTTTTTTCCAAGATTTGCATTAATTCATGAGAGAAAAACATCTTTCGAGCTCTTTTTGTTTATCAAGTTTTCTGGAAAAAACGATGCGAATCTTGGAAGAATTAATCCATACCGTCAACAAGCACCTTATCGTTTATAAGGGTATGTCAACTAATAATCCGGACCAATTCAGACAATTATTTACATGTCCCTTCATGATACATTATGTAGCACATATGTTATTTTGTGTCTGTCAAGTTTTGGTACCATTTACAGTAGTACTTTAAAAATGAACACTCTAAAAGAAGAAGAGCACAGAAAGATTATTGCCGAATTTTATAAAATCAACAAAATCGATGGGCAAACCTACTGTGAAACATTTGCAAAGTATGGGAATAGCTAGGTCTGCAATTTATGCCAGTATTCAAAGGGTTCACAATAATATTAGCCCAAATAGAGTTGTCGCATGTGATTACAAAGCTAAAAAAATGCCATCAAATAAAATACAAAATAAATAACTTGTTGAAACAGTAATTGGAAAAATTGGACAATTGCTTCGAAAACTTTGAAAAAAGAAAATTTTGAAAGAAAAAGGTGTTTCAATATGAAAAAGAAAATCAGCGCCTAAATATACTGAAAAGCAAATCAATACCCAAAGATCGTTACTAAGGAAACTTACAATTAGAGAAACCCATCTGCAACTGAGCAATTTCATAAATTTATTTATTTCGATAAAGAAGGAATTGAGGTGGACAGAGAAGTAAATTTAAAAAACATGCTAGGTTTCCAAAAAGGATTCTGGTTCGGTTGGCTTTAGTAGCAAAGGAAAGTCGTCTTCTTACATTGCTCCTTCAGGACTTACAATTAATCAGAATATCTATACGAACGAGTGTATAAAGAAAAGGTTTGTGCCCTTTTTAAAAAAATATCATGAAGACGAGAATTATGTATTCTGGTCTGACATGGTAACATCCCATTACAATGACGCTGCTATAGCCGCTTATGAGAAATATAATAAACATTATATTAAGCGATCTGAAAATGTTACAAGTGTACTCTAACTGAGACCCATAGAAAAATTTTGGTACCAATTAAAGCAAAGAGTATATCGTCCCCTTTCTGGGTATAGCTCGTAACTACATTTTTTGCGAAATTGAGATTTTTAGTAGAAAACATCGATGAGAACTCTAATTTAGTGTAAAACAACTTAAAATGTACAGAATGATAACAGAAATTTTTTTAGAGGTCCATATTCACCTAGTATCTACACCCTCTGATTTAAACACCGCAGAAATTGTTTACATGGCGGCGCTAACGCATTGCTTACTGGTATAACTTTTTAATAATAAACTGGTAGATACGTATTGTGTCAAAAAAGCTCTTTTAATGATGTTAAGTAATTTTTTTTTAAATTATAACCTCGTATCTACATAAAAGTTTATAGCAAAAACTTGTATCTACGTAAAATCATCCGCAGAAATCATTATCAGCTCTTGGTTGCCAATGTGAATCATGAAATTTTCGTTGATTTTTATAAATTGACACGAAAAGAGTCTGAATTTGATATTTAATATTAATGTTTATGTATTTTTCATATTAAAAACAGTTTTTATTGATTCCTGAAAAATTACGAATTGGTAGATACGAGATATATCCAGAAAGGGGACGATATGAGAATGGATGGCAAGGAAAAGATTTAAGATAATTGGAAAATAGACAATGGATTTCCACTTGAGGTTATAGCTTATTACAATTTGAAATAGAAGGCGATAGAATTTTGGCCTTAAAATATACAATCCTTTGTAAACAAAAAATAAAAATTCAACGGTGTATAATTAAACATCATTGTAGAAAACACAGCTTTGTCCTTATTAAGTAATACAAACAATAGCATATTGCGCAACTAGTGGACGAAGTTATCTATTAGCCACGAGCCCGGAATTCAGTGCACAAAGTGGCTTTGCTTTTGTGTAAAGTGTACATACAGTCTATTCTGCTGCAGAAAATTTATCGTTAAAATGATTGACTTTTTGGGAAACTAATTTCATACATCGAGAATATTCTAACGGTGGTAATTACTTCAATATACAAATCAATTGGGTTCAATCAACTTCCCGATTACCTATGAAGTTTATTGAGCTCTGGAAATTTGACACTCTTCAAATTCTTGAGACTTTTATTCTGTTTTGTGGCTTATGGAAGAGTTCGACTACTAACCGTATTCAGAAAAACGCCCTAAAGTATTGTTTTTACCTTTTCTAAAGCATCAATACACACTTTAAGTGCCTTCTCACGATCACCATGTTGTTTACGACGATTCAATGCAAACGCATACCAATATAAAATATATGAATTTAAATATTTCCTTGTTGTTGGTAATGTACGTAAATCATCAACTAAATGTACCATAGCATCATAATCTTGTATATCACGAAAACAAAATAACATATTCAATACAACATCACCAGATAATACGTTTGGATCATCTAAACGTTTACGTATATTATGTAATGCCTCCTTTAGATCACTGCCACTCTTTTGTTCTTTTAATTTCTTCAAATCCGATAAGAATTTCTCTTTCAAATGGGCCCTAAAATTTCGAAATTTAACGATTTGATAACAATCACAATTATTGTGAACACATACTTGCTCTGTATTTCGACATCTTGTAATAAACGTTTAAGTTTTTGTTGGAAAATTTCCGTACTCTCTTCACCAACAACACCACCACTACGACCACTTGGTATTGTTGTTAGACAAATTGATTCCTCTGTTAATGTATAAGAAACGAAACAATAATTGCCGCAAGATAGCTAGAATATGGCAAATTAATAATTAGTTTATTTATTTATTTTTCTGTTTTGTGTAGACTTACTTTCAAACGTACAGTAGCTTCCGGATCTAAATCGTTGTAAATTAAAATATTCTGTTTCATATTGAAACTTTCTCTAACACCTAAATGATAGAATAATGTACTCTGTTGTACTGGTAAACTTAAATCGACAATAACCACATCAGCATTATAGAAATTACTGACAACGTTCGATTCACCAAAATCTAATTTCTCAAATTGTATATGACATAAATTTGCACCAATTTGTATACAAGCCTGTCGGACTTCTTCAAATGCCCGTTTACGTTGTGATAAATTATCTAGATGACAAATATCAATAACACAAACAACATCCATATGTGGACGTGTTGTTGTCGTTATTGGTGCTGTTGTATTTAACATTGTCGATTGGATTGTATTAGCAGAGATATCCGAATGGGAACCAATACTGTCGGTGATGCTGCGACATTCTAAAATCGCAAACAATAATACGATTATTTTTAATAATGACTACTGTGTGTAATGATGAATCATTTCAAACATACCTGCGTCGGGTTCGATCACTGTCGGTATTTGCGGCATATTTACAACGACAACAACAACAACAAAAAATGTTGCCTAATTTATTTACATAAACAAGAACACAAGACTTTTGATTGCCTTTTATGGCGCTCTCCAAAATATATGTAATTTCATTCCCATGATAAATCTTTGTATCAACACAGATCTTTATCATTTAGTAAATCTCATATTTAATCTATTTTAATGTTGCATAACCATAACAATAATAATAACAACAGTATTAATAAAACTATAAATTGCTTGCATAATTCAACTTTCTATTAGAAAAATAAGCAATGACAGCTGTCAAAAATTAATCAGAAAAATAGGCATGACCTTGACAGTTTGCTCCTGTTAGATATACAGTATTGGCAACCGACATAAGCCCATGACGTGTCCTGATGTTCAATTGTTTTGTGACGTCATATTGGATATCAAATTTCATTTGTATATGTTAGTGTGAAAGTCCGAAATTGGTGAATGTCGGCATTCACCATAGGCATTCATCATAGTCGTTTGGTGTATGTCCGAAATATTTCATTACATTGTTGTACATTCGAACTTTCGATGAACAATTTCAAATTCTACATAGCCACGCGTCATTATTTCAATACAAAATTAAGACTTACTATTAAATTGCATACCTGATGATGTAACTAGAAAGTGGGATTCTAGAAACCAATGTGGATAAAGTGGGGAATATTAGGCAGATTAAATCTATCTTAAAAATAACCTAACTGAAATATATTCTGCACATCATAGTAACCACCCTAATTTAGAAATAAGGGTATTTAGCAAATATTTCGCCTATGTGAATGTCGACATTCACCAAATTTCGGACATTCACAGTAACATATATACGACATAAAATACCGTAAATTAACTTTTCACTTACTTCTTCCGAATTCTGGAACGTGGGTATATAATGAAATTCTTCGTATTGACCCCAGTTTGTTTGGTGATGCTGTATATGTATATAGTTCCGTACACTTTCATGTACAACTTTTAAATATAAACGTATAAACCGCTTATATCTATATTTCCATGCGCAGTAGTGAATGGTAAAATCGGGTGCTTGTAATTATAATCTTGTAATTTACCCTGTTAAAAAATAAGTCGTGTCTGTTAATCAGTTATCGTTCCATTTGCTGTGATAAAGCGTAAAGATTCATCAAAGTCTTCGTAATTAGTCATAAATTTTCTATTATAGAAAGATGTTAGGAAAACGTGTCCTTGTCACTGTAGGTACAACAAAATTTGAAAGATTAATCGATAAAATATCAACCGATACAATTTTACATATTTTAAAAACTTTGGATTATGCTTCAATACAATTCCAAATAGGCACTGGAAATTTTCAACCAAGACAATCCGATATTATTAATCTAGAATATCATCGATATTTCGAACAATTTATTGAAGAAATTCAGAAATCTGATCTAGTGATAAGTCATGCAGGCGCTGGCACTTGTCTGGAAGTCTTAAAACAAAACAAACCATTAATTGTTGTAATCAATGAAGATCTAATGGACAACCATCAAATTGAATTGGCCGAGCAATTAGCCAACGATTCATATTTATTTTATTGTACAGTTGATACATTAGAAACATTATTAAGAAATTTAGATTTAACAAAGTTAAAACCATATCCCAGAGCTGATGAGAGGATATTTGCAGGATATCTTGATAAATGTATGGGTTTCACATAGTTTTGTTTTTAAATTTATTTTTTACGATAATTTACAAAAAAATAAATAATGTAATTTTAAACAAGTTTCTTGGCCTCAAAAAAACTCTTTAGATGCTTCATCTGCCAAGCACCCATTGCCAATAATACAGCCGTTTGTGTTACAGACCACCATAACACACGGGAATTTGTACTCTCGCTGGTTTGTCGGAAACGTTCTTCACGATACTGTTTAAACATATCAAAATTATTGATGGAATCTTTCAAATATAAAGAAACTATTTTACCCTTTGATAATTTTGTTCTTTCGTAATCTGTTCAACCTGATCGAGTAATTGTCGTATACGCAATTGTAATTCTGATAGTTTCTCTTTTTGCACTACTTCACCATAGTTGACAGCATGTTCACCAACTTGTATATCCAAATGTACACGTAATTGTGAACCACTAAACCATGCTGAACTATTTGAATACATACAAATCACATGTTCACCCGGTGTATGTGATGTAAATGAGATTTTGCCTTCAGAACTGTATACACGAGATAGAATCGTTTTATCGTCTGGATCACGTACTTCCACATGCATACCAATACCGGCTGATGATGGCATAAAACCACCACTACGTGGATCATACAATTCCACCTTATAGTTGACTGGAAAATTAGAAAAATTAGTACTAATATTGGTGCTGAGCAAAAAAAAAAATACCTATGACATTTGTTTCATCTGGAATCTCTTCTATGAAACATTTACGTTCCGTTTCGCCAATATGAAAATATAAGGCATTTGAATAATGCAGAAAAAATATGAATAAGAAAATTCTAAACATTTTTCCAATGATTTTCTTCGGGCAAATTTCCACAAACCGAACTATTTACACGTCAGTGCAATTTGGTACTTTGCAGTGGTACCAAGCCAAAACAATAATATCCCTAAAATATGATGGAATCGACTATTTGTCGCTCTAACGTTGAACATTGTTTCTTAAATCAGTTATTACAACACTTGCAATTATAATAAATAATTGCGACAGAAATTGATCCAGAAAAGTTGTAAAATTGTAATACATTATAATTACATTATAATAATAACAACGCACTCAGCAAAATTTAGGGACTTTTGCGAGATTTAGTTGTATAAAATTTGACATTTGACATTGTAGGTCTTTTGTGTTTATCAATTATTTATCTGTGATCAATTACCTATAATGTCCGAGTATGATAGTGTCCGTGGGGGTAAACTTGTGTTGAAAGGCGACAAAAATAAGTAATTAAATAATTTAATTGATCTAACCTGCAAGTGACAACCGACACTTTTTTTTGCTAGATCCAAGAAACGTAAACATAAGCGTAAACACATCGAGACATGCCCGAAAGTCGATGCCGATTGTTTAGCACACGGCAATTGGTGGCAGGTGAGAAAAATTGAAGAGATCAGTGGTCCGATTGCTATCGAATTCGGCCAGCACACGTACGTGAAGGCATTAGATAATGGTCTGTTTACATTGGGTGCACCCCATGACGAAGGTGATGGCCCGTCACCGGAAGAGATCCTTACAGCTGTTATGATCGATGAACGTAAAGTCGCCTTCAAATCAGGTTATGGGAAATATCTAAAAGTTGAAAAGAATGGAATTGTAACAGGTCGATCGGATGCAATCGGGCCAATGGAACAATGGGAACCGGTCTTTGAAAATGGTAAAATGGCATTACAAAGTTATACGGATTGTTTTATGTCAATTGATGATGATGAGGATACAGTTGTGGCGAAAAGTAAGAAGGCTGGTCGAGCTGAAATCTTGCAAATTCGTTCACAGACTGTGAAAGATGTGAATCCTTTAAAGGATGTTCCAACCGAAGAACAAGGCAATTTGGAACAAGTTGAAGTCAATTATATGTATAATTTTTTAATATTATCAGTAGCGCATTTAATTATGTACAATTTTGTTTGTGGCAGAAAAAAATTCCAAAAGTTCCAAGATAAACGTTTGCGAATCTGTCCAGAGGACAAATCCAGTTTGAAAAAAGCCAAAGAAGAAGGTAAATTCCATGAAACACTGTTGGATAGGCGCAGTAAAATGAAGGCGGATCGGTATTGTAAATAGATAAATAAATAAAGAAAAATTCACTGAAATTGTTTATATTTGATTTGATTTTTTCTTATCTTTCCTAAAATTGTTTAAACATAAACTTATATAGTACAAGGAAACATGAAAAAAATAAAAATGACTTTTCCTGAAACGTCCTTTCATTAATGTATCGTTTTCCCATGAAAACTTGGGCGACTCTGCCGGCAAATACCAAACTTACATTTAAAAAATTAATAAATAAACTAAATCAGTTCGTTTTTTTTTGTTTGTATGTTTTGAATTACAATTATTACATGGAAGATGGACTCTAAACCGTTTTTTCATTTGTTATTGTTATTATCATTATGAATAGCATTATTATTATTATTATATTATAATTATTATATGTATTATGATTACACAAAACTGCACAATTTTATACGGAACAGTAAGAATTTTTCAAAATAAATTTAATAGGACAAGAATTATTATTATTACTATTGAAATTGATAAATTACATTTCTATCTATGTTTCTAGAATCCTATTAAATTCATTTCAAGTTTTCTTGAATCAACAAAAAAAAATAAAAAACCTTCCTGTAATAAAATAATTTACAGTGTATTTTTGTGTTGTGTCGTGGTTGTTTTATTAATTTTTTTTTTTTGGATAAAATGAGTGTATTTTGCATAATTTATTGATACATTTAATCTCAACTTATATCAACTTTGGCCCTTGATGCTTTTAACCATTCTACAAATTCGTCTAACATTACTGGCCCTTTTTAAAATAAATAATTTAGATAATACGATAAAATTATGTAATGATTAAAACTTACATGCTCCATCTACATCATAATTAGATAAATCATTGTAAATCGTACGTGAGAATTCAAGAATATTACACCACTGGTCCTTATTTATAACTTTGTACTTTGACTGATCAAGGAACTGACTAAATTGTGTATAAAGTGGCCAATGTTTACCCAATAATAATTGTAGCATTGCTTTTGCCGTTTCCATATCCATGCTCCTTTGATCTTTGTCCTGTTTGTTAATTAGATTTGTAATAATTTTGTTTTTCTTGTTCTTTTATAAATAACTTACCCTAGCAAAATCATAAGCGTATCGATAAATCGCTTTAAATATATTTTGATCATTTAATAAACAACGTAAATAATCAAGTCTATATTGTAATTTTTGTATTGAATCACATTGCATCTCATTCAAGCCCCTTAACCATTCCTCTTTTGTAAAGAAACCCATTTGACGTGCTTGCATTTTGAATGCCAACACCAACATCACAACATTCTCTGGTTCAACACCAATATCTTCACAAAACTTCTCCATACCATCTGGGCCTAATGTATCGGGATCGTCTGGCGTAGTATATTCGCGGAACCAGGCTAGACAACGTTTCTGACTGAATGATTGGGCTGCTTCTTCAACTCTTGAGACACGTCGTGAACTACTACTAAAAAAAAATACAGCATTTTTTTACTAAAATTGTCTAAAAATAGACACATGAGAGAGCGAGAAAGGTAAAGGATTAAAACACATACTCTTCATCGTCCATAGGATGTGATGAGTTGATTTCAAACTAAATAAATGAACAATGAAAAAAAACAAATACATAGAAAAAACAACTAGAGTGGCTTGATTGAACAGAAAATAACGTCTACTACTGTGTTTAAAAATAGGTCGCATAATTTGGGCTGCGTTGATGTTTGAAATTCAGGTTCAGTATCTGTATTTTGGCGGCCATCCATACACCAACACATATCAATTACTATTGACAAACATCTACAAACACAATTGACAACCAGCAAACAACGAGTTATGGGTTATCGTAAATAATGAAGGCCCACCCAAATTTCATCATTGTTCATCATTAAACAATGAATACAATTCATATAAATAAAACGCACAACAAAAAAAAAATCGATTCTGTTAAAATTGACATGATGTCAGAATGAATCTATTTGTTAATTATTATCAATCAAGAAAATAAATCATACTTATTTGAATTTCGTAGCCGTTTCGAGGTATATCGTTCTTCATCATTACTGCTCATTTCTGTTGTTGATCGGCGTTTACTACGTGGCATTGCAAAATTACAAGCGGCAAAAGAAGAGGAAAACTCTTAATTGACAACAACTGATCCTCCTGAAACACACATACAAATAAAACTTAAAAAACCAAACGGATTCTTTGGAATCAAAACAACAAAAGTCATCAGAGACTTGTACGTTATTAAATGCAATGAGGTTATGTTGGGCCTGTCAAAAAAAAATACACACAAAATGAGAATTGTTCCAATGGTTCTTCAATAATTTTAAATTATTTGCTAAAACAATTCGAATCGATAATTAATTCGCATTTTGATAGCACAAATTTAAGATTAAACAAAACAAAACAAAAAAGTCCAATCTTATGGTAATTACCCCTCCCAATTTTATTCAAAAGAAACTAATAATTTGGAAAATTGATCGACTTACTCGATTCTTCTGATAATAAATTGTATTAAAATCTACCTATTTAATATAATTTTGATTGATTTCATGTAGTTTTACAAGAATTTAAATTAGAAAATCTAAAACTGTACAATCTACTCATCAGCTGTAGCATACTTAACCTTGAAATTACGTTTAGGGATTTTCGTGTTTTTCGTATGGTCATTCTGGTATAAATTTAAATATCAAAATAAACAAATTCTAATTTGAACGCTTGATTTTATAAATTAAGATTTCGATTGTATAATTGTAATAATTACGCTAATCAATAATTATATAATTATCCTTTTTATGATTGTATTCAATAAGTCTGGGTACACACCAGTCCACACTATCCAGCCACTCGCGGTCCGGGTCTCGATTCAGTCAAATATTGCCAAACGAAAAACTGTCCAATCACGCTCCGATCTGGTCATGTGCAAAGTGACCGGAGCTTCCGTTTGTTTTTTGTTTAATAATATTTGTTGGTAAAACTTGTGCGATTAAAAATGTGCCACCAATAATGATATTTGTGTCTTAACATCGTTATTTCAGCAATATCCGTATCGTTGGCACATCTGTAGTTGCACCTGGTTGCTCTAGAGCAACCGAAAAGGCTATGAAATGTGACCGGCTTTGATTGGCCCGGCAGTGTGAATTCAGCCTAATTGGTTGAGAGGGCTGCAATTAGACACACATACAGTTCAGGCAAATCAGTAAACGACAAAAAACCCTAGAAATAACTGGTTGGACCACGTGATATTTGCAGTATGAGTAACATAAAATTTGTTATTGTTATTATTGTTATGTTATCGATGTTATCAGTAAATAATTATAAACATATTTTTAATAAAATTTAGCAAATAGTTGATATTTTTGCAAGAAATATTTTATCGAGTTAAATTGTTGATTGTAAAAGAATTATTCAAGTGGTTAGTGATGTTTTTTTAATTAATTTGTATGACTTCTATAAAGGTAATTTATTGAAATGTATTATTAATTATTTTGGGTTATAGAGACGTTTATCCCACCTCATAATAATCGATTTTTTCCAAATTTTTTGACAGATATCGGTAGATTATCACTAAAAGAAAGTATTTAGGTGAGGATCGTTGTGAAATTATGGAAAATTTGGAAAATATGAAGCATTTTCTTACACGACCGTTGAATCGAAAATCTCTTAAATACACCACTGTACACCACTAAAACTCGGATTTTTTTAACCACGTATATTAAAAATAATAAAACTTAATGAATCGTAAAGTTTTTTTCAATTTTCCAGTGATTAATTTCACAAAAATGGAAATCTAATTTTCCAGCCAGGTGGCGCCATCTATGAGGAGTTTGTGTAAACGAGAAATAAATTTGGCAACGTTGTTGAAATTCAAAATTTCTAACGTTCGGTTGCATGTTATGAAAATTAGATTTCCATTTTTGAGAAATTAATCTCTCGAAAATTGAAAAAAACTTTACGATTCATTAAGTTTTATTATTTTTAATATACGTGGTTAAAAAAATCCGAGTTTTAGTGGTGTATTTAAGAGATTTTCGGTTCAACGGTCGTGTAAGAAAATGCTTCATATTTCCCAAATTTTCCATAATTTCACAACGATCCTCACCTAAACGCTTTCCTTTAATGATAATCTACCGATATCTGTCAAAAAATTTGGAAAAAATCGATTATTGTGAGGTGGGATAAACGTCTCTATAACCATTTAATTTGTTAATTATATCTATATGACATACCTATAGATAATTGATAAATGCATTTTTTCAATGTTAATATCTAGGTGCGTACGTCAAGTTTCTTTTTTAATATCCCAATACAACAATGCTTATGTCGTTGTTTAAGTTTCATACTGATAATGATCCATCGTTATGATTATTATGAAAAAAATATATATTTAATATTAGATTATTATCAATGATGTAATGTAAATCCGGTTTTCCCCTGATTGTTGTACAAATTGTTTTTTCTAGCCACGAAGTAAAAAAGGCTAAAGAAAGCATTCAGCATCAAATATAATGAGAATCCGAAGCGCTATAAACATTCTATCCAAACGGGAAATTGGAAAAACACAATCCAGTTTTCTCGTAATTGATTCATATATCAAAGAATTCGATGAAATTCAAAAACTTAAACACGGGCAGATTTTTGCAGCAGATATCGAAATCGTTGGTGAAATTGATCAAAAATTGGTTCGTTAGTAAATGGGACGAGCAATTTTGAGACCGATATCTGTTAAAAATGGATCTGGCCAACGTATTTGTTTTCTAACAAATTTTAGAGTACGAGATGTTTAAATTTTTCGGCTGATTTTGTTGATTTGCTTATCACACTAGACTTGAGATTTGTAGTTTTAATTTAATTTTGTAGATACTACTTTGAACATTGCTTCTATCTACAGTAGAACCTGCTTAAATGCAACTTGACGGGACACGAGTTTTCGTTACATTTATGAGAGTCTCTCATTTATGCGGGGCTCGCTTAAATGCAACAATTTTGCTTTTATGCGGGGGCTATATTTTAGAAAAATAAAGAGAAACACAAACATAAATAAATCAGTAGTACAGATTAATGAAAAACAATGATTTTTAATATTACTATTTTTTTTTGAAATCAGAAATTTTCTTTTGAGTGAAATTTTTATTTTTGGAATAATATTTGGTTCTCTATTTCTTCTACTGGATCCGTTGTCAAATTATAATTTACGAAATTTATCCTAATATCTTTAGTGGCTGTCAAAACTTGTGAACGAGTAAAGTGGTAGAGTTGTCACAGTTTGAGAAGAACATGTTGAGTCATACAAATCTGTCCGTGGAATTTTACCAGTGGCGTATCATTTTCAGTCCGTAATGGGGGGGGGGGCATTATTCGTCTTTGGGAACTATAATATTTTTTTGGCTCTAGGGTCTGCTTTCTCTTGGAGAAGAAAAGCTGACCCCAAATGGAGGAAAAACACAAACTAAACGAACACTTCAGACGGAAGTCACAAAACAGAATAATGGACGCCACTGTCTAGGCTTTCCTCCCCTTAAATTCGAAAGTAGTCTCGTCTGCACCTATTTTCACATTCTGCGCAACTTTATTGGTGTGTTCTTCTCAAATTGTGACAACTCTATATTGTAGGACCACGATAAAGTGGCCCACCATAAGATAATAAAATTTAACGCCAAATTATGACAATAGGACTAGTGGGTCACGGTGTTGATGTAGGATTTGCAACTTCTCTAGCCAGAAGTTTCATAATAGCAGGTAAAGAGATTTTCAAAATATATCGACAAGGGTTTTTTTTTGCTTAAAATTGTTACAACAAAATAAATGGAAATACCCAATATTTATTATAGAAAATTGAAACTTATGTACAGAAATTAAAGTACAACCCTCTACCTACCTAGGTTTCCCCAGAACTTTCTCTTAAAGTAACTTCAATAAGTTTGCTCCTTGTTCAACGGTCACTTATTTAGTAGTCTCTTTGCTATTATAAATCTCCTGGCTAGGGAAGTTGTAAATGTCTCTATCAACACCGTGACCCACAAGCCCTATTGTCATAATTTGGCGTTAAATTTTATTATTTTATGGTGGGCCACTTTATCGTGGTCCTACTATAACCGTTTCATTTTTAAATTCATTAAATTCATTATTTTGTTCAGCATCATCAATAGAGTGCTTCATTTCAGAGCAAATTTTTTTTTTCAGGTCCCACCAGAAAATCTTGTAGTCGGTGAAAAAACAAAAATTTTGAGCCGCATAGTAGCTCTTAATTCCCATTTTAACCCGTTGCTAATCCATTTTTTATTTTTCCTATTTAAATAACATTGAAAAGTAATTTTTTTAAACATTTTGCTTCCGCTCACCGTATTAAACTTTTTTTTCGTATTTTGACTTATTGGCTCTTGTAGAGGACTAAATTTGCTACAAAAAACGTCCTTTGACTCGATAAGATTTCTTCAAAAATCGCCTCTTATATTAAAATTTTATATTTTAAGAGGCTGTAGTTACTAAACTATGAGAGTTACGACAAATTGTTTAATTACAAAAATTGTAGGGCATAAAATTTCCTACAAAATTGTTATTGAAATTTTTTATCCATTTTCAATAATTTGGGCACTAGATGAGATTTCACATTATTTTTTCGAAATTTCAATATAAGAGGATTTGTGAAGAAATTTAATCGAGTTACCGACTCGACTCAAAATACCTTTTTTGTAGTAAATTTAGTCCTCTATAAGAGCCAATAAGTCAAAATACGAAAAAAAAAAATTAATACGGTGAGCGGAAGGAAAAAGTTTAAAAAAATTACTTTTCAATGTTAAATAAATGGGAAAAATAAAAAATGGATTAGCAACGGGTTAAAATCGGAATTAAGAGCTACCATACGGCTCAAAATTTTTGTTTTTCCACCGACTACAAGATTTTCAGGTGGGATTTGAAAAAAAAAATTTTGCTCTGAAATGAAGCACCCTAATCATCAATCAGGATATATTTCAGTTATAATTTGTTCATCTTTGAATTCTTCTTTAAATATTCCTAAACGTATTGAATCCTGTAAATTTTTTATAGTATTTGATGAAACCAACGACCAGGACCTTTTAATCATTTTAGAGCTTCAAAAAAAAAAGAAAAATCTTTCAAAGTTTGTCCATTTTCGAAAGCTGAGATCAACAGGCTGACTGATAGAAGTTGTATTTAAAGTAAAAATTGCTGACTTTTGTCTCGAGATTTCATCGTTAAGAACAGATCTGACAGATCAAAATCTGCTGTCCGAGTTGGTCATCTAGATCTGTCGCATAAATCTGTTCGTGTGTGTCTAGCTTTACATTTTTTAAATAGTAAAAAATGCCTATTACAAAATTTATGGGATTTTCAAAATCGTGAAAACAAACGAAAAAAGGGGAACAACCCTAAAAAAAGACTGAAAAACCTAATTACACTGTCTGATAAAACTTAAAAAATCGCACAAAAAGTGCTATCAGTCGATTTGTACCACCTCTCTTTGTAGAAGATGCCCTTACGTACCATCGAAAATGGAACATTTTGTACATCTTGGACTCCCAAAGTGCAGCCCGAGAGAAATTTGGAAAAATTCCTGCTGTACTACAGCGTTGTAACTATTTACAGAATTTTCCTTTATTAATGTGCCGATACAAATCTGGATTATGCTCTTATGTCAGACTTATCTTTAACTTGTTATCTTTGATAACGATTCATCGGTGTCATGATTGTCATTTATTGTTACTATATTATTAGATTATTCATTATTATCAGTCGTGGAATATAAATCCGGTTTTCCCTTGATTATTATATACAGTCGGTATATACCGATTTAATTGTACATAATAAGCGCAATTATATAAACAAAGCATTGTTTATTTATGTCTGTTGATGTGTTGAAATAAAAGCTTATTTATTTTTACTTCTAGATTCAGACATGACAACACACAAGAGTAAAGAAAGTGTTTTATATTATTTAAACACATTATTTGGTGCCGTTTTTGATACCGATATTATTAATTCTGTTGCTACAAATTTTCAATATGATGGTAATTATTATTATTATTATACATATTATTAATATTAATATATTGTTCTATTTAATTTAGTTGACAAATCATCAAATTATTTATTAGAAATGAGTAGTAATATAAACGTTTCAACAACAACAGCAATCGCAACAACGAAAACAGTAACTAATGTTAAGAAGAAAAAGAAATCACCACAACATCATAATAATCCAAGGAAAACAATCAATTCAACAAAATTACAGTCATCAGTGAGTTCAAATACAATTGGTTTACCGACAACAGCAAGAACAGCAAATAAATCAAGACATACTCCACATATCGATAAAGCAATAGATGAAATCTGTAAAGGCTATAAAGTTTTAATATTATTACGTGGTTGTCCTGGTAGTGGTAAATCATATTTAGCTAAAACAATCGTTCAACGTCTATATGGTAATTTAGATAATTATCATCAACACATTTTCAGTACAGATGATTTCTTTATGAAAAATCTAAAATATTGTTATGATTCAAGTCGTATACAAGAGGCACACGAATGGAATCAACGACGAACATTTCAGGCAATGAAATCCGGATATAGTCCAGTAATTATCGATAATACAAATGTACAAATGTGGGAAATGAAACCTTATGCAATGATGGCAATAGATTTTGGTTATATTATTGAAATCATTGAACCTGATACTCCGTGGTTTTCCAATGGTAAACAATTAACATTGAAGAATCAACATAATATACGTAAAGAGAAAATACGTGATATGTTGGATCGTTATGATAAGAATGTTACTACAAATAAATTATTATCTGCCTATAATTTATCTTATCAAAATCAACGTGTACCACAATATCGATTACAGCCACCATTAAGTTTGAAATTTAATCAAAATACGATTGTTAAATCGAAAAGTTGTTCCGGTATTAGTAATCAACAACAATCCCGAGCTTCGTCGTTATCATCATCGTCATCATCATCATCATCATCATCGTCACCAAATAATGATAATATAAATTTAATCGATTTCGTTGAGATAAAGATGGATAAATCAACACAATCGGAAAGTAATTGTGATGAATCTTCAAATGTTATCGATGAGATTTTGATGTGTAAAATGGAAGATTCAACAAACTTATTAAAACCGGATCAATTGATAACACCAACTACAACAAAAGAGAATTTATTTGAAGATCTTGAAAATGCTTGGGGCATTGATGAGAAAGCATTACAATCATGGGATATTGTACAACCGATCAAATCAACAAATCAACCAGGACCTGAATTGGATAATAATTGTAATAATAGCAATAATAATGATGATAATAAGATAACTATTGAAAATTCTACAATGACTGATTTTAATGATTTTAATTATTTGGAAAATTATAAAAAACAACAATTACCAAATGGTTATCGTTTAATAGATGCAACAAGTCGTGATTTAAATGGTAAAATATTACAGAATCATTACGAAATGGTACCAAAAAAAGTGTTAATGTTGGATAAAAGTTGTTTAACGGATGAACAAATCGATGACCGTGATGATGATGTTAAATTGCAGCATTTAAAAGAGTTATTTACATCAATACCACGTTCATATTTAAAAGAATTATTCAATAAATGTAATAAAGATTTTGATTGGGTTGTTGAATTATTACTGAGTGATAATCATCAACACCACCAACAACAGGAACAACAGATTGAAAGTGATGATGATGATGATGATGATGACAACAATGATGATTCTAATGACCTCAAAGATGATCCACCTGAGACAATTATTGTTGAAGAATCAAAAGAAAATTCAAAACAATCTCGCCAGAAATTGACGGCTCAAGAATCGGAAGAATTAAAGAAATTGATCGAAGGAAAAGTTGATATTAATCATGAACATTATTCGGAGCATGTGTTGCGTGTGAAACAACAGAAATTTGGTTGTTTACCATCAACATCATCGGCACCATCCCCACCACCACAACCACAACTAGATGATGACGATGATGAGGATGAATTAGAATCAGATTCTGATTCGGATTCCGAATTAAACCCCAAAGATGTGGTCGAATTGAATTTGGGCGAACAATTAGTACAACAATTACAAATGAAATTTGGTGGTGATGATCTATCATTACCACAGGGTTTCCAACCAATCGTTCACGTCCCAATTGATTTAGCCAGACAATTGTATGTGTTACATATGGAATCGGTTTGTCAACAAATGGATGTACAAAACTCGATTTTAGCAAATTTGGTTAAAGAAGATGAAGAATTTGCAAAGAAATTACAACAGCAAGAAGACACGCAACAACAACAACAACTATTACAACAATCGATGAGTTTTACAGAAATTATGGAAGAACAGGCAATCGCGAGACAATGCGATCGTGAAAATCAACAATGGAAAAATATGAGTGTTGATACACTAGCTGCAAAATTAACAAAACAGAAATTATTTGAAACATTTCCAAATGTTGATAGAAATGTTTTATTGGAAGTTTTACATGCTTATAATAATGATTTTTATAAAACTGTTGAAGATTTGTGTGCATCATTTGGTTGTATTGATGTAAAAGAAATTGTAAAAGAACCACCATTATCACCAACAGCTATTGAAGAGATGAAACAAGACCAGGCAAAATGTCAAGATTTTATGATAGATATTGATGAAAATGAACAACATTCAGCACAATTCTATCGTGAAAAAGCTGACCAACATTTACAGAATCGTTTACAATTATTTCAAAAGGCCCAACAGTATTATCAACGTGGTATGGCCGAAGTTGCAATGTTTTATTCAGAATTGGCACGTAAAGAAACAAATTATTATGATCGTGCCAATAATTTGGCTGCATCAACATTTTTAAATGAACATTCGAAACGTTTAGAAAAATTCGATACATTAGATTTACATTTTTTATATGTTAAAGAAGCTATATCAGCATTAGATCTATTTCTTGATCAAAATATCAATTTATTACAACATTCTACAAATAATAAAACCGTACAAAATCTATTTATTATAACAGGACGTGGTAAACGTAGTAATAGAGGTGTTGCCAGAATAAAACCAGCTGTTATTGCAAGATTGAAAAAACGAAAGATTAAGTAAGCTTGACGATAATTTTGAATTTAATTCAATTTATTGATTTATGTATTCTATTGCAGGTATGTTGAATTAAATCCAGGATGGTTGAAAATCAAAGTTGAAAAGCATTCGCCAATTACTAGTGATCTATCGTAAAAACAATAACAATTCTACTTAAGTACAAATCTTATAAATGACAAAAATTTTATTATTATAACTATTATTGTTCTGTTATAATAGGAATAGAATTTATTTTTTTATTATTAAAAACAAAACATGTTTGTATATTATACGTACAGGATGGCTAATGAAATAACTAAAGGCACAATTCCTGTACGATAACCAATTATTAATCGTTTACATTTAATGATCATCAGGATCAAAATAAGTTTTATTTTTAATTAATTGAAACATTTGCACCTCTACTCAGGGAGCAGTTAATAGTAGACGATTAATAATGTGTGTTAAAGTTGGATTTTTGGTGTTAGATTTTTATAATGTTTCTTTTAAAATATAAGTCTTCTTTTACAAACTCCAGATTTTATTGAAAAAATTGCTTGTCAAGTATCATTCCACAAACAATCCACGATAGCTGATTCATTGTAGTTAATACCAAATTTTCGACATGAATTTATAGTGTATCGTGAACTAGTTTTTAAGTATAAAGTACAGTTAAACCTCTGTTTACGGACACCCCTCTTTGCGGACACTTTTGCCACAGTGCCGGCATTCTTCCATAGGTTTAGATTTATTTGAAACTCCGTAATGCGGACACTCTCCATTACGGACACGGACATTAAGTCCCTAATTGTAGATTTAAACGTTTCTTTTTTGTTTATAACCACATTTTAAGTGACCAAAGATTCGTATATGTCTGTAGGCATGTGTTCCTACAAGCAGAAAGTTTTTTTTTTTGGTAGAATTTTTTTTTTTAATTTTACGAAGCCAAAAAACTATTGCCGATCCATTTCTACAGATTGAAGGTAGCGGTATAGGGATTTCGCCCAACCTCACATTACAATGTTGAAATGTGAGATGGTCAACTTTACCAGTTGCCACACCCTTTGCAAAATAGTTACAGCCCATGCCAGAAAATCACTGGTTATCTTTTAAAAGCATCCCACTTGCGACCCTACCTTGTGGATTTTTTCTCTCACTTTAATTATAAGCCTGTTGAATAGAAAAGGAAAGGTAACACAGAAACATGCATTAGGAATCAATTTAAGAGGAACTGTTTACGTCTCTCTTGCACTTCACAACTTCATAGTACATATTTAAAAAATATATACTATACAAATAATGACGTAATGACTCGTTTGCATTTTTTTAGTAATGTGTTGACTTCGTTCGCCTTCTCTGTATATTAATTTTTGTTGAAGTATCGCCAACACAATAGCAACAAATATTACCAAAATTTGACAGATTTTTTTAGGTTAAGTAGAATTGAAAAATTGTTTTATTGCATGTAAATCCTTTTTAGTCTGAAAAATTAAAAAAAATATATCCAATAAAATGAATCATTTACGAGTGTTATCAAGGAATATCTATCGGAATTTCCATAAAACAACTGGATATTTTTCAAGAAATTCTCTATTTGAACCCGATTATCTTGATGTAAGCTTTTGCGGTTATAATAATAATAATTATTATTTATGAAATCAGAACGTACTTTTGTAGTCATTGAAATCAGACATACCAATTTATGATACATTAAACATACAATTACACGGTTACGATTATCCAATTTTGGAGAATTACCAAAAATTTGTACATAATATGCTGAAAAATATGGACATAGAAGTGGAAGAAACATGGGCAACACCAGCACAAGAATTACAAGTAACAACATTAAAACCGAAAAGTGAAATCGTTAATGCACAGTACAATTTAAAGATTTACGAACGTACAATACAAATCACTGATGTTGCATCGAGTCAAGTAACTTTTTAATAATCATACTATCGGTATTAGTAATAATTCTAATTTTCCTTTAGTTACCGGTGATATTACGGACACTAGAAGCCAGCACGCCGGCAGGTGTTAATTTCACCGTTTTACCACATCAAGAGTGGCATGAAGAGGTTCGTTATGTACCGGATAGTGAACTAAAAGCATTAAAACAACAATTGGACGATTTGGGTGGGCCGTCAAAGAAGAAATCGTAAAGATTAATTTGTGAATTAGTTGAATAAATATTTAAAAATTATAACTCCATTTTTTTATCTAATTGTAGCTCCAATTAGGGATATTTCTATTCTTGTAGTTGGTAGTATAAATGATAGTTTTGTAAACGTCAACTTTATCAAAAGAAAAACAATTCTATCTGAATTCGATAAACGATTCAATTAGTGAATTAAATTATTTAATTCTTAGGTCATTCTTCACGTATAATGGAACTAATAAAAACGCCCAAAGTAATGGTTTGAGCAATAATTCCAAAACGTTGAATAATTGTTTTTCCGTAGGTAGAAAATGTACGAATGCTGGACCGTTTCTCTAAAACCCCATCAATGGGCACTTTATATTTAACAGCAACACATTTGATTTTTGTTGATCCGGATGCAAAAAAAGAGACATGGGTAGTTGTCATAAGAAAAAGATCAAAATATAATGTGTTAATCAAACGTTTTTTGTTTCTTTAAAGATTCTCCATATGCATATTGCTAATATTGAAAAATTAACACTAACAACAACCGGCTCACCACTATTGATACGTACAAAAACATTCCAATCCGTTACATTCGTTATTCCAAAGGAACGTGATTGTCATGATATCTATGTAACATTACAACAACTATCACAACCAACAAATATTGAAGATTTGTACTGTTTCACATATACATCACCAATTGATGATATTGATAAAACAATCGGATGGAATTTCTTTAATTTACAACAGGAATACGAACGTTTAGGTGTGCCGAATGATCAATGGTGTTTAACGAAATTAAATTCAAATTATGATGTAGGCGGTGTTGTTTTTTGCACTTACTTTTAATTAATATACATTTTTTTTAATTAGTTATGTGAAACTTATCCAAAATATTTGATAGTACCAAGTTCAGCAACAAAGACAACATTAATTGGTAGTTCAAAATTCCGTTCAAAGGGCCGTTTACCGGTCTTATCATATTTATATCATAACAAAGCGAGTATAAGCCGTTGTAGTCAACCATTGTCCGGTTTTAGTGCACGTTGTTTAGAAGATGAGAAAATGTTGAATCATGTATTGAAAACGAATCCAAATTCGAATTTTATGTATGTTGTCGATACACGGCCGAAAGTAACGATTTAGTCATTTAATTTAATTTTTATGATTACGCTTTTTTTGTGATATGTTATAGATTAATGCTATGGCGAATCGTGCAGCCGGTAAAGGCTATGAGAACGAAGCCTTTTACGAGAATATCAAATTCCAGTTTTTAGGTATTGAAAATATACACGTAATGCGAAATAGTTTGATTAAAGTTATAGAAAGTGAGTTATTGTTGCTTAAATTGCAAATAAAGCGCAGTGATGAATTAGTTTCAGTAATAATGAAAATATTTAATTATAACGAAACTACAACATGAACTTTCTAAATCTATCAACAACATTTTATTCAGTAATTTGACGTGAATTAATTTGGTTCTTCTGGACATTTTTCTCGATTTCTGGATGATAGAAATCGTAAGAGAACTTATACATCTAATAAAAAAAGAATAACACAATATTTCGGACATCTTATGAGAAACCAAAAATACGAACTTCTCATCGAAGTCAAAATCAATAGCAAGAGGAGACCAGGGAAAAGTCTTAGCTTAGGAACTGACGATAATGAACTAATCTGACTACAGAGCTGTTCAGAACGGCTATAAATAATACAAGATGGGCAAATGTAATCGCCAACGTCCTTAAACGATAAGGAAAAAAAGAAGATAACCACTGAATCACACATTTTTCTTTGAATTTCAACTAACTCGTCTTCAAATGGAAAGTTCACGTTCCAGCTTTAGTTTTGTTATAATTAAATATATTTATTATTATTATTAAAGGAACGAATCACTGCACTCTAAGAATTTCTATTATTACTGAGATTACTTGTAGCTTGTGAACAGAAGAATCCAACAATGAATAGTTTCTTAAGTGGTTTAGAATCGAGCGGCTGGTTGCGTCATATTAAATCAATTTTGGATACATCCTGGTTTATAGCACAAGCCATCGATGATGGTATTAATGTTCTTGTACATTGTTCAGATGGTTGGGATCGTACAGCACAAGTGTGTTGTTTAGCATCAATCCTTTTAGATCCATATTATCGTACAATTAAAGGCTTTCAAGTGAATATATTTTTACCTTTAATAATAATCGATTAATTATTGTTTCATTTGATAGGTATTGATTGAGAAAGATTGGTTGGCTTTTGGTCATAAATTCACTGATCGTTGTGGTCATATACAAAGTGATAGTAAAGAAATATCACCGATTTTTACACAACTATTAGATTGTACATGGCAATTGATGCAACAATTCCCTATAGCGTTTGAATTCAATGAGAAATTCTTATTAATATTACACGATCATGTGCATTCTTGTCAATTTGGTACATTCATTGGGAATTGTGAGAAAGAGAAAATTGAATTAAAGTACGTAATTGCACAATTGTAATGATAAAATTATGAATAAAATTTTAATTTTTAGATTATCAGAACGCACTTATTCGTTATGGGGTTATATAGCGAATTATATAGATGAATATGTAAATCCTTTATATGATACAGACGAATTTAATGGTATCTTAATACCAAATCTAATTCCGCAAAATATCACGTAATTCATTTGATTTTTGAAGATAGACGCGAAACGGACACAATTCTAAGAATCTGGCCAAATATTGCTATTATCACAGATTTTATCAAAATATTGACAAATGGGCGACCTTATTATTTTCAATAATAACAAGCCAAAAAAATTCTATTCGGATTACTACCGGATATGAATATCCTGTCGGATAGAAAGGCTAGGCCGGGCACTATTTATCTATCCGTTTCGTCCCTAAATTTAATATTGTAATAATTTTCGTTGTTTTTTTTTTGTAGATTTTGGCGTGGCATGTATTGCAGATATGAATCGGGTGTACATCCACGTGAACCACAAATCGATCTATTATTAGCAACATTAAATCATACAAATTCATTCGGTACGTCATATCCCCCCCACTTATATCCCATACCCGCTCTATATCCATGCATGTCAAGTAGGGCAAAGAGTTAGTAAAGAATGATAATAAAAAATCCCCGCTCCCCCTTAGATGTCGCGCATACACTGTATGCTTACACACATCTGCATACTCATCAATGTTCACATCTCACCACCCACCTCCGCAACTACTACTACTGTCCACTCCCTACACCCCCCCTACTCTTCCATTCACTTTTATTCCTTGAGTCCACGCTCACACTTCCTCCCATCTTCACACTACACTCATATCTTGTCCATCACTTATGCGAACTCATACACACGCCGCTCACTATAATCCCCTGCACACAACTTTTAGACTAAGTCACGCTCATCTACTCTCTAATCACCTCCCCTTACCCATTAACACTCAACCCTTTCCCTACTCCACCAAAAATCTAATAGAGTATAATATACTACAATTTGTATCGGCATACCTCATCATTCCATGACACACCAAATTAATTAACATTTGACCACAATACACCAACGATTAAGTACAGACATACATATCGCCCCACTCCTACGTGACAACGGTCTAAACTGCCCCTATATCTCTCTCTAGTTACTCTTAACCCGACTTTTCACGTTCCTCCCCACTCCCCTACAATCCACCAAGCAGGTCTCACTCGCCTCCCCTCCTATCCCACGCTAGAGTTCTAACTGAAAACGAAAACGAAAACCGGAAAATTGTGTCTTTATATATGTGGCCAATTCATATTACCCCACACACGCAAGGCTCACAAGGTCACTTTTGTTCCTTAACCACCACATCGCGATCCTACATAAAACGACTTTACCACCGTGTACAGTACAAGATTATTTTCAATACTTACCTTTCAGACTCTTTTTTATTTATTTATTTTTTAATTTTCTAATAAGTTATGACATTAATTATTCATACAGTTGACAATCGTTGTTGGTTGCTATTGGATTTCTCTGAACAACAAGCAATTGTTTTGTTTATTTTCTGTTGATCGCTATGGAGTTTACCCACTTCAACGGTAAAGTACACTTTACCGTTAATAGCAAGTATTGAAAAAAATATATATTTTTTTCCCGAACGAAACCGTAAATGAAGCGCACCGATGTGTCTTTCTACTCGAACCGGAACGAAAAAATAATGGTTCGAAGCTCTGTTAAAAATTACATCATACTTCATTCACTAGTGCTTCAAACCGTAATTGTCCGAAAACCGAAAAAAACCGATATTTTTTCCGGAACGGAACCGATATACGTTTTTTACTGATCGAACCAAAACCTGAACAAAAAAATAACGGTTCGGAGCCCTTACAAAAAAAGCTACTGTGCTACCTTCCTGCTCTTTATTTTCTTCTGAACTGCGCTACAGATGGTCCTATAAAAGTGAGGAAGAGTCAGAAAGAAAACGAAGATGAGGATTATGAGTTATGAGTCATGATCCGAGGTCGTAGGCTGAGTACTTACTTCGTCGAATATATTCATTTATCCTGGTAATTGAAATAACTGACTGACGCAGTGGCTTATAATTTGGACTGCGATGATGGAGCGTAGACTAGTTACCATCGAATATCAAGAAGGTGACCTACCAAAACTTCTCATATCTGCCAATCGTGTTTGTCTTGAAGACTATTTGGCGCTCCTCAGGGAGGGGCGTCCGGGACGTGATAGATCCTCTTGGTCCCCTTGCTACGCTATTGTCTTGACATAGCCAACATTCTAAGCAGCGAGGTATCGAGGTGTCACATTGAGATACCTTCCACATGAACGCACCCTAAGATGTTTAAAAAAAGAACCAACTAGTAACTTTTCATTGTTTGGATTGGTGCTACTGCTAGCCGACTATACCGCCGCCTACTTCCGCTGTAGCGCGCCAAAGTGACATTTTGGGTGAATTGTCTCAATTGTCTGAAAAATCTTCATGGTTTTCGAGTTATTGCTGAAATCAGCACAATTTCTTCACTAGTGAATCAATTAACCGATTATGTAGTGATTAGTACTGAAGTTTTTGTTATTAAAGACAATTGATTATTTTGAATTTTTGATATTTGTACAATTTTCGAAGAAAAATGCTTGATGTTAGTACAATTAAAATCCAACAAGATGAGGTTAGTTTTGCAATTTCTAATTAATTTAAAAAGATTATAAATTTGTTCTTTTAGCCAATGATGAATATCTGTAATTATAGTAATAACAGTAGTAATAATAATCCGATGCCAGTATTTACAACATACAATAACTGGGTATACACGATGCGTAGAAGTATGCAAGAAATCATACCGGGCTTGTATTTAGGTCCATTTTCGTCGGCACAAAAACAATGCCTGAAAACATTGTTAGAAAATGGTATAACACATATTGTGTGTGTACGTCAACAACTCGAAGCACACTTTATTAAACCGCAATTCACTGATTTACATATCAAATATTTAATATTAGATATAGCCGATAATGCTACAGAGAATATTATACGTTATTTTCCAAAAGTTAGACAATTCATCGATGAAGCGTTCGCTGGCGATGGTAAAGTTTTAGTACATGGTAATAATGGTATATCGAGAAGTGCTACATTAGTTTTGGCATATATTATGGAGAAATTCGGACTTACTTGCAAGTAATTACAACAATTTAAACGCTTTTATATTATTATTAAAACTATATGCTTTGTTTTTGAAGGGATGCTATGGATTATGTACGAAAACGGCGAGCTTGTGTACATCCAAATGATGGTTTTTTAAATCAATTATTTGAATATGAACCAATTTACAGAGCACGACAAACATTAGAGCGAGGTGAATCTTCAATTGAGAATCGTCATTATAAACGTAAATCGGACCAATTATATGAAACATATGATTGTGATTTAATACAACCACCACCAAGTCCTATATCGGACAACAACAATAATTGCAATAATAACAATCACTGCCAGTTAACAAATGATTTTTCAAATCATTTATATAAATTATGGTTATTGAAAGGTAATTAATCAACACCAATCTGTATTTCAATGAGAAAGAGAGTGTATTGTATTCAGTTTCTCTCTCTCTCTTTCGCTCTGTTTCTATAAAAGAGTATTTGCTTTCGTTGAATGAAAGTTTAATTATCACATTTGCAATGTGTTTTGTTATTATGATCATTAATTATTGCTCATTTGTCATTTTCATAGGTAGGTTAATTAAATTTTTGTGCCATTTAGTTTATAATTATCTCATTAAGGGTCAACGTTCTATTGTAGAGTTGTGTGCCATTAACATTTCATTTATATTACAGATTGAATATTATCAGAAATAAGTCCCGCATTCGTTCCGTAAATTAATGAGCTACAAACTTGAATGGAAATTTATTGGAAAATTATTTAGTTTTATTGAAAAGAGGAGAAAATTCAGTGCCTGACTTTTTCGTCGTTCTCATATTAACTGAATTTAATGAAATTCATGTCGAATGATTGGTCTTTTGAAAAATAATGCATATTTTGGGAAAAGAGGTTAAGCATAGAATCGACCATAACTCATATGCATTTTATTAAATTCTATTAGTAAACAAAGGAGACAGACAAAAAAAGGCGGTTTAAATTAGGCCAGTTTTCTGCGAAAAATAAATAAGATTTGCAGTAAATTTTCTTTTGGGATTATAGCTCATTACCATTGAAAACCAGTGCAAGAGAATTTTTATCTTAAAATATTCAATCCTTCTAAAAATAAATAAACTTAACGGTCCACAAGTCAACTAGAGTACGTTGTAGAAAACTAAAACTGATCCCTAATAGTAATGTTGTTTAACCGTTTAAGTGATGAGGAATTGCTACAGTGTTCTTCCTGTTTGGAGAAGAGCATTACACTGCTGCGGCCTATCAGAATCAATTTTACTTTTCTTAAAGCTGGTTACCTTTGCGGATGATACGGTTTCTGATTTTAATAACATAAGATTGTAAGATTTCCTCCTTCACTTCTGATCATTGTTCTAAATATCTGTGCTCTAATTGGATAACTGTTATTATTATTTTTGTACTCACAATTATTTCTACAAAATTTGTTTAAAACTTAAACGGTTAAATAGAATAATATATTGTGAATATAGTTATAATAAATATATCTACTATTTACTAGTCAAGTAGATAAGTTATCGAATAAACAAAAAAAGCCCAAATTAAATATGTGCAAAGTGTCTGCTTTAAGGACGGTTGATTTGTGCAGATCTTGCAAGGATTTGTGCAGTAATACTTTTACATAGGTAAAAATTATTGCAGTTGTACGAGATCAACTGTTTTTATCCAAACACCCTGTTCCATAAATATAAAAAAAATCAATTACAATCGATCACATCCTCATTATTCATCATAAATAATAGATAATCCTGTATATATAAAATATTTAAATATAGTGCCTCAATTCGTAAATATTTCCTGTACATTAAATACTTTATCAGTATGTAAAGAATGGTAATCAAAGAAATATTTTTATACTTTTTTAATAAATCGAGTTGTTCTGTTCCTAAGATATTTCAAATAAAAGAAAAGTTTAATGTTGTATTTATAAATTTGTTTTATTGCTTGCTGCCGTTAGTGTATAAGTTAGTCGTTTTAGTGACCCAAGTTCTAAAATTTTCAAGGCAATGGATAAAAAGGAATTTCGTGTGTTGATTAAACACTGTTTCTTGACGGGGAAAAATACCGTTGAAGCCAAACAGTGACTTGATAAGCATTATGGGGACTCTGCACTATGGAAATCAACTAACACATAACTAAACATAAAAAAGGTCTACAAAATAGCTTTAAAAGATCGTAAAATGAAGTTGCATGAGATAGCTGATAACCTGAAGATATCAGAAGGTAGTGTCTTTACAATTTTGCATGAAAGTTTAGGCATCAGTAAGTTGCTTTCGAAGTGGGTGCCGCGTTTGCTCACACCGGACCAGAAACAACAACGCGTCGACGATTCAGAGCGCTGTTTGGAACTGTTCAAGCGAAATAAAAAGGATTTCATGCGTCGGTATGTGACAGTGGATGAGACATGGATCCACCACTACACGCCTGAATCAAAAAAAGCTTTAGATGAGTGGAGAGCAGCCGGTGAAAGTCGTCCAAAGCGACCAAAAGTTCAAAAGTCGGTTGGCAAGATTATGGCATCCGCATTTTGGGACGCGCATGGAATTTTATTCATCGACTTTTTTGATAGGGCAAAACTACCAGTAGTGAATATTAAGTACATGGCATTATTGAATCGATTGAGTGCAAAAATCAAGAAAAAACGGCCCCACATGCAAAAGAAAAAAGTGCTGTTTCACCAGGACAATACCCCATGTCATAAGTCGATGAAAACAATGGTTAAGGTGGATGATTTACGCTTTGAATTGCTTCCCCACCCACCGAATTCTCCAGATTTGGCCCCTAGCGACTGCTGGCTTTTGCAGACATGAAAAAGATGCTCTAGGGAAAGAAATTTGGCTCAAATGAAGAAGGGATTGTAGAAACTGAGGCTTATTTTTACAGCAAAGATAAATCGTTTTACATAAAGGACATAGAAAAGTTAGAAGAATTTCTAAAAGGAAAATTGTTTTTCTTAGTTAGACCGGAGATTTATTGAGTTGTTAAGCTGGACAAAATTGGCTGTTTCAGAAATGGTGTTAATTTAATATCAGTATCTCATGAAATGAATTCAAAAGGCATTTCTTTCTTGGAGTATTCAACCCATCGGTGCTCACAAGAAAACTATATAAAGTGCAAACTCCCGACTTTCATGATTTTGATATATAGGTAGAGGAAACTATTCTAAACGATGCATATTTTTTATTCGTGCCCATATTCAAGTTTACGGAAGAAAATAGGGGTTGACGTTCAAAAAAGATTAATTAGTTACCGTTCGATCGATGAAGTGGCTCCTTGACAACGTTCAAACAAATCAGTTATTCCTACGAGAAAATGGTGATCCTTCACGTAAAATACCGCGACCAAAGTCAATTCCTTTATCGGACAACTTTAAATACAACCGTTGATGAAATTATAACAAAAATCGTAGCGATTTATAATGGCCGGTTGAAAATCGATCGTCTTTGTTGTGAAATTGAAGAACTAGCAAAACATGGTACTCTATATCCGCCAGAGATTTTAGGCTTGACACAAGAGCAAGTCGATGAATTGAAATTGACAGATCCCTGGGGTGACAAGTGTATACCAAATGGTGGTTTTACTATCAACAAAGATCCAATTGGTCGTCGTAATGGTAGGCAACCACGTGATGAAATGCAAAATGTCCTGAAAAAGGCTTGTAGGGATGCTAAAGAGATGATTTCGAAAAATTTGGTTGCTAATAATCAATGTTTAACACAAAAGATTGTACAAGAAGCCATAAATTTATTAAAAGGTGCAGTAATGATTGTTTATCCAATGAAATTACCACCACACGATTGTATACGAATGGAATTTGAAAATATTGAAGATTTATCAGGAACACAAGCATCTTTGGATGTTATTGAACCAACAACAGCACAATTATGGTTTTGTGGTAAACAAATGTATCGAGATGATAAAACTATCGGTGATTATGTTGGCCAAATTGAAAATTCCAAAGTATTTATTTAACATTTTAAATAATGACACTTTTAAATTAACCAAAAACTTCTCGTAGGTTATTGTAAAATTAACAAAACCAGGCGAAGGTGCACCTGGTCGTGAACCAGTTCTAACAGAAGAACAACGTAAACAATTCATGTTGGAGGCTTATCGACGTCAAGAAGAATTGAAACGCTTAGATAAGGATGATGATGACAGTTTTCTAAATTCGGAATGGGCTGATAATTGTAATTTAAAGAAGTCGTTTCATGGCCTACAGAATATTGCGTGGAGGCCCAGTAAAAAATAAAAGAGGAATAAAGTGCATACTGTTTAATGTATTTTCAATTAGTTTATCAATAAACTAGTTGAAGACTCTCTTTACTAATTATAATATACTTAAAAATAATTTAATGCAGGACTTCGAACTGGAACTGAACCAAACACCGAAAGAAACCGGTATCTCTTTCGGAATGAAAACTGGAATCGAATATATAGTTCTAATCGAACCGGAACGAAAAAGTAATGGTTCGAATTAGCACATACATTTGCCAGGTTTTCAAACCGAAAACCGAAAAAAAACTCGATATTTTTTCCAAAACCAAAACCGGAACCGAGCCGATATATATACATTTTACTAATTGAACCGAAGCCGAAAACCAGAACGAAAAAAATAGCGGTTCGATGTCCTGGTTTAATCTTTATCTTATTCTTCAGTTTTTATTGCAATAAATATACAATTACAGTAGTAATCTTTTTTAAGACAGAAGAAATTACTACTTTGTGCTTTTCAACATCATTGTATTAAAGCAGTTATAAAGTTGCTCTTTTGTCGTATTTCCAAATAAGCCACACGAACACTTTTACCAAATAAAATAAGCTAAGATGTTGTACTTCAGATTCTTGAAGTTTTTTTCCACCATTGTTCACTCTACAACTTTTACAGAGTAGATGGCTCACCCTGTATATTCCACTATCAGTCTAAAGCAGCGGTTTCCAAACTTTGTACACTAACGCGCTAACGCCCCCCCTTATAAAAAATCTTACCTCTGCCGCCCCCCTTTGACAAAATTTATAAACAATATGTAAATAATTTCTTTAATGAAAAAATAATATACATATAACATGAATCACCAAAATTGTATAACATAATTTATTATCAAATATTTGATAATAAATTATGATCGACTAAAACCAGCTTAATGTGAAGTATAGGCTTGTTTATATGAAGATAGAGCCACTCTTATTATTACTTACATAGGTTGTTAGTTGTTGTACTTTAGTTTTCTTCACCGAAATTTATATTACGCAAAAAAAATACACCAGTCAACTTCGAGACTTCTCACTTAATGATTGTACTTACAAAAAGTGCAGTCTGCATTTAAGTTCCCCACACACCAATCCGAAAAATCCGCAGCGGCAGCAAATGTCACAAATTTCCGCTGCCGCTGTGGCTACGAATTTTGCGCCTGATTATAGTGGAGTAAAACCACTAGTTCAAGGTTGAGCTCATATTCTTGGCGGTCTATACGACACTGGAGAGCAAACAGTTGATTAGAGACATCTTCAATATATTGAAGCGCGTAACTATAGTTACGCGCTAACATGACTTTTTGACCACTTGAGAATTATTATTGTTCAAATATTACGTACAGTACCGAGCAGAAAAATCAATGTTAATATAAAATGTACATTATTTGGTAATTATGTTCAAGCGCTTATTCTGAAAACCATGAGTTTATCAGAACAACGACGATATTTGCAATTAACTTGCGCCCCCCAGGAGAATATTGCGCGCCCCCCACTTTGGAAACCGCTAGTCCATAGTAAGATAACATGTAAATGGAAAATAGTTGTTTTGATAAGCAAAAGAAAAACAATGATAAGTCGCGTTACTTCATTTTGTGTTCAAAAATTAAAAACCCCCATAATTCTTTCTCGAATTTTACACTGAGAAAATTTTATGGTAGATACTATCATCAAAGTATGGTAAAATTTTTGATAGTAGCGAATCCCATTTTTATATTTAAATGCGCAATGTGAATAGTAATATTCACTACCTATATGATAATTTTTACCATCTTTCTGATTACTGTTATTATTATTATTTTTATTATCATTGTATAGTAAAAGCCAGGCTCCCTTGCAAAACTGACATAGGCGCCCTTTAGATTATTTTTTTAATTTAATTTAACATTGAAAGCTCATTTTCGCGCCCCCCAAACAGGGGCGCTCGTCTGCAGGGCATCCCTTGCAGCCCCGTTATCGCCGGCCCTGGTAAAAACTACTATACAAGCATCGTTGGTGCTAACATAAAATTTTCTCAGTGTAGAAATCCATAATAAAAAAACTTTTGATGTCGAAAACGACCATAAAAGATTTCGAATTAAAACAATTCAGACAGTTGAAACATCGACCTTTTTGTGTGTAGCACTGTTGAGAAAAAAAGATGGACTCACAGTTTGGCTCCAGTTAATAATTGCATAACTATAATTAAAATAGAAAAAAAAATACTACAAAACTTTACCGTTGAGGTGAGTAAAGTGCTACTTTACCATCGACTTTTTAGTCGATAAAGTAGGATTTTAACAGCAAGTATTTAAAAACCATAATTATTTGAAAACACAATTAATTAACAGAAAAAAATCACAATTTTTGTTAGGTGAGCCTTTTGCTCAGTTCCTATCAATGTGGCGTGTGGAAAGTAGCGGACCATTTTAAAATTTTGAAAACATATGTGGCCACTATCCTAAAGGCCGAGAAACAAATTTTGAAACATTTGAGTGAGAATGCGAACAACCAAAGGAAAATTGCGTGGTGATGGAAATTTAGTGGGTCGCATGGTCTTCGAATGTTTCTACAGGACATGAGCTAAAAACATTCCAGTTTCCGGTACTATGCTTCACGAAACAGCCAAATAAGTTGCCGCAGAAAACCAAATGGAAAATTTTAAAGCGCCTAATGGGTGGCTCGGAAAATTTCGAGTTCGACACCAAATTTCACTGAAATCAATATGTGGCGAATCGGAGGAGATAGACAAAGACACTGTTCAGAGCTGGACTGAAAAACTACCGAATATTGTAAACAATTACGAACCAGAAAACATTTGGAATTTGGATGAAACCGCAATTTTCTTCCGAGCAACATCAAAAAGTCTCTATTTTTATAAAACGAGAAATATCATTCATTATTTTTTTTAGGCTATACAGTTTATTAATATGAGGGATTGTAATTTTCTAATCTTCTAATTATATATGGAGACTCATATTGCGGACACCTCTCCATTGCGGACAGTTTTACATGCACCGTGGGTGTCCGCAATAGAGAGGTTTTACTATACAGGTTGTCCCAGCTAAGTGTTCCACCTCAAATATCTCGTTTGTTTATGAATTGAAATGGAAAACTATCTAAAGAAATTAGACTACAATGTCTATACTTCAATTGCCCGATCCCATTTTCTTTCTAGCTGCTTTGGAAGTGCCAAAACATCACATAAGGTCTCGAAAATGACTCAATATGAGGAAAACAATCACTTGCATTAATATTCTAAACTGGATACTATATTCTATTTTCCCCTTGAAAATTTTTCATTTGCTGCTTAAAGAATAAAATGGGAAAGTGCGATTCGCCCGGTGCCTCCATCATTCTGAACGATGAATTATTACGTCTTTGATCTGAAATACAGTCTTTAACTCGAAATTGTGTTCATTTACGATATTCATTGCAGGTGATTGCAGGTTGCAGGTTTAGTTTTGACGTAGGCTTTTTTCATCAATATATAGGTTATTGATCCCAGAGAAGGTCTAATTTATTTTTGAGCAGCTAATGAGAAGTTTTTAAAAGAAAAATATTATTTTCATATCAAATAGGTAATTGGTTTCCTAATATTGAGTAATTTTCGAAACCTTATAGGACGTTTTGGCATTTCCAAAATAGCTAGAAAGAAAATCGAGTCGGTCAATTGAAGTATAGACATTGTAGTCTAATATGTTTAGATACTTTTCCATTTCAATTCACAGACAAACGAGATAGATGTTTATTTGAACGTACCATTTTATAAATACTGTTGGCCTTGCAATTGTTTTTAAATAAAATCTTGTAAACATAACATTCTATTGCAAGTATGAATTGAATAAAATCCGATAACGAATTTATTTTTACATAATTAAATATAATTTGTATTTCCTTCTCATTGTCAGTGTTGAGAGGCTAGGTTATGTGATTGTTTCTCATAATTTTGTTTTTCTTTCGAACTATTTTAACGTCTGCAGATAAATTTGTTCCTCTTTTAGTTGCCGACTAATTACATAATAGAGTACGCAAATTCCGAGTCCTAAATTACTGAATTTTGTTCAGCTTAGCCTTCGTCCCCATGGTTTTTTATCTATTCTTGTATTTTTGATATGAATACTGCTAATGGTTAGATGATTACAGTGTATTTCATAATAAATATTCACCAGCTTCGGGAGAGGGTAGTTTCGTGAGTTTCCTTTGCTCTCATCCTAATGATAATACGCCTATTTTTTCTCTCTCTCAAATACAATATAATCCTCCACCAGCCATGTTTATACTTATACATATTATTATTATTGTGATTATGAGGATTATTATTATTATTGTTATATGTGTACTATAATATGGAGAATAAATAATTCATATGTAAGAAGCTAATGCTTGACAACAACAAAAAACGACAATACGCACAAACAAAAATATATAATTATGACAAATATATAATTAATAAAATGCAGGGATATAAAAGAGAACAAAATTGAAATATTTCAGTTATTAGAAAACAGTTGTTCGAATAGAAATCCTGATTAAATACAAAATGAGCACAGTTTTAATAATTTGTGTGAAATTTTCATTAAATTTCCACTTAAATCCGCCTGATTCAAATAATTTAACACATGTGTTAAATGAAGCTCTTCAGTTTTGTAATAATGAAAAAATAACATACGCAACATCAAGTGTTAGTGTTGCAGATTTTAGTCAAATATACAAAAATCAACAGCGCCATATTGTCTATAATTTTCATCAATCTAATCAACAATTTGCGGAAATCAATCAATCTAGCTATGATTATTATATAATTTTTGATGAAAGTTTAGTTAATTTCAATGAAACAATTTACAATTTATTGGCAATTAATCATTTGAATGTCCACGGTAAATATTTCGTAATTATCCATGAATTAATAAGCTGAAAAACTATTGTTACTATTTTTGAATTTTTATTCAAAGAACTGGAAATTTATAATATTATTTTAATGAATAGGTAATCAAATATTTTTTACATGGTTTCCTTATAAATACAATTGTAATGAAAATATCATAATTGAAAAAATTCACACTAGTGATTTGTTGGAGAATTGGAAAAATAAATTACCAAACAATTTAAATGATTGTGAGTTCCGTGTAGCACATAGCAATGAGGTGTCATTTTCACTTGATCCATTAGTGAAAGATGTTGGCAAATGTTTAAATGCTACACTAATTTATACATATGATCGTGAGTTGGATAGTTACAGAACTTCTTTCTTTCAATATATTAAGGATCTCGAAAGTAATATGAAGAAAAACAATTATAGTATGGTTCGCTTGACTTTCATTCCGTCAGTAAATGGTCCTACACAGCCACTTTCTACCATCATTTACAAACGTAAATATTCTTTGATTATCATTGTATAGTTTATTTATTCTTAACAGAGTTCACTTGTATTGTGGATGTTTGTAATTTTCTTATACTTACACTATAAAATTTCTGGCACAAATAAAACACTTCATTCATATTCTCTAGTTTATTAAAAGAGTAATGTTTCCGACAACAAGTATCTTTGCCTGTTATCAAATACAAACTTTTGCCAAAATTGGGTTTCTGAAAGAAGTTTTTCCAAGAACTATAGTAATGCAATAAGTTAAACGCAAACTTTATCACAGATCTTTGGTACTGCACAACTTTCTTTATTCGGATTTTGATTGTCTCCTCTTTAACTTAAACGTTTCTACAATGCCAATGTTCTCTTCACACAAGTAAAATGTACTTTGGTTAATCAAAACATCGTGCTAAAATTTTTCTAAAAGTTTCGGGCGCGTCTGAATTAAATTACACTACAGACCAATTGGGATTAAATTTAACAAAAAAAAACATTATATCATGACCTCTTCAGTCTTTAAGTGTAATATGTGTACGACTCTTTTCACTTCATTCGTATAAAGCATAATCCTATGAAAGTGCTTTAGTTGTAAAATCTAAATTTTAGAGATGTACGCTGTACTGTTATTACCATCAAGGCGGCCTATACTAAAATGGCAAGAGTTTAAAGTGTTTTCCAATAAAATGATACTATCTATGATGATCACAATTATCATAGCCAGCGCAGTTTATGCATTACTGACAAAACAATCTTTAATGGAATCACTTTTTCGAATGTACCAGCTTTGCCTACAATTATCATTGAATATGCTACCGAAAGAATGGGAGTTATGTTTATATTTTGTATTTTTATTATTCTTCGTTAATATACTCTCAGCTGGTTATTTGAGTGTTCTCAGTGGTGTCTTTACACGACCATCTGTAGAACAAATCGAAGATTTTTAAACATTCTGAAATCCTTAGTGGTTGAAAATAAGAGAAAACCATGGCCTAAACAGAAATTTATTATTACTGGATATGAATCTCGACCTATTACAGAAAAGATTTACAGTTATGCGTTAGCTTTAAATGTAGCAGATCTACACAGGAGTGTTGTTCAAAAGGCCTCAAGTATTACTTATTTGGGTAAGAAAAGGACAATTTCTTTATATTGTTATTATTATTTGTTTCTATATAAAAAGAAGCCTCAACGTTCTCCAACTGATTTTGCTTACCGTAAACGTTTCCATTTAAACAATTTAATCAATTATCACATTAAACGTATTATATTATGAAAATGGGTTTTATTACAGAATACAAGTCTCATTCTTTATTCAATAAGATTGGTTTCAAATTAGTAATACATGAAAATGTTGTTTTAACTATGAAAAATCTTTCGGGTGTCTTCTTAATTTGGTTATTTGGTTTAGGATTTGCTACGATTGCGTTTGCATTTGAAATAATCGATTAGAAACGAAAAATAAGATTACGAAGAATATCATGTAAGTAACAATAAGCATCGCTCACATTGTTCGATTTTTAAATGGCACATCGTCATATTTATTAATAGTTGTAATAAATTTGTTAAAGCGAAATATCTCTGTGAATTATTTACTCCTCAACCTGATTTCTATCATTTCCATGCTCTTTGTATTTCTTGTGATTATTGTTAATATAAATTGGTACATATAATAGAGAAAACAAGGGCATAAATGTTGGGTTGTTCGGAAAGTAACTTCATTCCTGTTTCAAAACTGACTTGACATTCAAGTCATATGGTCATAATATCAAAATTTTGGTTGATTGTACTCAGTAGTTTCTGGTTGTTCGGCGATGAAATATGGCAAACGAAAAGCGGCATTTTAGATATTTTGTTGATGCTCTCTGTTTGGGGAAAGTGAATTTATTGGGAAACATATCGATCAATTCAGAAGTGTATTGTAATCAGCTGGAAAAAAAGAATGATTTACTTAAGCAGACTTGTTGAATAGAAAAATGTAGTGTTCCACAAAGATGTCAACTCGCTTTTACAACTTGAATATTATGTAGTGTCACATCCAC
>JAEDXX010000189.1:0-175842 GCA_021725515.1 Epicauta chinensis | reverse complement strand
ATTTATTATAAACAAATACGGCATACGATAAATATTTGACTTCTAAGTTAATATTTGATAAATATTCTACCGATTTAGTTCATAATATATTAAATTTTATAAATAATTACGGAATTATTGAGCTGATAAGCCTATTTTTTTATTTATTGTTATAAACAAAAATTGAACACGAATTTCGCTTGGCATCAAACACTTTCTCATCAATTAAGGGTCAATGAAGCATATTTTCAAAAAAAAATTGCGTCGCCCCCTCCATGCACACTCAAGTACCTCCAGCGCCTGGACTATACCGAATACTAACAAAACTATTCGATTATTTAGAAATTGTGTAATCGATAAGAGTTTCACGGTGAAAATCGACACTTTTTTAACAAATTTTGGTTAGAATATTGAATTTTGAACAAAATAAAATTAGAATCAGGTGATTATCTCAATTAGTTAATTATTTATAAAGTGACAAATTCGAAAAACGCTGTCCGCAAGGTATAAAAGTGGCGCTGCGCTCGAACATCTAACTTTAAGGCTATATAACACAAGAAATGTTAGTTTTTTCGAATTTTTGCTGATGACATGATTTGTTCGAAATTAAATTTTCTACAAAATTGTTCCCTATGATTTTTTCATATTTTCTACCATTAAAGTAATATAATGATAAAACGATAGAATTGCCCGTTTTTTTAGTAACAAATGGATTTATTATAAACAAATACGGCATACGATAAATATTTGACTTCTAAGTTAATATTTGATAAATATTCTACCGATTTAGTTCATAATATATTAAATTTTATAAATAATTACGGAATTATTGAGCTGATAAGCCTATTTTTTTATTTATTGTTATAAACAAAAATTGAACACGAATTTCGCTTGGCATCAAACACTTTCTCATCAATTAAGGGTCAATGAAGCATATTTCAACAAACAAATTGCGTCGCCCCCTCCATGCATACTCGAGTACCTCGAGCGCCTAGACTAGAGTAAAATTTGCGACTTCTACAGAAAGTCTCGACTAGATTAAACAGTGTCTAGATTTTCATACTTGAGAAAAGTGCAAAGTTGCATTTGCCTATAAGAGACGGTTTGTTTGTTCACCACTAAAAGGGGGAGAATTTTCTGCTTGTTTAACCGTTATTTTTTCCACCTGCCATGTTGACTGGTCCTCGTCTGAAGACCAACCATTATAAATGGAATCAATTGAATTGTATTCGAATTTGTCCGAACATTGATCACAACACACTATAGGGAATAGCATTACAATCTCTAATCAAATACGCATTTATTAGACCATTAGTTCCATCCGGTCGGATGGTTGGATGCATACGTGAACAGCAAGCCTGTTGCAATACTAACAGTGAATGCAACGTGATCAACAATTTACTCTTTCAGGATTAATTGAAATTCTCCACAATTGTAGAATGAATGATTTAGATAGCAATCGTTATAAACCTGAAAATATTATCATCAAAAAACAGTGCATTTTACACAATCGATCGGATATATAAAATTATTATCAATTGAATCGGGGGGGTCGCATCTAATCGCTCATATGACGGGACTAAATTCAATCATAACTGATTACTACATTTAGCTTTCAATGTAATTACAATAATGAACGATTTGTATAATTATCGATTTTTTTGTGATTTCCAGGATACGACAGGAGAAGAACGGCGGCGCCTGGTGTCCAAAAGCACAAATCAGCAGTGAAGTACGTGAATATCTCGAAGTTGATCTACAAAAGAACCATTTGATTACATGGACCGAAACACAGGGTCGTTTCGGTAATGGACAGGGCCAGGAGTATGCTGAGGCTTTCTTGGTGGAGTATTGGCGTGCCCCGTTGAATCGTTGGGTGACTTATAAGGATTCGCGGGGAGAGAAGGTGAGCACCAATCAACATATAGATTATGCAATATTGGAGTGATATCACGAAAAATAGAGGTCATGTGTGTGTGTGTGTATGTGTGTGTTTAAGGGATTTATATTGGTATATCCTGGTGGAACTCGTATATATGTGTACACACAGACATATTACTGTTTCATCATACTCTACTCTCGAGCTCTATCTGTTCCCCGAGGGAAATTTGCAGGATGATATTGCGGATAATGGCGTTCAATGTTGTAGGTGCATTTGTTTGTTGATTGTACTAGTTCTTTTCTAATCAATATCATAGATGATTTCTATTACAGCCCGGGATCGCGACGAATTATTTACACTGATGATTGTTGTGATTATTATTGAGAGAAAAAGGAAAATTTATTGTTGTTCAAATTGAATGTTTACACATCTGGAAATAAACAAATTTCAATAACTAATGAAATTTAATTAATGTTGGTATATTCAGATGGATTTTTATTTATATTTTGCACATCAGAATTGTTTTTAATTTAATTAATCATTCATTGATAACAACAGATGGTTGATTTCAATATATTTATACGTGTATTTTGTTGTATCGGAGTATTGATGAAAACCAATACTATAAAACGAAAATAAACACATAGTTCTAACACACATTATATGTAAATATAGTCAAATATAGTCGGTTTTCTATAATCCAGTATCAATTTAAATTTGCATTGTTTACATGTCCTGAAACAAAATGCAGACATAAAAATAAAACTTGATGGTGCATTAGGGTAGACAGCTGTTGCACAAGCCATTCAAATAACATAAAAATAACCGCATTGCGGGTAGGCTTAGTTCATATATGCATTTTAAACATTGCATTGTAATTTTTCAACTTTTACTTGTTCAATCACTCTTTAACGCACAAACAATAGTGCACACTACACAATCATCATTGCCCAACGTTGCAATCGAATCAAATGAAGTCTTTTGAACGAGTTTCAGAAATTAGTAACGGTTCGAGTCTTATTTCACACACACATTGTTATAGATTTGTACAAAATTTGTATTTAAATGACTCACCAAATATTCAGGGATCGGTATTACTAGGCTAACTAACAACTTTTCGTACAGGCTCAAATGGACAAATTACGGTAGGGTAATATTTATTTTCATGCTTATGGTTTTAGTGTGAGAAAACGAAAGGACGCAATTTGTTACATTTGAATGTGGTCAAGAATAGAATTCAACATAGGGAAACTTTGTACTGAAATAGCCTTTTTCTAAATTAATCTCATTAATCAAAAAAGAACAGAAAAGTTGTCAATAACTGATGGTTAATTATAAAGAAAAAATAACACAAAACTTGCAACTGAAATCGTTTAACGGCAGCTAAACGTAATCTCCCATTAAATACATCAAAGATAAAACTTTGACGCACACCAATTAGTCGCTAGTTAACTAGACAAAGAGGATGGAAGTGCTCCCACCGAATTAAATAAGGTTTTAAAGCCGAAAAATGGTCAGAATAGCAAACCACACAGACGAATTATAATAATATCAAGGGATATTCAGTTCAATTTGTCCCTTCATGGTGGGCTCTAATTACCATTGAAGTAGTATTACAAATACCAAAAATATACGGTGAAATAATAAAGCTGAGATTAGAGAGCCACTTCAAAGTCAATGGTATAGATTTAAGGACCGTAGATTATGGCAGAATACCATCTCTATGTTTAAACAGGCAGTAGAAAAAATCACACATAATGTGGAAACAAACGCCTATAACAATGTCCCTTGTACAAAGATAAGAGAAATCATGAAACAACAGGGTATAAAAGCATGATGCTACATCAAAGCTTGATGAGAAGAGGGTCGAGTTAGGAAACATGATATCTAAAGCTCAAACAGAGCTGGTGCGGTTTAAAAAATCTGGCGCTTTAGTTAAGTAGCCGAAAGATGCCTAAAAAAACTACAGATCAGAGACTGCTTTACTTTGTTACCGTTCTAAGAGTTGCCGGATTTTCCATCGAATTCTTGCACAACTTTAATAAAGTTGATTTTATTTTGCAAACCATCCATTCTACCATCCTGGATAAGAAGAAAAATAATATCGCGATGAATTTTTATTTTATCAAACAAAAAAAATTAAGAACTCGTTGTTTGTGACACTTTGAAATTGCTTTTTGAGCCAGACTCGAATTCGTGAAGGCTATGAGTTGGACACATCAACCCTTTAGAAGTAAAGAAGATAGGAATGGACACTTCAAGCAACGCAGATAATAAAGAAAAAAGAACTGCTCAAAATAATGAATAGACAGGGCCATGATGGTGATGTAAAAAGGTTTGGGCGTTTCGCAGTCAACAGCGGCCAACGATACGTTTTCCAGTAACAAATTAACAGAAAAGTTCAACAACAAAGAATGTCTCTAGAGGGTGGCCAAACCATTCAGGTAGAGAAGAAGAATTTCGTTGGATATCTTCATAAACATGTAGATCTTCCCTTTTTGGAACCACATCTATTGTGGTATTTAAGAATTTATATAAGACATGCCAAACATCTGCTATCTTCGTTGTGAGCATGACATGGCATGTAATGTAACAGATTAAATAAAGAATTCTGGAATACCTTTGTAAAGAACCGGGATTATTTTTTATTATTACTATTATTGTTTTGCTTACACTGTTAAAATTTTTTTGGAAATTCAGAAAAAAGATTATAAAAAGTTTTTCACCCATACTTTATTCTGAAAGTTCAGAATGCATGGTTTTGAAAATTGAGAATAAATGGTTTGAAAATTCAAAATAAATAGTTTGAAAATTCAGAAAATATAGCTCTAAGATTCAGAATGCTTGGTTTTAAAATTCCGAAAGTATTGCTTTGAAAATTGAGAATAAATGGTTTGAAAATTCAAAATGTAAGACTGAAAATTCAGTATCAGTCCACTCCGAAAATATTTTACATACCGTTTTTGGTTCGGATGGACAAACGGCTTTTAAGATTGGGTGCAAAAATTATTATTTTTCAAAATAATGATTCTCAAAAACTATTATAATAGATAAAGAAAAACGGCCAGCACCAATTTATGAGGAATGTTTCAGAGAATATAGATTTTTCCCTAGTTTTTACATGATTTTTAAGCTCTTTGGGCTGGAAACAATAACTTCCGGAACTTTTGGAAATTTCCAATTTTCTCAAAAATTTTGTGGAAAATTCAAATATTTATATTTTTTCTCATATTTTTTATATTTCTGAATTTTCAGGTGATAATCTGAAACTACGAATAATTTTCCCAAAAATTCAACAGATATTTCAAATAAATTAGCTTGAGAAATTGCAGAACATCTTTTTACAAATACTATTGCTTTATGAATTCCCAACTACTTTCTTCAGAATTATGTTATTCCCGAAATACTTTCAGAAATATTAGTTTCTAAATTTATGAGGATTTTTTTAAAAGTAATACAATATTTTGAATTTTCAAATACGTTCTGAAAATTCAGAATAACATTATGTTTGAAACACTTTCAGAAATTGTTAGTTTTTAAATTTCAGAAATTTTGTCAAAATCATCCAATTTTCTGAATTCTCAAAAACATTCTGAAAATTCAGAATATTATTATCCTCGAAACACTGTCAGAATCACGATTCTGAAAATTCAAAATAATATTATTCTTGAAACACTTCCAGAATATTGAATATTTTCAGAAAATTTTTAACAGTGTACTTTATTATAAGTAATATCTTTAGCAACCATTTAGATTTTAGCAAAATAGATGATTAATAAAAAATAATTAAAAAATAAACAATCCTGCTACGAAGACATTCCAAGATTCTTTGTTTGTTCTCTATCCTTCGCCAATACATTATTAGCTAGCATCAACCATGCAGAAGAAAATCATTATAGTCACAACAAAGATAGGAAATATTTGGCATACCTATCGTAAGTAAATACAACAATCACTGAAAATGAATCTAGCTGTAGAAAGTTTGTAAAGAATGCAGATTTGTATTCTCTTTGGCTAAAGCTTTAGCTTCATGAATCAGTTCTGATACTTCTACTTTTCGAAAAGCAATAATTGTGTTTTGATTCTTTTAAAATTTTAGCGTTATTCGCGGTTTCAAGGCATTTTTTCATAGTTTCGTTAAAAAACTGCTAAAAACTACACTCTATTTCAGCTGTGTGCAGTGTTGTTTGATATCTGACAATTGTTGAGAAAAACCAAATAATTCGTGTGTGCATTATTTTCGTATTTATCCAAGATCTACTGCACATTTGAATTTAACCAAATTTTTTTTACTTTAATATTCACAACTCGTAATATCGCATTTTTAATAAAAGTCTTCATCTTTGGCCATAATTGAATTAATCTTTTCATCGTATATTGAAATACCGCGCGACGCGCTCTTGAATAAGAAAGGCGAGTTTTCGAACGAAAAACCTAATAAATTTTGTTGAAAGAAAACTTTTTTAAACTCGCTGTTTTTCTGAACCAACACACCTTTCCATCTCTGTTTGTTCCCATCTTGTTTTCAATAAGACTATTGCACTAAGATGACCAAAATTCAGTCACAATACAGTAGAAGAGAATTTTGTTTAAGCGAATTTTTCCGTTTTCATAAATGCTAGAAATACTTTCAAGGAACGTACAAAAACATCCATTTCTTGTGTGTGTGTGTAAATAGAATTTAATCAAATTTAAGTACAAATGTGGACTCAACATAACTCTATTCTAAATACTTTTAGTTAAAGTGCTTGTTCCATTTTCAATACGTAATGATCTTATAATTCTATTATTCTTTTGTTCCACAACGAAAATAATCGGACTATTTTTCCTAGTTGATCCGATAACGATCTTTCTAGTAGTGTTAGATAGTGGCGACAACCACTCAACTGATGCGAACAAATGATCGGTGTCGTTGTCTAGTTGAAGGTGCTGTACGTACGTTTAACGGCTACAAGACATTTGGATGATAAGACTGACAAATGATAGGGGACTATGATTAACGAGTGGCAGCTTTACGCATGATGATGTGTCTAAATCTAATCTCATATGGGAACAGTACGGTCTGTTTGTTCGAAAACTATCCCATGATGTATTGTTGTGTTTATGGAAAATCAACCGGAAAAAATTAAACATAAAAAAACAACTTTTAACTTTGGCAAAATATCAATTTTGTTCGATTGCAATCGTGAAGGCAACCAATCAAAAAAAAACGTATAAAAAAAGCGGAAAAGTTCGCTAGTAAATTATATACACTGTCAAGAAATCAGAGGTGTGAAAATCGTCACGAAAATTCATCAAAAACCGATATAAATTCAACCAATATATAGATATACACACGTAAGTCGCCCAAAATTCGGCCAACTTATACATTTAAGTACTGTGAATTTAATTAAAACTTTAAAACTTGATGGCGTAAAATACAACTTGAGCAAATAGATTTATGACAGTTTATAAGGAACGTATCAATGGTCTCTCGACGACAAATTAGTTTTAAACTTTTTAATCAACTTGTCGCTTACGGTCCTCGGATTTAAATCTCTTCAAATCCTACAAATAAAATTATAAACTCTGTAATGATATTGTTACAAGCAGATTCCACATTTCACACACTTTGATCAGTCGAAACGCACGTGTTTTTTCTCCTGGCTCTAATTTCAACCTCTATTCGGTTAATTATGTAAATGCCATTATCATCATTATCATCAACCCGAAAAATTAACAGAAACTAACTAACTATAGGACAATTTGTGTATGTAAATCATAAATAGATATCCCTTCGTTAATACAACACATCTCGGGCTCCAATAAACTTGCCCATCTATCTCATTCTAGGTCATAGAAGACGACATTTGGTCATGTCGAAGGACGGACCCATGGGAATTCTAACAGCATCGCCTCGTTGTATAATCGACGTTAACATTTCTAGTTTCACAACTCTACCATAAGTAGAATAGCTAACAATTAGTGTGCGATATTTTATCATAAAACCATGTCATGTTTCTTTATTAATATGAATGTTTTAAAGTTTTCGACAACCCAACTAACTAGAATCAATAAATCTTCATTTTAAAATCAAGCGAACTGTATCAACTGTTTATATATGAAGATAAACAACCTGTTCGTTTGTGTGTGTGTGTGTGTTATCAAAATTTGGTAGACGGAAGATATAAATATTGAGTTCATCTCGTTTTTGGTCCAGGTGTACGTTTCGGTTTTTACTAAAACAACAAAATCGCTTTTGTTCGTATTCATTGATTCCTGCAACAAGAGACTTTAATTCGTGTCTTGTCACGAAACAGTTTTTTGTTTTGGTGTATGTTTCAGAAATGTAACGTGTTGAAATTTTCAATTAAATTACTGTTTTTTTCGGTGGTCTACAATCTCATGAAATTATTAATTGTTTCAGGTATTAACAGGAAATAGCAATACGTATTTGGTAGTCCGACAACGTTTAGAATTGCCATTTGTAGCAAGTAAAGTACGCTTCATACCATATAGCGAACATCCACGTACCGTTTGTATGCGTGTTGAACTGTATGGATGCTCATGGGAACGTAAGTTGAGCTTTTATTACACACATTACTGTCACATTAAGAGATAATTAGTTGGAGGACTTGCTCTTACTTCATATGTGTCGCATCACGAAATTTCCTGTTAATGAACTGTTCGTATTGCGACTTGGAATTCTAATAGATTTATTGTTGATCGTTTAAATTGACAATTGTATGGATGTTATATATATACAGCCTGCAAGAGAATCTCTATCTCTGATCTGTTGAAGTAAAACGATCACGTACCACCATTGACCCATTCTGTCCGGTGATCGCTTCAGGATATAGACCAGAGAGAATTTGCTACCGCCACGGCTAAGATAACGTGCATTTGAATGCTTTTGATGTCTATTTATTACACCAACGATATCCGTTAAGGATCCATACCCGAATTTTCAGCGTAATAACAGTGAGAATTTCAACAATTTGAGTTGAATTTTCCGGACGGAAAAAACCGTAAAAATCTCGCATCCATATCGAATTTATTAATATTTAGTCCGTCATGAATATTCAAGTGATTTGTTTGTAGCAATAATTTAACATACAGTTATTCATTAAATCATAAATCACCCAATTTATTAGATTTGAAAATTTAAATCAACACATCGAAATTTATATCCATTTACAATTGGTTTTATTAACCTTTTTTTCGTGAAATACAAATAAATTTGTTGTGAACCTTTTCAGATTGGATTCAGTTCGAAAAAAAAATGTATATATATATAAACTGGAACCTTTTGTACATAAAATGTCGAGCGCTCACCCTCGATATTATCAAAAAAAAACGTATCATTTGCACCCTATTTACTTTTCGGATCACAAAAATTACATTTTTTTTGTATACGATTATACATTCTGACCAACTGAATTTGTTCGGAAAAAGGATAAATATGCACGAAAAAGCTTCGTTAGATTTATCAAAAAATTGCGATTGTTTCGATAAAGAGAAGAGATTGCTCAACAATCAACAATGATTGTCTTTGTATCCATTCTGGTCTACAGATGTGTGTATTCTGCTATAGGCTTTTGTGATGTGTTTACCAGGTTTATCAGTTAACGTGTTTATTTTGCGTTCTATTGCCCAACTGCAAATGATTTCCGTTTACTGATTTACACGAATTTGTCGATGAAATAAAGACACGCATAGAGAAATAATTATAATAATTGTTAGCTTAGTGGCTTTATTAGTAAATGGACGAGGCCAGCGAATACTAATCAGCTTAATGTACTCAATATTAGATGGTTGAATGGTATTAATTTGCGGTACGTTGACCAAACACTGAAGAGCTTTAATCAATCTTGAAATCAACGATGCATATAAAAGAATCTATCTACAAGGGTTCGATTTGTGAAAGAAACCGACCCGATAGTCTAATCAAATAAAGTAACTTTACGATTGTTGGAGGAGCTTTCATAGTAGAAACATTGATTATAACAGGTGTTGGATGTTTCAGAACATATAGTAAAATTGAAAATACGACGAGTTTGTGGAACTCGGTATTTGATCTTGAACGTATATACAAATATGCAATTTTAGGGTAGTTTCCTATGTGTGTGTATATAGAGAGAATATTGAAACCAACCGGAACATTCACAATGGTATCCCTAAAGTGCAACATATTATATATTTACATCCATTGTATCTGAATATGAATTTCTATAAGGATCAATTTTAGTAGTGTATATCAACGATAATTTATGGAAGTTTTGTTGTTTATTTTACAAATTTCCTTCACTGTTAAAGCTTCCATTGCACGTTTCTATGATGTTTCACATGTTGTATCAACCTGACGGTTCCCATGACGTTTACCGCAACAATTTTCATAAAATTCACAACAACACAAATTGCGACTTTATCAAGTTTTTTAGATTAATAAACAATAAAGTCCGGTGTGTTTAAGAAAAATGGCACAGCTCCATCACGAGTCTTAGAATTTTCAGCAGAATTTGAAAGCGATAAGAACACTTTAAGCATGTCCGATTTTCACCCATAATCTTCTGAACAACGATTGATCAAATACTGACGAGAACTGATCAAAATAAGTGTCTTTCAGGGATTGTTGTGTAACTCCAAAATACTTTCAAAAACGCTGTTTATCAGAAATTTGGAAATATCAGGCACAGATCTGGATTTATAAGAGCCTAAAGTGGACTATTTCAGGGCACTTTCTTACTTTCGAAACTACGGGTCAATAAAACGCACCGGGTTTTTGAAGTGAAACTTCTTTAGCCGCGCTTGGGTGTAAATATTTTTCAATGTATTTTGCCTATGTAACGAAAATGCGAGACCCCGTGAGGGGAAACGCTTCCCCTCTAACAGGCAGCTGAGAGAGAAGAGTGGGGGCGTTGCCAATAGCGCCGCTTATACTCTGTCAGTTCTGCCAACTGTGTAAATAAACACTAGGGTCTAAACTTGGTATACCAAATTTGCTGGTTGAACGTGAATTTTTAACGTCAAGTGTGCAACTGAAACGGCTAAAAATACACATGAGTTTACCCCATTACGCATATACATTGGGGATTTATATTTTTGACAACTAAATTAATGGGACGTTTAAAAATTTACATTAAGCAGAAATTGGGATAACAATGACGATTACTGCAGAACAAAAACGAGCCTTCAGGCAACGACAGAAAGAAAATAAACCAAGAAAAAAATTAACTTCAACTCCAACCTAACAAGTTTCACTTCTAACGCGCGGCGTTCCACGCACTTTTAATTTTTTTTTTATTCTCTCGGCGGTCGGGTCGAGACGAGAATAAACTAAAAATCTACCTGTTGTAAAATCAGTACGAGACGAGATAACCCGTTTTCTCGTCACAACTCTCGAAACATGTTGTCTCTCGAAAAGATTTACAAATATATAAAACTAATTAAAATTTGTATTGAACTGAAAGAAAATATAAAAAAAATTTATTTTTAAAGCAAATCAATTCTCATTTTTGAAAATACACCAAAAAATGCCCAATCTTTGGCGAGTGGCCTTTTTTTTTGCTTGACTAGAATTGAATACGTTCAGAAATAGGATTTTTGTCAAATGTAATTGAACTTATTTCTATATCGTTTATAGATAAGAATTTTTTTCCAATACTTGCTTAGAGAAATCCAATAGCAGTCAACAACGATTGACAATTGCATGAATAATTAATGTCATAATTTATTAGAAAATTTTAAAAATTAAATAAAAAAGAGTTTGAAGGGCAAGTATTGAAAAAAATCTTGTGCTGCAAACGGTGATAAAGTCGCTTTATCCACTCGCTCGTAGATAAAGTATAACTTTACCACCTTGTACAGTAAATAACTATTACAAAATTTGCTTTTATGAACAGTTTTTGGTTCATAAAATAATTGGTCAGTTTGTAAATTTTCCACAATTGCTTCATTAATAGCTACAGTTTCAGACGAACGAAGTCTTTTTACAAAATATACATAAAATTGGTTGATATACAGCATAGTTATTTTGTAAGTCAACAAAGTTTGGAAGTTTGGAAGTAGGAGACGAGAGACGTTTGTCGCTCGTCTTGTCTCGACGAAAGAAAGCGAGACGATGATGGAATTTTTTCTCGAAAATCGAGAGAAAGGACCCCTTTTCTCTTGCAGTATCACTACATTGAATATAGCACCAAAAAATTGTCTTAATTATAAAAGTTTCCTCTCTCTTACATCATTCAAAACTTTCTCTATTCTCAACAGTCTCGCTAACTACATTTAGATTATGCATTTTACAGCAAAAGTCGTTTATTTTTTTTTTATCTACAACGTGAGAATATTGAGCTAATAATTACAACATAAATCTGTAAACAACGAAACCATTGTGCCGTTCTTAGAAATGCGGATTAAAATACTGTTTTGCTGATAAGTTAACGATAAAAAAAGCAAATAAACATGCATCGGTATTCTTGTGATAACATCACCGTTTCTATCTTTGTATTTGGTGATTTGTTTATTCATCGCCACTCCTCAATTTTATCTTTTTGTATCATAAAACTAACTAAACGAAAACGAACGGAGGACTAATTATAGAAAAAGCACGTTAGTTCTGTTGAATTTATATGAAAAAACTAAATGATAAATTGCAGTTTATTTAAGAATTACGTTGCAGAAACATAAATTTACTTAAAAATTGTTTTATTTATGGGAATAGAAGAAGAAAGTTTGTAAAATCTTTATACATATTATTTTTTTTTTGTTCCAAATACATTAAATTTCCCTGGAAGCTTTTTCAATTTACATTTGCATGAGAAAACTTGATATTTGCTTTGATATCTAACAAAATAACAACCTACATCAAAATGTACATTTTCAAATGGAATAAGCTAGAGATATTTACAAATACACGTTCAAATATCGTATGGATGTAATTGTTCGTCAAATAGAACTAAGCGAATCCATAACAAGCACAGTAGTTCAATTATCGTGCATTTAAACGAATCACAAGCAAACAATCCAAAAAAAAAAATGAAACGTAATTAATTGATGATGTTAATAGAAAATGAATGAGGAAATATCTACCTGGAATTGTCGCGTTTTAATAAAACAATGTTGAATTCATCAAGCACCGGATATTAGCATCATCAAAGCGAATTTAGTGCATCGTCTTCATTCGGTAATAATTAAAATTCATTAAATTTTAAGATCGAGACAATTATTCCGCTTAAATACTGTATCATAAAGGACTGTTGAACTGTTTAGATATGTAAATAGTCTCTAACATCAAAAACGAATGAAACCACCGTAAAATGAATATTTAACTTGTCATAATAGATGTGGAGATGTACCAATGGAGCTTTTATCGCATAATAGCCCGCCTGCTATTGTGATGTTTATATTTAATTACCTTACCCTTTTTCATCAAAAATTGGGCGGTTGGGGTCTGTAAAGCCACCCAAAACAGATCCACAAAATTCCCTTTAAATCATCAAAAAAATTTGTTTTAAATATTTTGTAATCGATAGTAATTAAAACTATTAAATTTGTGTACCCGTATCGTGAGCGCTTACTACCCCTTTCGTTTAACGCGCGTATCCCTGTGGACTTCAACATCTAATGAAGATTTACCGCACCGTGGGATCATACATAATACTGTAATACCACATCACGTGCAACAAACATCAACGCATTTCTCTTCACTATATATGTTTAATAATAAACTTAAATGAAAACTTACAACTTAACATTAAAACATAAGATTAATGTTTAATATTATTGCTATTTATAGAGAATGTGAAAAGTTATAATGGACCAAGAGGAGAAGTACGCGAACCAGAAATCGATCTGGAAGACATCAGTTATGATGGTAATTTGGAACGTAACCGTATGATAGGTGGTTTGGGCCAATTAGTTGATGGACTGTACGGTGATGATGACTATTACAAACAATTACAAGGAGAGAATTCAGGTGAATGACTCAGTCTTGAATTCGATTATAGCAATATTGACGGCCACCCAAACTTGACGGCTCTATTTAACTTTTAATGAGACACTTCATGTTTATATTCATTGCTGGTTTTTATGCCACAAAAGAAACCCTCTCTATTCAATAAAGCGATCGTCTGTCAATAATGAATTACGGCTTTCAAATGCATGCAAAATCGACTTGGTGAATTAATGAGTTGGTAAAGTTGAAACTATCGCGGCATTCGAGAATTTTCGTTAAGTTGCACGCTACTATTGTTAACATTTATTCGCAGTTTTTCGCGTACACATACAAAAAAAAATTGTATTTAATATTCATATATTCGACAGTGAGAGCAGATAGACCGTGTATTACTGCTGTGTTGGTAAAGATAAGGCCGTTTCGGGCACGCTTTATCATGCCATCTCTGTACAAATACATTGTCAGTATGTACCGGCACGTTTCAGTACACTTCATACACCATAATCTGTGGCCAAATACTTTTATTTTTTTGCTTGAACTCACCATCTTTAATTCACATCGAAATCGCCATAATAACGATGGAAATTAGTTGATCGAATCCATTATTCACGAATAAATGGCCAGTCTCGTTATACTACACAATATAAACTTGTACGGTTGATGTGTTTTCAGGAAGCCGTTGGGTTGGATGGAATAATGATACACAAGAGGGTGGACCGGTCGAGATTACTTTCGAATTCGATAATATAAGAGAATTCAGTGCTGTACATCTGCACGCTAACAACATGTTCACCCGTGAAGTACAGGTCAGTATTTTGTTAATACAAATATAGCCCGGCGCATCCACCATTTTTTGAATACATCTTTTATCCGTTGGTTTTTCCAATTAAACATTTAGAATGCTCCTCAAAAGCATTAGATAAACTTTTAATTCCACCAGAGATTAAATATTGTCTTTGTATTGTTGATATGAGCATAAAATCAAGTATTCCGTATTCAGAATTTTACAAAGCAAGCTAATTAGAAAGAAAGACTCTTTCTAAAGAAAACAACCATACAAAAGGTCCTATTGTAGCCCTTTTATCATCTTTTGTCTGTACTTGTTAAGGTTTACTCTTCTTTATTATTATTTTTCTCCTCCCTAATTCGCCGGCTGTGTAATTTTTGTTTACAAATCAAGCCCCTTTACTCACGTTTCCTCTAATTTCTCTCCAACACAGAAAATACTATTTTTTCTGTAATTTCAAATATAATTAACTAGAACTAGTTTGGTTGGGAGTTCGTTCGGACAAAGCAGTTTTCAATTGAAACTCCTTTTATTTGTTTGTCCAACCTCAATCGATTTACAATTCTATCAGCGTTTTATATTTGTAACTATAACCGCAAATACATGTTTCGAACAATTGATAGATGTTCCAGCGATTGAATAGACTGATAAAAAATAGATTTATAGACAAGACAACAGTATGAGTTGTGAAATTTCACAAATAACGCGAAAAATACTGTAAAATTCATGAATTTCAATCTTTTTTATTCGTTTATTTAAAGTAAGTCAAGTTTCCCACAACTTTACTCACTTTTAGTGAATTTGTGGCAACTATCCAGAGCCGAGTGATAAGTAGTTTAATCCTCTGTAAGCTGAACAAACTACTTCTCTATCCATCCAGAAGTTAAAATTAAAAGTTTATCCATCATCAGGTGAATTCGAATAATTCCCATCAACATATCAAATTCCCAATATATTACTGTTTGATTATTAACATATTGGGGCTGTTCCTGAATAATGTGCCCTTCTAGTGTTTCACGTGTTTCATGTGATTTTGATAATTCTTGACAGGTGTTTAGCCAAGCCGAGATATGGTTCAGTTTGGATGGGGACAGGTTTCAGACTAATCCGATAACGGCAACGATTCCAGTTGACCACAGTCGAGAGTCCACCCGCAATATCACAGTGAAACTTCTTGGGCGGCCGGCCAAATTCATCAAACTGCGTCTATCGTTCGCCGATAAATGGATGTTATTGAGTGAAATCTCGTTCGAATCAGGTGAGTTGTGTTGGTTTGGGTTTTGTTCAAATTAAACAATGAATCTAAATGTAATGTTCTATTTACCGGATTTAATCTACCAGTGGTCGAGTTTAAAATACAACAAAACTCTCGCAGACAATAGTTTATAAAATGTGCCATATTCGGTGTGTTATTGTTGGAATTTACAACACACAGCGACTCGTGTTGTTTTAGGCAAGCGGCTATTAAGGTGAGCACTTTGTTGGAAAAACAACTGACCTGGTAGCGCACGCTTGCATTGTAAACAGACACGATAATCGGCTAATTGTTGTATACAAATTGTACACTTTTCGAGCTGTTTTAAATTCAAACGAAATATTTCATACGGAATTCTTCGGCTTAACACAAACGTTATGGAAAAGAGAGCGAAATAGAATAACTATGTTCGAATTTATATGCGAAAATAAAACACAAACTAAAATATGCAATGAACGTAAAAGTAGTAATTTTAATTAAATTCGCCGGATGTAATGTTGTAAAAAATATGGTATTCTATTGAATAAATACCTATCGGGATGTAATTAAATTCTCGACAATATCTCACTTTGTAAATAAAAATTCGGAAAATATAGACGCAGGTAAATGGAATAGAAATGTTATTGCCTGATAGAATAAAACGAAATTGTATAGTTTATTGAATAAATTTATAAGATTTTAAATCAAATTTCTACGCACAAACCAAAACAAGCACTCTATAAGCTATGTTAAATTGCTTTAATAAATATTCATTAACAATTGATGGCGTCAGTTTCCCAACCGTCTCTTCTAAATTACTTTAATGAAACTGTAACGGTGACTAATTTGTTTTGTGACTAAATTAAAAATGATCCTCTAAATTTAATAGCATATTATTAATAATAATAATAATAACAATGATAATAATAATGAATATAAAAACAGGTAGTTTTATAATTTCTTTTGTACGTGGAGTAGCATTTAACAATAATGTATTATTCATACTTTCTTGTCATTCTGCTACCATTCACTTCATCTGTTTCTCTTGTTGTTGTTGTTGTTGTTATATTTTCGTGCTTCCCCGCTTCAACCGTAGATCCCACAGGACACATTTTACATTTAAAAAAAATTCTGTCCATTTGAAACAGAAATGATCCCTCTGTCCCTGAGGAAAAGTAACATTTTAATATTGCACAATGATATTTTGTTCTTCGGTAATAATCAAAAAACGAGTGTAACAAAAGTCGTTTGAAGTTATCGGAGAATTGAAGTTGCCGACACATAAATCAATCGACAGACGAAACTGTGGCTATTCCTCGCCTTTATGATTCTTTGGAGTTTGAAGGAGGGTAGCTACTAATACCGAAATCAATTTAGTAAAAAAAATCAGAAAAATGCAGGCGAAACCTTCAATCCAGATTTAAGATAGATGCAATAGATGTGTAAAGCAAGATTTCTAACTTTAGCGGAATCTAAGCCGAACACCGAATCTAAACCATAATTTTTATCAGTACAAAAAGAGCTCAATTTTCTGTGCCAAGAGAAATTGTAAACAAAAATTCAAAGCTACTTATGAATGCTCGAGACTATATTGACCATTGTAGAAGACATTTTCTTTAAATGATACCTGAAAAAAGAACCGAAATAGTCCAGATTCTTAATATTAACTTATTACCAATAGATCTTGCGTTGATTGAATATCGTAAATCTTTTTTTTGAATACTATTCTAATGAAAAAATGATTCGAAAAAGGCATCAAAATTGTTCTCAATGTGAATGTGGATGTGGATTTTTGTGAGCCTGAAGCTAATTGTATCACAATCCTTTCTTCTAAGAAGAAAAAACTACAAATGTTATTAGTATAATTGACTAGTTGTTGTCTATACGACCCCTTCAAAATGGGGATTCGAAGCTTAAGCCTCATTAGCCTCTTAGTAAATCCGCCCCTGATAACTGTAGAATAGTCAGAAAAACAGAAATATATACGGTTTTCTTCAACGATGTGATTAGTGCTAATGGTTTCTCCGCTCGTAATGTTACGAAAACGAAAATCGCACGAAATGCATGTGTTTTCTTTTGAAAGACTTTACGGTGGCTACTGCTCATTTTACCAACCCCTGAGGTATTTCTGCTTAACACGCCTATCAACGTAGCAACTGAGGCAAGCTCAACAATGATATATACAGACTGTTCCAGCCCACGCACCCACCTTTCAGAGCTTCTTTCTTCTATTATTCAAATACTCTTATTCTTATTTACGCTACCTCCAAGAAACTGTGTCTTTAGGTGCTTAGGTGACCTGGTTTAAGTTCTGGAGGGTTGCGTATGAATATTTTAAAAATTGAAGAAGATGTGAAAGGTGGGCGTTTGTGCTGAAACAAACAATTTAAAAATGCGAATTTGTTTTACTAACTACTTCTTAGACGTAACATGGACGAATTTATAAAGCCTACCGTTGATAGATTTCTCTTCTAAATCTACGAAGCTACCTTTGTAGCGTCCTCTTCTCAATCCCGCGACTTACTGTAAATAAAATAAAAACAAGTTAGAAATTATAGAAAATTAATACAAAAATTGTACAAATTACCCTAGAATTTATACAGTTGCAAACAGTACCCGCTAATCCATACATAAATACTGACACTAGCACACTGCATTGCACTACACTGACACTAACACTGGCACTACACTGACAATAGAACACTTTGAATTGCACTATGCGCAATTGCACTAATAACTGAAGGATCGATGTTAACGCGTCAAAGTCTAAAATTCAACTGATCAAAAATTACCCATAAAAGTGTGGTAAATACTTAATTGTATATATTTCTTTGTTGTGTTATCACAAATTGGAAAAAAATATCATTGAAACGTAGTCGAACAAATTCTTATTGGTTATTATCGAAATCAAAACAATTTACAGATTGATGGGGAATATATTAAATTATTCAAAATTCGATTTGATAAGACAAAATATTATTCCTATTTAATTCACAAGCCAGCCACAAGGCAACACAACAACAATAACAAGTTGGAAAAGCGAGTACGTTTACGAGGTTACATTTACTGTGTAATTAGGAGAAATTCTGATGACCCGGAAAAAGGAAATCATTTCGAGAAAATTGAAGAACATCATTACAATTCCGTCAAAGCTTGGAAAAACTGTAACAGTCAAAGCTGAGCTTGTTTCGATTACCTACAACAGTAGGAGTGCAATCACTGTTGATTCGTTTTTTTTCTTTCGCAAAATGGACTTCTAACATTAACTTTCTATGCAAATCTTTTTGGAATTTTCTGGAACAATTAACGCTCGATAATAGAATTATTTATCTCAAAATCAGTCAGATTTTAAAGCCCCGTCAACAAAAGAGATTTTTCCGGTTTTCTAAAAAAAAAACGAATATTTATCCGGATAATTAATTATACAAGAGATTGTAATCGAATTCATTATGCAACCGTGAAGATTTTTGCTACAATTCGCAGGGACCGATGTAGACTTTTCAAGGCCTGAGGCTAATTATTTCACATCCCCTTTTACTAGGGCAAAATTAGACCAAACTACAAACACTGTTAATATAATTGAAGACTAAGTTGACTGTGAGGTCTCCTTTGGAACAGAGCCTGAAGCTTAAGCCTCCCGGTAAACTCGCCTCTGCTCAAAACACTCTATAAAAGCAGAACCGTAATTTGTACAATAATCCAATTTTTGTAAAAGAAAGAGTAAGCTAATAAATAATAAGACACGTTAATCTTCAGGTCCGTCAGATTACACAGGAGCCTCCGTTGAAGTTTTACAGTGCTGAAGGCGAACTTCTTTTATTTTTGATCCACTTCGAAAATCTATCCTGTCGTCACATATACTCCTTGTTATTCTATTTTCTTTTTCTGTTAGTTCCTGTAGTTCGCACGTCCCGTTAAATTCCCCAAAGCGTTGAATTTCCCAAATCCTCGAATCTAATTTACTCCTTTGTATAAAATGTCTATATAAAGTTTTCTAAAATATCGGTAAATCGATCATTGATGAATTTCAAGAGACTATTTGTGGGGGAATTTAAATGTCAAGAATTGAAAGGGTATGAAACAAGTGATGACAGATTTGTTCGAGTGGTTGGTTGGTTTGAAAAGGAACAGATCAAAAATATAAAGTACAAATCCCGTATAAGTGTGTGTAGGTACATTAATGAAGTTTCCCTTTGAAAAGTGGTCGAATGCTTAACTCTATAGCAAGTGTAATAACTGTAGAAGTGTTCAATACATTCTTAATACGATGTTTCAGGATAATTCTATAAAATTGCGCGTGTTATTTTATTAAATTTTTCCCCCACGCTAATCTTTTTTTATTGTTAAATTAATGATATGAATCGCATAGATCATCGTTAAAAATAAATATCAACGACTTTCTAACTGAAATTTATCATTATATTAAAGTGAAACGCACAGCTTTATCACAAGCTAACTTACAAGATATTTAAAGCAATGTCATTATTCAAAAGCAGGTTGAAGCAATGCATCATCGTATACACAATGTAAACGACGACTCTCCTACTCTCCCCCATCTATCTCTCTCTTTCCATCTTAGTCTTTAGTATCATCATCTTCTTGATCATTATTACCAGTATTGTTGTTATCATTTAGAATAGGGACTGACAAGGACGAGACATCTGCCAACGATTATAAACACTACCGATAAATTAGTCCTTAACAGTGGAACAGGGGAACGGTCTGAATCATTAGCAGGCAACAGGAGGAGCTTCCAGCCGGAAACGCGCGTTCATGAGAAACCGTCAACGTAACGACGAGGCAAGGGGAACGATAAGCAAACACCTGAGCCAAATTTCGGGATATATTGTTGCTACACACGTTTATGTTAATATTTTTTTTTTGCTGCTATTCGGAATTGATAACATCCGTCATTTATAGATGATTTTAATTAAAATTACAAACATTTATAATTAGTTAGTTGAATTCAATTTAAAATATCAACAATGTGGTTTGTATTTATAAGCCCCTATTCATATGTTAATTTCTGGAAACCTTCTAGCTATTTACCATTAGCAAATGAAATTGTACTACACACAAAACTAATACTACATACAATATAACAAATAACGTTCAAGCTCTTCGAGCTATGAGGAGTTGTAACATTTTTATTCAAACAAACCGCTTTATTATCATTTTCTCGATTATCAAAGCAATTAATTAAAAAAGTATTATTATTAATTATTAATAACAATATGAAGTAGGAATGTATTTGCAAACTCAACAAGACGTACTAATAGAGAAATTCTATTTTATAAACAAAATACCATGACCAAACCAGCTGCAATAATATAATTTCGTACAGTTTATACGCCTCTAGCTGGGTAAATTGCACGTATTTAACCTGGAGCAGCTACTGTTCCTGTATTTTATACGATATTATTCTATGCAATACGGACAGACCACGTACAAAAACTCTATGTTGGCCATTTAAATTATATAGTATAACATTTATAATAATCGTTTAGGTGTTGTTTTCTTCCTTCTACTCCATCCGGAATATCTTCAACGTTTCGATGATGTAGCTGATTTTTTTTACAATAAAGCTAATGAGGATAGAGATAGCAACAGAATAGCCAATAATACAGAATACTGGATAGAATGTTTATGTTAATTAACTCAAAGGGTTATTAGTGAATAATACCGCAACAACGGTATCTAAATTGGATGCCCAAATATGATGCGGTCAGAATAAATTTCGATTCAAAAATAAACAAACTGTTTGACCAAATTCAACTTATCAAATAGTGGCATTTAATTATTGGTGCTTTTTGTCGTTTCTCACAAGATCAATTTCACCTCCATCGATAATGGCGTTTTTTAATAAATTTATCTGAAGTAAGCCTCTTCTTATCGGCTGATTATCAATGAAATTGTTTTGGGCTTAAAAATTTTCTCCAATATGGCATAATTGACTCAGTGGCAAGATGCTTCGATGAGCGATATTTAATTCAGGAGGTGATGCATACTCAGGATTTTCCAGAAATCAATTTGCCTACATTTATGCAAATATACATAAAAATTCAGGTCAATCCCACAAACATTCTCGACAATACCACGCACTAGATGTAAGTAGAGCCGGCCCCGAGCTTTCCTGGTGCTCCAGACAAGCTTATTTTCGGCACCCCTCTCTAGAAATTTGTAATGAGTGCAGTAGTTTTGTATATTTCGTAATCGAATATTTTGGCGACTTCGTTAATTACTTTCCTACCTATCAAAACATTTTTAACTCAATTTCTGATCGAAAACGATTTCTTTTGATAATTTTCTGTTGAATTTTGGATAAATCCGTAATAAAAAAAGTTTGACGTCCCTCTGAAAAGTGTCATAAAAGATTTCGTATTAAAAGACTGAGACACGGTTGAGAAAGAAAAACTCGCGGTTTGGTTCCAATTGATAGTTGCATAATTGCAACAAAAATTGAAAAAGAAACTATTCGTATCAGAAGAAACAACATGAGTATTTGAAAGACACTGGCACTTACACTGACACTAGCACTAGACACAATTAATTATTAATTAATAAAAAAATACAGCTTTGCGAATAAATCTAAAAAGGATGTTAAGTAAGTGACCGTCTTTATCTTTTACTTACAATTCTCGACTACATTCCACAGCTACACAGCACTATGTGTAAGATTCTTAAAACTTTTAGAGCCGATTCTACAATTTAATTCCCTCAGATATTCTTTCATTTCTACAATTCGAGAATAAAGAGTTGTTAGGAATCTTCGCTGACTTCCGATTCCAATCAAAAAATTTAACTACTCTCTCTATTTTCGTTATGCTGACAAAGATGAAGTGGCGAATACCAAGCTAAAGTGCATTCCGTTATTTGTAGAATCGGTCCTTAACGCGTTTTCCTTCAAAGTCGGTAAACGAAAGATCTCTAAAATCTCTTTTAGAGATTGATCGAAAAGTTTTTCACACTAAAAAATAATTTCAATTTTATCAATTTAGATCCAGCAATTTGCATTGATACACGAATTTTTTTCTTCAGGAAGCATCCATTTTGTTGAAAATTAATGGCTAATTCCTGCGATAAAAATCCTGATAATACCTATTAACCAACAGTTTTTTCTTTTTTAATCTGAGCAAAGTTTTCGGAACTAAATAACTAAAATAAAATTAAAAATTACAAGATACAAGGACCGAATCCCTTTGATATTCCGGACAGAACAAAATGATTGCAGAATCGGTCATAATTTGTACATCAATAAACTAAAGTGTCTATCCAGTCTGCATATAACCACTTAAGGGGAGGATAGGGTATTTAATTCATTTTTCGATTTTTTGAAAAATTTTCAGGTGAAAGTATCATATTTCAGGAATAATCTATGAAAATTTCATGTCGATGCGAGAAAAATTAACGGAGATACAGCATTTTTAGTATGCGTGCCTAAAATGCAATTTTCGACGCGTTCGTAGAAAATTACTCCCAAAATTTTGAGTGGTACCTCTAATCTCGTTGACATATAGCTGCTCATATAGCAGCAATAACATTCAATGAAGGTAGTAGTATTGACGACTCTATGTAAGTAAAAAGAAATTGAAATTTCTCAATTTAAATCGATTTTCCCACAACTTGCTTTTTAAAAGTCGGTGGACACTGTCACTCAAAATCTACTGAACCGATCGATTTGAATTTTTGCACACTTTTTCTAGACATATTCAGCGAGGTAACGCTGTCGAGTTTTTTTTTAATTTCAAGTGTTTTTTCTAGGGGCCCAAATGTAGGTTTTTTGGTCGAAAATCGGAGTTTTGACTTTAAAATGCCACCAAAAATCCAAAATGAAAAAGAATTTTTTTTCTCGACAGGGCTACCTAGATCAACTTATAAACTACCAGAATCGCTTGGTTTTTTTTTGTTTTAGAGTTCTGATGTCCACTGGCTCAAATCTTTATATTTTTTCACGAACATTTCACAGAGAATTCTAGAAATGTGACTTAACAATACCCCATTAGAATAATATCATTTATATTAACTGCTTCTTCAATAAAAATTCATAAAATATATGCCATTTTTTGACCGAATTAAATCTACATGCCCGAATACAGTCTGTCTATTTCAAATCAGTCAACATGCCTTTAGGAAAAAAGCGCGGACAAGTTGAGAGAATCTCGAATACTTCAAGCTCGAAGTTACCAATTCCCAATGGTCGAATTGCTCGATTTATTCGTTAACTAATTTCAACTATGTTGAATTTTCATGTTGTTAATACATTTCGACTGTTATTAAATACTAAACAACCACAACAACAACGAAAACACATGAACACGAACAGTAACAGATCAAACAGGCATACAACTTCACTCTTCTATGTAGTTGGTGATTCGAAAACGGATCATTAAACTACGAAACAGTTTGTATAATATGGCAATGACACAACCGAAATCCAATTTACATATGAGATGTTTCTGGACAACGACCACTATTATAATATAATGATCGCAATAATAATAAAGTTGTGGTCCATTTCTTATAGACGATTTTATTGAATCGCTATAATAATGGGCGAAATATGCTTGAAAACACCAACTGTTATCCGATAATATCATTTCGATTTGTTCACAGTGGCCTTGATGAATAATCTAACCGAAGATATCGTCGAAAAGTACTATCAACAAACTGAAATATCGTCAACCACATCACCGGACATAGTGAAAGGTGAAACAACCCATGCCCGTAAAGAAGTAACGCCTGCAACAAGTCCAACAAGCAGTTCACAAGCCTACATCGGTTTAATCACAGGTGTACTAGCAATGATTGTACTATTATTGGCGTGTACCGTATTTCTAATGATACGTCGTGGCCGGAAGAAGGTGGCACTTTTACATAAACATACAGCTTTAGTGTCGAGCAGTACAAAACCGGGCGTTACAATCAATATGAAAGATTTGAAACACATGTCAACGCCGATCATAAATAATGGCTTATCAAGATCACGATTATCGGTGAAAAGTAAAGTGAATACAATTGGTTCGGTGGATGGGAAGAAACCGAAAAAAGGTAATCTCTATGGACATGTGGCCGGTGAAGAGTCGGATAGTGAGAATTCGTCGGTTTACCATGAACCGTACAAATTATTGCCGAACGCTAAACAAGAATACGGTTGTCTGTTGAAGAAGGACGCTATTTCGTCGAGTAAAAGTGGCGAATATACTGGTAAGTTTGAGCTGAACAGAATAGAATCGAATAGTGTAATGTTGGCGCACAGTTTTGTTGTTTTTCTACGCTCATATCTCATATTTTTTGACTTATATGTGTCAGGTCGACACGTCTCACTTAAAATGTGTTTCTTTATTGTTGTAAAAAATCCACATATGCATGAATGCCTTCTAAAATAGTTGATGGTAAATAAAATCGTTTGGCTTCCAAAAAAAATCTGTTCAGATGTCAAAAGTTTTTCTTCTTTACGTTTTTTGTGCAACACAAATATTCGTGGATGTTCAGAAACGTTCTATTGATTTTTTATTAAGTCAAACTGTATTAAGAGCAGAATAGCAGGCAGTTTGGTATTTCAGTTAAATATACCTTTTATGATACGAAAGGAGACATTTCGGAAACAGACAGAAAACGAGGCATATTCATAACGGAACGATGTGAAATATTTAAAATTATCAAAACGTGACTCCGCTTTCTTCAAATATTATCCAAGTATACACCTAACAAATTCCAACAAATACCCATATAAACGAGAAAGATAGAAATATCAACTGATAATTTAGTAAATGGTCTTTCATACAATTAGAAGTCAAGATGAGAATTACGTTAATACCAACCAACACATCAAAATGTTATCTCCAAACATCCAAGCATTCTTTTCACTAATTAATTTAATTAATTCCAACATCCACCCACACATGCTATTTTCAGTTTCAGTTTCACTTCAAATCATTTTCTTTTTTAATTAAATCGAGAAATTGTCAACGTTTTCAGATTTCACCAGTGTGAATAGTTTTCAAGATGATTTAAAGTTCTCATCGCCATCATTTTACAATTTGACACCACCACCGCCGCCAACATCCCGACCACCGCCTACATACGATGTTCAGAACTATCAAACACCGAATAATACACCAAATGGTACAATTCCAGCTGAAAATTATTATGCTGCCACCGATATTGTAAAGGTGAGTAATGTTTAATAGACAAAAATTTTCACGGATTATTCCAGGAGATTTTGTAATTAGAAATTGTTAATTTGAATATTTATTGACACATTGAAATTGTTTAACAAATTTCGAAACTGATTGTAGTTGACATTTTATAATTAGTTGTGCTGTTCTAATTATGTTCAAAACAAGTATTGATTTAATTTAAACTTTTACTACCAAAACGAATACAGTAATCGTAAATTGTAAGGCGGTATATGTTTATGTGAACGATTCTCTTTTAAATACAACTAAACATTAACAAAACCAATTGCAAACTATTCTAAATTATATAATTTAATACCTATTGTTATTATTCAAGGAAAACTGTACAAAAAGTCTATTAGTTGTTTGTCACTTGACAGTTCCTGATGTTTTTCCACACAATTTAATGTAATTTCACTAAATCAATGCCGTAGCTAGGGGCGGCTGCCAGGGACGCAAATTTCAAGAAGGTGCACTCCCAGGCCCACAGCCTGCGAGCTGCTGCGGAACAGGCTTATTAACAACTCACGCAAAATTAAAACATGAGTTTATGCTTAAGTTCGTGTATTGCTTCTCCCCCTACTAAATCAATTTTGAGGGGTGCAAAATTGCCTGCACTGAACAATGCAACTACAAAGAGAATTTTATATATTTGCAGCCTAAAAGTCATTGAAACTTTTCAAGATGATGTCTCTTTAATAGAACACACTACACGGAAAAAAATCTGTAGCCTTCAAACTGCTGAGGAGCTCTATTAAAAGGTTGCCAAAACTGACTAAATTTCAGCTACGAGAACTGAAATTTTGTAAAAAAGCCATACTTTCAAATTTTCTGTAGTAATTGCGGAAATGGTGCGTAATATTGTTATGAAAATTGCCTTCTCAGTGAAAAAAAATGAGTGTCTTGAGTCCAATTTAATTTTACACACAACTTTATTGACTGAAAATCCCAAAACTGAACAGCATGCAATGAACTGAAAGATTTGCTAAAGTTTCGACCAAATTTGATAGAGCCAAAAATAATCGTTTTAACTTGGCTGAATATTTTGAAAATTCTACGTGTATGGGATTTTTTGCAGGCGATACAGCTCTCAGCTAAAGAATTATTATTTCGTATAAAGTGCCTGAAAGCCTCTCGGAGATCTTTTTAAGAATTTCGCGTTCAAGACTCACTTCTATTTTCCAGAAAAAAAAAACAATGACTTCTTTCAAACAATTCTTATATAATTATAACTGTCACTGAATTTTAACATATTGCGGGAAAACTAAATAAATTTTCCTACAAATTTTCATTTGAGACTATAGCCCGTTACCAATGCAAGCGAATGCAAAAGAATTTTCTTCTTAAAATGCTCAATCCTTCGTAAAAATAAAATATTAAATGTCAACGCGCACAACTCAACAACAGTGAATCTTTGCCCGTCGTGGAATCCCCTTAAGTCCCTATATTTTCAGAATGCCAAAAAGAATTCTTATGAGAAAATCATTTTTTTTAATGAGCCGGTCTTCTTCTCACGATATTTTCATCTAATTGAGTTAAAAAAATACTTTTCAAATTTGAATGATGATAAAATGCATATAATTTCTTGAAATTTTGAGTACATTTTGTAGACATTCAAGTAAATATAGTATTTTCCTTCAAGTATTCTTCCAACAAATATCGAAGATATGAGCAGCTCCACCCCCTACCCATCTTAAGCAACCATCAGTGGAAGCAGTTTTTGTGTATTCTAAAGCCAATAGTTTTCAAATTATATCAACAGGAGTTCAGATTTACTTCTACTTTTTTCTTACTTTTTACTGCTTTTTTTACTTTTTACACTACTAAGCATGCATCGATTTCAGCATAAAGTAGCTATCCTTCTTCTTAGAATCCTTCATTTTGACGTTTTGACTCTTCTTTTCGGGTTTGTAAGTGACTATCTAAGCGACAATTTCGTTTTATTCACTCCGGCACTTCAAAACTGATAACTTCAAAACGAATTGAAATTTTTATTTCCAACTTTGGGAACGTATTTCTGAATGTTTTTACTAACAATCTATGAAAAAAGGGCTCAAAAACGATACATGAAAAAGAATAACAGCCAAATAGTGTCACGTCGCACAAGACACCATTCTACGCTTTAGTACCAAAGATTTTAAAGTACAAAAACCACATCAGGACTTGGTTGATTCCCTGAATAATTTGCACGTTGCCGGAGTTTCTAATCCGGCCACCTACAGTTATACTGCGGAATAAGGTATCGCGTAGAAATAGCGACGGAATAAAATCACAAGTTACAAGTAATGAGTTGAAGGTCTGTGTAGCTAATTGCTATCCTTTGCCATAACACCCGGAACAATTCGTTTTATCGTTGTTAATCCAGCTTAACAACTGCAAAATTATTGTCAACAATAAATGTCGCCAACAGTCGCCATAATTCTTCTATAACAAAATGTATATTTTCCATTGGACCATTTCGTATGGTGAACATTATAAAATTGTATCTAAAATGATTCATAGGTCTATCAACTAAATGCACCTTGTCTCATCTTATATAGATATTACGTTTCCTTTTTATGTAATTCATGAAGATGATAATATAGTATTTATGGGGCACTTTACCTACATATAGATATAAATTGAGACTGGAAAGAAATTGCATCTATATTGTTTATTTATTTTTTTTATTACGCATATAACTTATCCTAAAAATGGTCGAGTCTAGTTCAAATTACTATATTACATAAACCGTACCAGTTATATTTTACTGTCTGAAATTCATATGGAAATGTACATAATTTAGTTGGACGCAGGAATGGGCGAAAAAGAGACATTGTTGAAGGGAAAAAATGGAGCTTTACTTGATTACCCTCAAGCTTTTTTCTTTTTTTTTCCTCCTGCCGTTGTTGTTGTTGAGGGAAAATATTCTTTCATAACAAAGATATTGTTTCTGTTTATTCCATTGTTTACGGGATGATATGACGAATTATAACAACACTCGAAACAAAACAAAACGGTTTTTATTTGAAAATAAATCCCGTTCATGTCGTTAGAAGTTATTTTTACAGAATATCGTGTAGAGAATTGGTAAGCATTGGGAAAATATTGACACGAAAGTGAGCTTAAAGTTTGACTTCAAACACACAAAAACCAATTTAAAGTTTATCGTCAATGTTGATCACGATTGGACTAAACAAAGTCAATTTTAACGTTTATTTACTTTGTACTAACAAAGCGAACATTGTCTTAATCACCAAAATTCTTAATTAAACAATCAAATTAACAGATAATTGCCGATTTTGGTAATATTCCGTTTCATTTGTGGATTTTAACGAATTCTGTTCAATTATTAACAACGTCTGTCTTGTTTATTCCTAATTAAAAACTATTTGGATTACTTGTAATAATAACTCAACTGATATTGACCGATCCAATATTATTCTACGAGCAAATCCAACAAACTGTAGGTGGTCGAATGTAGACAAAACCGTACCGAAGGGTTGGGGGGCGATCCTTTTAGTTCGGTCTAAGGGCACAGCTGTTGTGTACATTCAATCAAAGTAACGTTCCACATTGGGTTTATAGGCAACGACTCTCCAACTACAGTCTCGACACCCTGGCTCTCAATAAAACTCGGGTAGGTCTCAGGTGGTGGCGGTATGCCAACCGTCTTGTTTCTTTCAACCACAACAACTACCCAATAAAATGGGAAACAAGCATTTTAAATTCAATACGACCGAAATCTTCCACTGATAGGTAATCAAAATAAATAATGTATATGATTGCAGGGTGAACGGCGAGAGCAACATTTCACTCCGGGTCGATTCACGCCGATTAAGTTGCCCGAAGGACCACCATTAGAAGGAGTTGCACATTTATTAGATTTTCCACGGCACCGGCTCAGGCTATTGGAGAAATTGGGCGAGGGTGATTTTGGAATGGTAAGAAACGTATAGAATCAAATATTTATTTTTTAATTGAATTTATACTAAGAGTAGGAATGTATTGTACGTGTATAGGCATTCGAATTCAATTTACTAACATTTATTACGTTTAGATTTAGAGTATAATATGTTTAGAAACGAATAGAAAAGAAAATGATAAAATTGGATGGATTCGTTATTTTATTCTTCATTCGTCTTTATATTGTGAATTATAGGAAATCCGGATAAATTTAATTTCTGCCATCATTCATCCCTTCATGTTAGATTACCAACGCCAACAAACAATGACGGATATTTTTTTGGGAAAGGGGGGCGATTTTTGTTTTTTCCGGTTACATGAGAGCAAAAAGTGTGATCGCAGCACAGAAAATTGAATCTCCACATAACACAGCCGTCGCATCTGTTGTAATTAAACTTCATTTATGTAAATGAACTTGTTTCAATTGAGGCACGTGAGTTTTTACTCTAGTTATTCCGATTCATTTCGTAACGAGTAAATATCGAATTTTTGTTTGTTTTTTTTTGTTACAATTAAATGCAGATCGACATAGACAACGAGTTGAATTAAACCATAATTTTAGTTGCATCAAATAAAAAAAAGCACAGTTACGTAACATTATTCTGCAATATACATACAGATAGTATCGAAATGCGGATTTAATTCAATCTAAACCGTTTCTAGATGATTTAAAGCGCTGTGAGTTCAACGAAAATTGTAATGGATTAGATTTCGTCTAAACGTACAAACGCTCGATATGATTTAGTTTAAAAACTGGCACAATATAAAATATCTTTGTTAGATAGAAATAAATTCTGTTCATGTTATACAATCGCATAAACAATGAAACTATTGCATGCGAGTAGTAGCTCTATTGCAACTTTTATTATATTTCCTCTATGTTTAATATACATATTTTAATGTGGAAATGCAAGATAAAATTCTGTAGGATTCTAAATTTCAAAATTGTTAAAATCGCATTAAAATAGTAAACAACCCAGCAAAAAAAAAGAAGTTCTGTACGTTGTTTTCTCGTCCAGTTCATGTCGTACATGGGCAAATTAGCATGCCTGATAATCAGATTCTAAATTGGAGCCCATTAGTTAATTAAGGGATATAACTTTAGGGTGGAATTACAAAAAGACTTATTCTTATAAAGCTGTTTGTGTTAAATAACACTAAACACGCAGAAATCCCAGTTTAAATTTTATGTAAAGATAGAATTAAAAACATTATAAGGACACTATCAATAAGGTTTCTGCAAAGAAGTAAAAATAAGTAGTTTTCCATCAAAAGTTGGTAAGATTCGTGAGATGGAGACGGTTTTTGTATATAGAAAAATATAGTGAAAGTAATCCCTAAGAAATGCTCTTCGTCTATTGATGTCTGTTATGATTTCGTTAAATTTTTTGTTAAAGCAAAGATTTATACAATTAATTCAATCACTTTTGTCGTTCTATATGAAAAATACGATTTAATAGTTTCAAATACATTTTATTATCTGATATACTACACTACGGACTTCTTCTCTGAAGTAAGATTTCGGAAGACTGTCGAAATGCACGCTTGAATTTCTTGAAATATGGGAACAGTCCGAAGTCAGAAGAGCTAAACCTGGCGAAAGGGGTGGATGTTGCATCAATTGGTACTTTAATTCGCTGACTTTCGCGACGGTTTCGTGAGCTTGACGAAGAACGATCTTTTTCTTCTGTAAACCAGGTCTTTTTTTACGAATTTTTACATCGAGCTTGTCAAAAAGGTTACAATAGTAATGTGCTTCTATCGTTTTATCTGTTTAGGGGTAATGCACCAATAAAATGCCTTTTGATCCCAAAAACTGATGCTTGACCGATTTGTGGACCCTCTTGTTTTGATTCATGCTAATGGTCGAAGACCCAAATCTCATCCATAGTGATGAAATGACGCATAAAACCCATTTTATTGTTTCCAAGGAGCTCCAAATGCGGTCTCAATTGTACACAAGCTTTCTAGAACCCAAAATATTACTCATAGGACTCAATGATAGCCCTAGAGCTTCTATCACATCTCTCTCTCTGTCTGTCTCAGTTAATCGACGATTTTCCAAAACAATATCCAGTATTTTTGCTATGATTTCTGGTCATACATTTTTTGAACGTCAGTCGCGTGTACCGTCTTCAAGACTTATGAGCAATATGAGCATGTTTAAATTCAGCAACCCATCTTTGTACTTTTCTAATTGAAAGAAGCCTTATACACTTTTAACAATCTTTCATGCATTGGTTTTGGTACTAGACCTTCCAAAAATAAGATTCTTATCATTGCTCAATAATCAATTTTTTCCATTGCAAAAGAATACTAAAGCGCTTCAACTTTGAACAACTACATGAATGAGTTGGCAGACCTACATAAAGCTTCCCACATGTTCATAAACCATCTGAGCATATTGTGGCAACTTTCAACTTGATTTTGATAATTCTTATTTTTTGAAATAATAGTTTTTGATGCTTCTATAATCTGTTTCCTGAAGTTCTTCTATAAAAGGCGTTCTGCGAAAATCCGATATAAAACAAAAAACAAAAAGCAATTCGTAAATAAAATATATCGTCTAGAAATCAATCAAAATCTGATGGCTTTTCAAATACAAAATTTCGATTTTCGATACAAACGTTTACTTCCAGTTGTTTATAAAATGGAAATTATTTGTTGGCGAAAACTTCGATCAAGCTCTAGCAAAATAAGTTTAGTTTGCCAACCAAGTTTTCTCACCACATTTGGCAGTGGTGGATTTAAGCTTAGGCCCGTGAGGCCTGGCCATAGGACTACAGAGGGCAGTCAAATTGATAATAAAATATATTACAAATAACACACAGTCAAAATCACAAATGTTTTTCAGTTTCGGGCTTTTACTGTTTTATTTGTGGTCGATCTAGGTATTTTATTTGATGTATGGAACAATTAGATTGAATTTTGCTATTACCTGTTTAGCTACGAATCCTGTAAGGCACGAGATCCTCTTTATATTTGGAGAATACTAAGAACGTGTACAGCTCTTAGGGTGTGATGTTGATTATCAGCCATGTTTAGGGAGAATACTCAGGAAACATACATCCCGTGGCATTACGAAAAGGGCGGTATCTCAGACCAGGATTAGGCCGCTATCGGACTTAAATCCGCCACTGAACTTCGGAAATAGAGTGTGATAAATACATAGTACGTCATAAAACTTGCTGTGTGTATACATAAATATATGTGCATTACGAAAAAACAGTAAAAGCAAAATCGATTTCTATCTAGTTAAAAATAATAGCTATTTAGTTATTCTGAAATAGCAAAATAAAGAAACGAAGGATCCAATCCTCAAAGGGTTATAAACTGTTAATTTTCTTTATGAGGTTGCAGCTCCTAAGAATCATCAAAATTTTAATGTGTAATAACTGACTAGCGAGAGTTACAATCTCAAATTGGAAAATCTCCGAAAACATGTTTTATATCCCATGTTTACTGCATTCACGTAACCATTACCAGTTCCACTATTCGTGAAAATCCAAAGTTTTAGACTCCTAATATAAATAAAACTTGATGATGCAGCTTTTCCTCTACAAAATGTTAATGTGTCGAATATCAATTAAACGGCAATAACTCAAAGTTAATTGTCAACTACACTGGAGCGTAATGTTGTAACACTTGATGACATCGTATAAATCGTAATTTATCTCGTGTAAGAGAAGATGAATGGCTCTTCTTCAAGTTACATTACACATTTTGATCACACACGTCTATTATTGCACTTGTTAACCGTATTGATTCCGACAAATCAATATTTCAAACGATTCAATTATGATTTTTCGTATTCGAAACTAAACATTTTGCTTGTTGATACAATTTCTTGTCGATAGGGAAATTACATCCTCGCTTTTCTTATATAGACCACCTCGGCTAAAGGATATTACTCCATCAATGTTATTGTCATGTAAATATACAATACAATGCCTTTCCGAATATACGAAATAGTTATGTTGGAGAATTGAAACAATCTCTTAACTGACAGTAGTTTAATATCAAATATTTCCAGTTTCCTCTCAACTACCTTCTATACTATTTCTCCATTACATTACGATATTGAATAGTCCCTTATTTTCTACACCCGAAATACTGAGACCTATCTATAATCGACATACCGGAAATTTGATTACGGTCATTATATATTTTATGATACTATCTATTAGTCTATATATGGATTTAAGCCGGATGTAAGCTAACAATGATTAATGTACGTAAAATAATTCCTATTGACTATTTATTAATCATGTTAGTATTTGTATAAATTGTGTCGTCTTTTAAGCACAAAAGACACGGCCAACAATAGTTAAAGTTCAAGCTAACAGTATCTTATTGGTTTCGTTGAGTTACGCCCGAGGGCTCAATAAGGCTACAAACATCGACATTTTCCTTTGCCGTCTACTTTTCCTGTCAATATTGACAAAACTACGGATTTGTGTATATAGAAAAAAAAAACCGTTTCCACACAACATAAAAAAATCGTCACATTACTTTGTCAATACATCAAGATAATTCGTTTGAACGTTAACGGCGGCGCATCCACCATAATTGTATTTACACTTCTACCGCTACAACAACAACAAAAAAATCGAACGAATCGGTGAAATTGTTGAAATTTCAACAATTTTCACATTATGCTCTTTTGTTAAAAGCATCTGAAGAACAGCACAGATCGAACGAGACTGGTAATCGAAAACCAATAACTCTAATAGCTGTACGTTTATAATAAAAATAAGTTCTGTGATTCAGTTCGCCGCATTTATGTGTGATTGTGTGCAAGTGTGTATGTTAAAGGAATTGTAGAAATCGTATAGAATGGACGGAGCAATCAACCGTTGCCAGCCCTTACGGCTTTTATGTTCTTTATTGGTTAGTAAGCGGGATTATCAAGAAATACACCACAATAATCTGCCATTATTGTTTCGTTTTCTTTAAATCTATAGTAAATACAATTGCGCTTAATAATAATACACGTTACAGGTACATCTTTGTGAAGCTGAAGGACTGCCAGATTTCAATGGTGGATCAAGTTTCCACAAGAAACAATTAGTTATTGTTAAGAGTCTGTGGCGTGGATGTGGTGATGCGAAGAGGTAAGATTACTCGACTTCATTCAGATGATGATTCACATTTCGACAAAGCACCACTGCAACATCCCCTCGTTATACAATATCCTCTTGTGTCGTCATTTGCCATGTACCGCATATACATCAATATAAGCCGCCTTTAAACATCACTGAAAAACCTATACGCGTTTCCTATATGTTGTTTGATCACCAAAGCTATCAATCTTCTGAATGTTCGGATTCGACAAAACCAAAAAAAAAATCATTTAATACCACCCCTATATTTTCTTATATAAATATTACAATATTGTGTATTGTATTACAGACACGAGTTCCTAAGGGAGACCAGTTGGTTGGCGGGACTACGCGATCCTAATTTAGCACGTGTTGTTGGTTTATGTAGTCAAGATGAACCAATGTGTGCATTACTTGAACATTCTGATCCTGGTGATCTACCAAGGTTCTTAGCACAACGTGCCGTTAGTGAAGATGGCAATCATGTAGGACCTACAATTAGGTATTGTATAATATCCCCTTACTATAATCAATAGTAATCCTTTTGTTAACATATATAACAACAATAAGCCCTATCGAATATGAATATATACCTTTCTAATAGTTACAAGAGACATTACAAAACGATCAATGGAATATTAAGCAGGCTTCTAGATGAATAGGGAAATCGTTAATATAAATTATGTTTTGTTCAATACAAGCGATACAAGCTTTAAAGCTCAAGGTGAATTGGGGACTATGTATCGCAATAAATGACTAAATAAATTGGCCAGGATCTCCATTTAAAATATTCTATAAGAAAATACATTTTTTTTGCTTTATCTTATACTCGCTAAGCATTCCGATAACAACTAGTATTTTCTAAATAATCGTGTTTTATATTTAAAAAATGGCTTAAAAATGCTTTCTACTTATATGTGAGCTATCCAGGGCCAGCTCGAGCTTTTCTGGTGCTTCAGACAAATTCATTTTCGATGCCTCACTCCGGAAATTAATAATGATCGAGTGCACTACTTTTATATGTTTCAGAACCCAATTCTTTGATATCTTCAATAATTGCTTTTCTACTTATTTTTAAAATAATCAATCATAAATTAACAAATTTTCAAAAAAAGTAAGCTTTAACTAAACTTTATCTGATCAGAAATAGTTTTTTTGATGACAAGAAAGAAAGCAATCATCGTTCGCATTACGTCATTTTATGTTCAAAAATTAAAATTCTAAAATAATCGCCATAATTCTATGTCGAATTTTGAAAAATCACACGAAAAAAAGCATCAAAAATTGACCTTTTCGTTGGGAAAAAAAAACGAAATAGACTCACGGTTTGGTTTCAGTTGAAAGCTGCATAACTATAACAAATATTAATACACTAGCACTTACACTAACCCTAGCACTAAATTAATTAATAAAAAAAACAATTTTTTAAAACAATATAAACACCTCAAAAACTGGAAGACAATTGGACAAGTAGGTAAGAACAAATCTAAAAAGGGTGTCACGTAAGTGTTCTTTGTTCGGTTCTTATGAAGATTATGAAGAACCAATTAATCCAATCTGCACAGTAACAAAAAAAACATGTAGAAAAATATAAAAAATGTCTTTTATAAATGAAAATAAAAGGCACAATGTAGTTGAGGGAGGGCTAAGGAGACAATTGGAAACTTCCCGAAAACTTGATCAGTGGACTTGATAAATTCCAGATCCTAGGCAAAATGCACTCGGGTTGCCAATTTTTGTACTTTTATCATCTTAAAATTTTAACTGAAAGAATTTTCTAAAAACTCAATCTCTTTTACGGTCAACGAAATTTGAAGACCTTCGAAACTTGTCCAGCTTCAACCAGTAAATAACAATAACTGAATCAAATATTCTGCACTTAGCAGCACTTCCCAAGCGTTCTAAGGTGGTACCTAAATCCCATATTGAGCAAATTTATCGGAATTAGGACTGTTCTATCGTTTTTATTTTCAACTTATTAATTGAAAATAGTTATTATTACAAAGAACACTTGAAGAAGTCTAGTTTAGGACGCACTAAAAAGTACCGCCCCTAAAATTATGCCGGTCCAGGCAAATGCCTGTTTTATTGTGGTCTTGAACCGACCCTGGAGATAACCTAGAGGAATACTGTTCTTTGTTCCCCTATTTATTTTTAATTGAAAATCTTATACACCAAAAAAAGGCAGTTCAATTGTCAAAAATTTGGAAAATAGACACTGTTTAGTCATAACCGAACATTTACACTTTTAGAGCGGATTCTACAACTGACAGAACATATTTCAGTTAGGTCAATCAATATTCCCCACTTTATTCCACGTTGAGTTCGACAATCGCATTTTTTAGTGGTACTTTGCTGTTGGTTGCTATGAAGTTTACACACCTCAACGGTAAAGTGTTTACTTTACCGTTGAGGTGTGTAAAGTGCTACTTTACCATCGAGTTTTTAGTCGATCAAGTAGGACTTTAACAGCAAGTATTGAACAGAAGAATTTTCTGAATTAGAAATCCCTTTTTTGTGCTTTGTCAATTTGGCGTTTTTGTTTTAATTTCTTAGCAAACAACAAAATCTATACCATCAAAGCGAATTATCTTTGGACCGCCGCTATAAGTCTATCTCTTTCTAAAATAGGGCCTTCAGGCGTTCAGGTCGTTGGGAAATACGGTATATATCCGAATATGTAATAAGCATTGGATTTTAATATCAAAAATCAAAACAACAATAGAAGCCGCGAGCGTAATCTTATGACATTGTATAAAATAGAAGACAACTTATAAAATGATGTGAAAAATGTGAAATTCTATTCAGTAAAGTAAATCCTATTTCTAGTTAATTCACCAGCCAACTACACAACTTAATGCGATTATAATGATATTACTTAAAACGTGTTCTCTATTTTTCAAAGTCATAAAGAACAGATTGTGTTTTATAATCGGGTTGATTTTCTATCCAAGATACATCACCAAACAAATGTCTTAAAAAAAAATAGATAATATTTTCCAAAAAACGACTGTTCGATTTAATGTTATATGAAAATAAAAAGGGGAAACCCAAAAAAGTTTTTAAATTTTCACCAAAATCTGCATCTGCAAACCGCATTAGTAAAATTGTGTTTTATAAGAAGTTCCATTTAATTTCAATAATGGGCCCAAGTTCGATTACTATTATATTGGGGTAGTCCAAAACAATATCTGAATTCCACAATATTTGCTTCTTATCTTGATGTGTGATTTCCAGTAATGCCAAATTTCACCAGTTAAATGTTCAATTGTAATACGAGCACGATTACAATACAAATGGACATCAAAGGATAACAGAAAATCGAGAACACGTAGACCTTTAATTATATATTATATATAGAAGTGAATCAATTATCCTGTACATCACACAAATGGATAATTACAACACAAAATTGAAATTAAACATATCAGATCAATGTGTTGTAGAGAGGGTTCCTATTGTGTAATACAAACTAGTATAAATGCGGGCTGTACAATGTAAAACTAATTTTCAACTACCACCAATTTGAGGGATGAAGGAGGCGAACTTGAATAATTACCTCAAACCAAACCAAACCCAAAAAAAAAACCAGAGAGAGAATTAAATGGGATTTCACAGGTGCTACAATTATCTTTTGATAAATCATTTACAGGAAAAGATAATAGAAAATGTAATAGTTTTCCGTGTTGTGAGTTGTAAAAATATTTAAGTACCCCCATAAAAAATAACTTGTAGGTATTTTCCGTACGAACCATATTTCGTTATATAGAGAACAGTCTTTATTACAGTCAGTTTATTCGGTGGTAGTTGCTCGTGTGTGTGTGTACATACGTATGGTTTGGTAGTGTATATAGAATGAAAACCACCCCGAGCACAATACGGAATTTTTATGAACAGCATAAAATCACCCCTCCAGTTCTAAAAATCATATAATAGAATTTTTGTGTGGTCGTCGTATACGTTTACAATATGATTTTTTTGGCGTTTATGCAGGCATTGCTGAAATATTATGAAACAATTTTTGTTTTGTTCCTGTTGTGTTTGGTGTATTTCAAATCAACCGACTGAAATTGAAACAAAACACACAGAATTTGGTGTTTTGTTCCAACTTGTATTGGAAATTATTAAAAATAACATTGAATTGGCTTTGACAACGGAAATATAACGTAAAAATTACCAAAAAAAAAGGGAAATTCTAATTGCTTTATTTACCTGGTTCTGTTTTCAATTCTATTGGAGCTTTGAAGTTCGATTACTGTCAGTTAGCTAGCGAAAAAACGTTTGGTACAAATTAAAAATGTTTAGAGGGAAAGTTGTAATTTTCACTATAAGTAAACTGAAAAACTACAATATCTAAACTTGTAGAGTACCGGCAAGTATTTTATAAATTTAAACTTTGTTTGCATATCTTCCTGTAAGGAGTTTTTAGTTTATCTTTTCTACGTGATAACAGATGAAAACTTAATACACAACCGCAAAATTCAAAGAACTTTACCGGGAGGAATTTATTTAAACTTTGAATAGACGCTGTTTTCCAGTGTTTTTTTCTTTCCTCCTTTACTTTTTTCCCATTTATTTTATTCCCGGAACATTAAAGTGAAAATTTCGCTTTTCTATCAACATTCGTTCATCATTTATTTATCGATCATATGCCGAAGCAATCAATTAAATTTTAATCGAAACGAAAAAGTTAGCCGGTTTCGTGGACTCTTTAAAAATGCACAAATATTTACACACAACTTGCAAAATTACTATTTGTACAGGGGCTCAATAAAATTGATTGATCAGTAGCTGAATAGAAACTGGGTCAGAAATTCATGTTGCCGCTGTATTATTAAAACTTGATGCCCTACATCCTGTTCGCCTTCGAGACAGAAGCAATACGTAAGAAATCAAAGCTGTGGAGACTCGGTTTTGGTAGTATCAGAAACCGTAATTCTTCTTTAGAATATTTTGCAAAATTTATTTTCACGATCTGATCAAAAATTGGTTTACAAGCGAAATTTTTAAAGCCTTCTGTTTGAAGCTTCGAAGGGCGACTAATTATTATTCGGCTTTTCGCTCAATTCAAGATGCGAGACGAATCGTATTTAGTGGCGACTTGAATTTCTGATCTGTTCTTTCGGCTCCCAAAAAAAAAACGTATTTTAAATTTTATCGAATGTTTTACAATGATCGAGGAGTAAAGACGAAAAAACGCTTATGAATCTCTTTTCAACTCACGCCCAACTCAACAGCACCCCAGCAAACAGGTGTTACTGCAAAAAAAGTCCGATTTGGTCCGCCCAAATCCAACAAGAAACCCTTATCCGACCCCTATTAATAACATTATGTGAAAATTTCAGAAATCCAATTAAACACTGTGTGTATGTCCTATGTGATAATGGAATAGGTGTGTAAATTTTCAGTTTAATGGGTGATAAAAAATTCTTATTAGACGATTTATTAAAATTAAAATCCTTCGTCGTTCACATGACGTATAATCATTAGAAATATTATGATTTATCCGCTGGAACATTTCCTCAAATAGATCACCTTGGGGAATAAAACGAAATGGAATCCATTCTTTTTGATATTCTTCTACCGGAAAATTCGTATGTTTTTCATTATAAACAACCAACAAAAAAAAAATTGGTAAGATTTCTCTTGCATCAATAGATTAGATCAGATTAATTCTAGAGAATTTATAATAACTGTGTGCGTTTTTTCTCTCAATTTGTAATTCGTACAATGATTTACGCTGGTGATTATGTTGAAATATTACGTTTAATCAATATAAAAGTCGTTACAAATGAAGATACATTATTGTCCGTTTTGCACACATAGAATTGTCGTTTCACGATTTTCTTTTACAACACATTAAACACGATTAATATTGGATGAAAGATGAGGGATTGTTGTTTTGATCATTTAACTGTGATTCACGAAGACCTGTTTCCTTTATCACAACTATTCTATCTTTATTATGCCGATGTTATATATTCTAATAAATAGGAAATTCGATGGCAATTCCACCAATCTAGGTCATGTATTTTGATGTTTCCGTTTTAACAACAGTTAACCTTCAGGAAATTTCCTCGTCGTTGAAAACCGATTAAATCTGAAATATAGTAAACGATTTTCGTCGAATATCCACCGCTTATATGTTTGTTAATTGACAAAAGACGATGTTTATAACTGGAATAAATCCATTGAAGTTTGTCGCCACATCAAGCTTATTATAACTATTTACGACATTCTGACAAGAATTTGCAAATTTACACGATTTATTATTAGTTTTCGGGGGACGTTAAATGGAGCTATTTAAAATTTAATCCACAACTTGAATACGTTCCCATTCAAATAAATAAACGAGAAATTTACGAAAATTATTTAAATTAACACACAAAATCAACTGAATTTGTAGAACAATACGGGAATGTGTTTGATTTCAGTCGACTTTAGTCGTGATATTGTGGGGGTCCTCTGTCAGAATTGACATGTACAAATTACAGCTAAACTGATATTTAAAGGGCTTTATACTGTTTATATTCCATTGGCTATATACAACATAATCATCATCCTCCTCTCAGATCGTCAGAAATAACAAAGCCATCTCCAACAATTCCATTACAATATTAAACATAACGTAAAGGGCGGAAATTAACCAACGTGATCCTATAAACTCATTCAATGTTATCTACAATAAAACATAATTCCCAACGTTTTGCCATTATTTTGTTGAATAATTTATTCGACAAGTTCATTTAAATTTCCACCGTATAAAGTCTTTAGCAAACAGGTAATTACTCTTTGTTTGGATTAAACTGTAGGAAAAATACAAATCCATAAAAGTTAATGTTTCAAATAATACAACACAATTCCTCATTTATACCTACGGAAATTTTATAGAATTTCGTGTGGAAATAAATAGATGAACTATCCGTATTTTACAGTTATGGTTGTCTCATTTATGTGGCAACACAAATCGCATCCGGAATGAAATATCTGGAATCTTTAGATTTGGTACACAGAGATCTAGCTGCCAGGTTAGTTGAAAACGTTATCATTTAATACTAGTCCAGGTGCTGGAGGTAGTTGAGAATGCATGAAGGGGGCGACGCAATTTTTTTGCAAATATCCTTAATTGTCCCTTGATTGATGGGAAAGTGTTTGATGCCAAGCGAAATTCGTGTTCAATTTTTGTTTATTACAATAAATAAAAAATCGGGTGATCGGTCCAATAATCCCATAATTATTTATAAAATTTTATATATTATGAACTAAATCGGTAGAATATTTATCAAATATTAACTTAGAAGTCAAATATTTATCGTATGCCGTATTTGTTTATAATAAATCCATGCGTTACTAAAAAAACGGCCAATTCTATCGTTTTATCATTATATTACTTTAATGATACAAAATATGAAAAAATCATAAGGAACAATTTTGTAGAAAATTTAATTTCGAACAAATCATGTCATTAGCAAAAATTCGAACAAACTAACATTTCTTATGTTATAGAGCTTTAAAGGTCAGATTTTCGAGCGCAGTGTCACATTTATACCTTGCGGACAGCGTTTTTCGACTTTGTCACTATATAAATAATTAACTAATTGAGATAATCACCTGATTCAAATTTTATTTTGTTCAAAATTCAATATTCTAACCAAAATTTGTTAAAAAAATGTCGGAACTTTATTGCTTCTCAGTTTGAATGTATTTTAATTATTACACGATATTCGAAAAAATTGTTACATAACAGTTTTTTTGATTATATGACAAATTTACTTAAAACAGTTACTTCTATTGAAAATAAATGACAATTGTTAGATAAAATTTAAAAAATCAATTATTTAAAACATTTTTCTCTCTAGTAAGATATATTATAAATAAATAAGAAACACGTCCAAGATTTTCACCTTTTCTTTCTTTTCATTCGACAATCACGGTAGAAAAATATATTTCTACAATTGTACCTGGCTAACTCATGTTCGAACAACTAAAAATGTTATTGAAAATAAATATCTCTAATAAATTTAAAAAAAAAAATGTGAGAATACTATTTTTTTGAAGTGTTATGCGTATAGATTAAAATTAATTTTAAAATATAAATTAATCGAATTCATGAAATTTTTCATAAATTTAATATAAACAATTAATTTTTAAACAAAATAAAATTAGAATCAGGTGATTATCTCAATTAGTTAATTATTTATATAGTGACAAAGTCGAAAAACGCTGTCCGCAAGGTATAAATGTGCCGCTGCGCTCGAAAATCGGACCTTTAAAGCTATATAACATAAGAAATGTTAGTTTTTTCGAATTTTTGCTAATGACATGATTTGTTCGAAATTAAATTTTCTACAAAATTGTTCCCTATGATTTTTTCATATTTTGTACCATTAAAGTAATACAATGATAAAACGATAGAATTGGCCGTTTTTTAGTAACAAATGGATTTATTGTAAAATGTTTGACTTCTAAGTTAATATTTGATAAATATGCTACAGATTTAGTTCATAATATATTAAATTTTATAAATAATTATGGAATTATTTAGCTGATTAGCCTATTTTTTTATTTACTGTTATAAACAAAAATTGAACACGAATTTCGCTTGGCATCAAATACTTTCTCATCAATTAAGAGTCAATGAAGCATATTTTCAAAAAAAAAATGCATCGCCCCCTCCATGCATACTCAAGTACCTCCAGCGCCTGGACTATACCGAATACTAACAAAACTATTCGATTATTTAGAAATTGTGTAATCGATAAGAGTTTCACGGTGAAAATCTCCGACCATGCCATGTATTGCGACCGATACGACACCGATTACTATATAAGCGACACAAAAGCCAAATTGCCGATCAGATGGATGTCCTGGGAGGCACTACTATTAGTAAGTCATCAATCAATCAATCAATCAATCATTAAACATATTAATTGCGGATAATTTGCGCTATAGGGTCGACAGACGACAAAAAGCGACGTATGGTCGTTTGCTGTGACTTTGTGGGAGATTTTAATGTTGTGCACCCAACAGCCTTATGCCGAATTGACCAGTGAACAAGTTGTGGAGAATTCGAATCATTGGTATCAGAATGATGGTTGTCAACGGTATCTGCCACGGCCAACGGCATGTCCACGGGAAATCTACGATTTGATGGGTGAATGTTGGAAGAGGAATGCCAGCGATCGGCCGCGATTCGCTGAGATCCATCTGTTTTTGCAACGGAAGAATCTGGGTTACATACCGGCACCGTTATAAGAATTGTCGTGCAGTAGATGAGCGAACCGTATACAAAAACAGGGAGATTTCGACTGACTTTCGAGAACTGAGTAACAATAATTATTTTTGTTCACATTGAGTCAAAAAAACAAAATAGTAATGAACGTGATCGATGTTGCAAATTATTTTCGAAACAAATTTAAATGTTATTGTAAGGATATTTCCAGTGATTGTGTGTTTTATCAATTGATAAGGTTGTCATTTTTGATTTCGTATTATCAGTTTTTGAAGTAAATGTGAACCCATTGTGATATCGCACATTGATTTTGTGCAAAGAAAATTTTTAAAACCATATCGTTCTATCAAATGTTCTATTTGACCAAAAAGAAAATTTGTTCATTTTGGGAATTTCCAAGAGTTTTTTTTGTTGGGAATTTTTGGAAATCTCCCAACATTAATTCTAAAATGGCCTTTAAACCATTCCAATTTCAGCGCTTTACCGATTGATTTCATCCTAAAATTCTTAGATGATAAGACCTGTTTCTCATTACGTGCTTCCTGTATGTGTCGATTTATAAATATAGAAGAAAAAAAAACATGGTAATTACAATTATTGAATGTTTTTTTATTTGATTTAAATATTTTTTGTACCAAGTTTTTGAGAAAAGTAGTTTGAACCTACTTACGGATTCACTTACAATGAAAAATTCCTTCAATTAACCCATTCGGGATGTACATTCTAGTCAAGAGATGTGTAGTATAAGTCTAATTATTAATTAATTAACAAAAATTAATTGAAAAAAAAACAACTTATTGATGATGATAATAATAATAAGGAAACACTGTTGTAGTAACCATAATAATTACATTTTATATTGTTGTGTAAACAATGTAACAACTGCCGAAAACACGTCAAAGTTGTGATCCAGTTTATTGTAGTATAGTCGATGCACCGACTTAAGGGACTTGCTTTGGAATCAATCAATCGACAAATAAAAGCACAGCAGATTCGGTCACGGAAACGTAATAGAGACGTCTATGGGTTCTATTACAAATACCCCGAAATATTAAAAATACAGGTAGTTTTGAAGCAGCAGGAGCATTTATAAACAGAAACATAGTTGTGGTTGCCAAATTTGATGTTGAATGCCTTCCGCAAAGTTCTTTTCACCCTATCCGCATATTTTTCCTTTGTGACCGAATGTACTGTAGCCTGATTTTGTTGCATTATTTCCGAGTCAGTTCCTTAAGTAGGTGCACCCACTATAATTCTAGTTTATTTCATTAAAACCACCCACATAATATTTTCTTCAATTGCATAATTGGGTGGACGCACACCGGCCACATGGTGGAGAATCCGCTGGTGCACGTCCACCGGATTGGGGAAAATTCCGGTAATTCTATTAAGTTTCCGCTTCAGTTAGGTCGAATCAATTGCAATATTTTTGTAATTAAAAAAAAAACAACATGTGATTACATTTTGATTTTCAAGTATTTGTATTTTTATAAATGATCGTACTTAGTTTAAGATATAAAAATATGTAAAATTTCCAGTGCCATTTTACCTTTGTAAATAATAAGAAGTAACAATAATATGTGAGAGATGATAACATTGCACCCTCTGTAAATAATTGAATAATTCATAATGTACCAAGAATGTATACAGGCATGTTTATTTTTAGATATAAAACCCCTTAAATTTTAAGTCAACGTTAGATTGATAAGATAACGTATTTTCTATAATTAAAAAAGAATGTTATAATTACATAATGATGTTGAGGACAAAACCAATCAGAGCTAGTTTTCAGTTTTCTTTGTTTATTACAAATAAAAATTACAATTATTTTGGTTGGCATGTGTATCGATGAAGAGTACAATTTGAAGGGTATTTAAACAAAAAAAAAAAGACAAACACATGCAAATCATCAATAATTTGATTTAAAGGCACGAGACAATCAAGTGCGTGAATTTATTGAAAATCATGCTTTGTAGAGAGAAGCATTTTAGCACAAGAAAACGAAGAAAATCCACTCACACACACTTTTAGAATTTAGCGCCTTTATTAAAAATTAATGAATTAATTGTTAAGGATTCAATAATGAGAAATTTACACACATTCACCGAAAAGAAAAAAAAACGGCAGGCTTTTCGTCAAAATTTTTTCATCAATGTGTTGCACGAATTTAACAAGGCTTTTCAGCAACTTTCCCTCTAACTCTATTCGAATAATTCTGGACGATTTTTGTCCATTTTCACTTTTGTCCTATTCAGGCGCTAGCGTTTTCAATTTATTATTATTAACAATTTTGAACATTTTTATTGTGTAATATAACTGAAATTTAATATTGTATTAAATAACAAGAGAAAAAAAACATGATAAAAAAAAACAAAAAAAAATGGTGGAGAAATTCTCAACGCATTAAAGCATTCATTAAAAAGAATCTCTTTATGTCGATGGTTTTTATAAATAGATGTTTTAATTCATACATATCACACAGACACACATACACATACACTAATAAAGAAAATTGTTTCAATTCTCATTATTATGATTATTATTATTATTATTAGCATGTGTCGATCGTAAATGTCTTTTTCTGTAAATAACATGATGAACTATGTTTATTTATTACAGTTAGAATTATTAATAAAAGGACACATGACGATTATCGTTTATTCTTTTCACCTGGCACCCGACCCTTATTACACGGTACAAACGCTCGTGTAGACAGAACCGTGTAAAAAAATGCTATTACATAATTATTGGTCGCTACTTGCAAAACAAGAAGACTTTGGTAGCTTTGATGGATTTGGACTTAAGCCCCGTGAGGCAAACTTTGTAATGTAAGGAAAATTTGAGAAGCGACTTAAGCTTTTAAACAGTACATTATGTCCGATACAATTGATCAAAAAATTTACAACAAATAAAACACCATCAGTTCACAGAGTAATAGCATTGCACAATGGTTTTGTCCAAATACTAATAAGTGTTTTTTTTTGTAAATTAATTACGAGATAACTGGGTTGAATGTCTCTTATTCCGTTATGATCTGTAAAGCTCGAAGGGCATTGGATCCTCGTATATTTGAAAAGTCCTTCCAAGGGCCCACCGTACACAACTCCTTCAATTATTAAAATATTCGTACGCAACCCTCAAAAGCTTAAACCAGTCACCTAAACACCTAAGGGTCTAAGGACCTTTGATGATAGTCTAGGTAACATTTGCCATTTTAGTGAAAATTATGATCCAGGACTCATTCGTCGTCGGCAAAAATTGCAAAAGTTATAAACAATTTAGTACAAAAAAATGGGGGTTTGGTTTTTTGCAGATATCTCGGAAATTATTAAAGATATTCGCAATTTGAAAAATGATCCTTAAAGAGGAAATTTCCTTAAAAAAATCCTACCTCGCGGAAGTCTACCACCAATATTTATATGCGTTTATAAGCAATAAAGTTTATTATTTTTTTTAATGTTCCAATTTGTTCGTATTCTTACTATTTTTTTATAATTTTTTAAATCATTATTATAAACAAATGCATTGTTTACAAGATATTTGAATTTTTTTTTGAATTTTAATCAGCAATAAATATTATGATTTTTAAGAAAATCGTTTCTTAAAAAAAATTTTTGATTGCTTAAAAACGCATTTGTCAATTAACAATTTTAACCTCTTAAATTGTTAATTACAAAGTGTAAATGAACATTTTTTAATTTTTCCAACTGGAATCTTTTCTAAAGCCTTCCAAGAATAGCTCCAAGAAGTGAACAAAATTTGAGGTTTTTAATTTAACAATTATCAGGGTTTTTATGTAAATTTTAAACTTAAAAAATAATTAATTCACAAAAGCATATCTAATAAAATAATTACCGGAAAAAAAAATGTTACATTCGTTTTCGTTTATTCAAGTGTCTAGAAGGTGTGTGAATTTTTTTATTTCTTAATATTGATATTTAATGGGTTAAAATTATTTTTATTATTCATGAGTCCGTGTGAGTCAGCACGCGCGGAACGCGCGTCACCCCTTTTAGCGCTATTTTCGCCCTAAAATTAAAATTATAAATATTGATGGTTGGAATTTTTTTCAAATTTCGAATATCTTTAATAGTTTCCAAGATATTTGCAAAAAACCAAACCCCCATTTTTTTACTAAATTGTTTATAACTATTGCAATTTTTGCCAAGCACCACGGAGTATATATAGATAAAGGAGTCCGAACGGTATAGGCTTTTTCACGATATTTATGTACATAAAAATGAACCCAGAGAATAGTACATTTTTCTGTCACTCGCGGCGCTTAGATCAGTAGCGTACTGTTATAGTGGTCGCCTGGACTTAGTAAATTTCGACTTATAAGCCAAATTACTTTATGGTTGAGGTGCACAAAGAAAATTTTCTACCGTAACTTTTCTGAATAGCAATTTTGTCCGCATCTGGTATGAGTTGTAAATTATCCGTTGCTATTCATGTAAATTACGGTAGAAAATTTTCTTTGTGCACCCCAACCATATGGCTTATAAGTCGAAATTTACTAAGTCCAGGCGACCACTATATCGTCCTTAACGAGTACTCTGCCGATCGTAGCGCGCTCTGCCGGCAAAAGTTTTGTCCCTAAATTGGTGCCATAATTTTAACATTGCGTTCGGACTCCTGTATCTATACTCCGTGCCAAGCACCTTCAAATTTTTCAAAAAGTTTCTAGAGGTCATTCCGAATCGAATGAACTCTGGATCATAATTTTCGGTGCCCTGGAAGAGAAATTCACTCAAATAGCAGATGTTGCATAGACTAATTCTAAGACAGCAACGAATTCATCTGGGAGAAGATAGGTATATGAAGAGTTCTATCGACGTTGGAAAAAGTTCATCAAACCGCTTATTGGATGAAGTTTCGCCTTCGAATTCAACGTTTTGTGGTGTTGCAATTCAAACTTCGATTTTGGATGCTAAAGTTTAAAATTTGGCTGGAAAGATGTGCGAAAATTTCTGCAGTATTTTAGCTCAGCAGCCCCCAATCACCAAAGTTAAAAGGATCTCGTGTGGTAAACAACCTGTTTATAAAAAATTAAAGAAATATAATAAAAAATGTTCCTTTAACAATGAACATGACTCTATATTTGTGGTGTTTATTCTAAGTTCTTATACGCAGCCTGGGGTCCAAAAGAAAGACTATCTTTCAAGAATATTCCCTGGATAGACATTTTAATTTATCAATACAAAAATTAATATGTAAATTATGGGAATTTTCAAGTTTATTTTTAATATTTTCTATTTGTAAAAAAATGGTGTTTTCCGGTGAACACCATATTTCGGTACTGGATCATCTGAAACTAAAAAATACGATAATTCGTCAATTTAAGATGTCATCTGAAATTTGATCAAAGAAATCAACAAAACACTGAAATTTAACAGAACGGTGACTTTGCAAAGGAAAAATTTCGGTTGTCGATTCAATTTTTGACAATCCCCCCCTCATATGGGACTGGCAATCGAATAAAAAAGCGTCCCATTAAACACAGACACTTAAGGCTGTGGCCATTATTTTAAGTCAATATGCGACCTACAAAATTGTATTAATTTTGGTACCAACCTTCGACGTTATTTGAGATTTTTATGTAATTAAATAAAAACACTAATATTAAATATCTGTCAAGATTGTATTACTAATAATAACATTATATATACAACTACTAAATAGACAATTACTGATACAAATAAACAATATTTCAGAAGTACCTGTTTTATTTTACTTACACTTTTGTCTTTAATAAAATTGAACACCAGATAATAAACACTTGAAATCACAATAGTCCATAATTATGGAACACCAGAGGCCTTCAAAATGATCCAGTTTAGTAGTAGACTGTATATCAAACGTATATCCAAATACCACACGTTGGAGACCACTGTATCATACAGTATAAACATTCCAACAAAAAATCGTGATAACTGTAGACAAAAAAAAATTGTTCTATTTCCTCTTAATAATTATTATAGTGTTTCAATCGAAATAACGGTACTTTCGATTTTCTATTGCCAAATGCAACATATCCACTGCTTGGTGAGAAATTGAGACAATTAACATGTCCCAATTTCGTATCGAACATTGGGAAATTCGTAAAAACCGTACCAGAACTGGTATGATACAATTTGACAGAATTCTGTATATCCGCCGAACAGAAACCTAAAATTTCAGATGTTGAATTGAATTTTAAATCAATTATTGATGTTGTTAGATTCAATAATGTTTTCTTCGGTTTTGGCAATTTATTCTTCCACACATCTTCAATACCATACAAATTAACAACACCTTGTCCAGAACCGGCCGCTAAGAATTGATTTGATGGTGATATCGTTAATTTTGTACCATTCAAACAACCATCATCGATAAATTTATGTTGTATACGTCTCGAATTCATATCCCATATGGTAATTTCACCCGTATCACTGTGGCCGTACAATAAACTACCATTCGGATTGAAACATAGATCGGTTACTTCGGAATCTTGTTTGAATAGAGCGATACGTTCTCTTGTCGTTGATGTTAGTATGTGAACTTCGCCCCATTTACCAGCGATTGCTAGTAAATTCGAATCGGGTGATATAACGAATTTTTTCGCTTGTGTTAAACCTTGCGGTAATCCTACTTTGATTGGTTTGGCCGACATTAAATCGTAAATGTAGAAATGTTGCCGTTTTGATCCTAGAATTGCCTCTTTGCCGTTATTGTAGAATTTCGCACAAACTATTGGGAACCGTTCAAATGCCACACTGTGTAATTTATTGTTACATTTACCATCAACAGCATACAGTGTTGCAATACCACTATTGCCGGCCACTAAGGCCACACTTGATGTCGGATGGAATTCAACAGCATTTATAAACGGGCCTTCACTGTACGTTTCACTATTCACATTTAACACACGCTTGAATTGTAATAAATTCGATGGTAATTCAACACGTGCTTGTTTCCGTATAAATCCACAACTCTGTAAGATCTCATCATTATCCGAATCTGAATCGTGTTTGTCGACTTTATCTAACGATGCCCATGTCGGTGTACCGACCATTTGTCCATATTTCCGTTTCAATAAATTCGAATATTTATTCGACGATTCATTAACACCACCCGATGGTAATTTGCGTTGTTGTGATTTCAATGCTTGTCCAACTTCAATACCATCATCCTCATCGAACCATGCTGGTTGTCGTTCTCGACCATCATTACTACTATCACAATTCACCCCATCTGCACTATCATCTGTATCAGTTTCACCAACACCCGAATCAATGGTGGTGGTCGATGTGCCCGGTTGTTCATGTTCAGCTTCTTCTAGACTCTTTAGAAAACTGGAAGCACCACCAAATAGTATCTTACTCAATTGTTCTTCTTCAGCTTGATAGTCTTCAAGATTTACGGGACGTGTTTTGATTTTCGGTCCATCAGTTTCGTTCACTGCATTATGACGGCGTTTACGATTCGTTTTTGGCATTTTATTAACACTGATTTTTTGAGAAATTGATATAAATTTTAACGATTATTTTTAAAAAACGTGATGTTGGAGAAAACTCGGTCGACCACAAAGTAGAAAAACGTGTCTAGGGAATTTTCGTGTTTATGTAGTGGCTATGCTGGTGGGATTGTGAATACCATTGACATAATAAAGATAGACCGCCAAAATTCTGTTGCAGAAAAACAATGTTTATACAAAATAATTTCACATGAATAATAATAAAAATAACAATTATTCTCATTTAAAAGCGTTTGAGTTTTTGGTTTTTATCAAATTGATGTAATGTACTTGCCGACAAACCATAAAATTTTCAGTCATTAAGGCTCAGTCACACAGAACGCGTATTATCGCAGTAACACTATGAAATCGTAGGGTCGTACATTAGCACATTGACTGTCATCGTACTTTTCGGATTCCGGTCCCAGAAGTCAAATTACGAGATAAATCGGGGTCTTAGAAAACACGAGATATCTCGTAGTTGGCAGTCAACGTGTTAATAACAAAAAATGAATGTGTTTTTTGTACTGTTCCATAAATAAAATCTGGCTAGGACTATTGACGAAATTGACTTTTTAAGATAAAAATCGAGAAAATACGCATACAGCTATAGCATGGAATGAAATATCTACCAAAACTTAATCACTATAAATTACTTCCAAAAAAAAACAAAAAACCAATGAGTCCAAACTTCAATTCAGTAGTCATTACTTTTTTATATAACGGAATATTAGATGCGGCGTTGTGAGCAAGCTAAGGCAAGAGCTCCTTCAAATTTTGCTCCTTAATCGGATTAATTACGTTCGTTTTTCTACTGTTGCGATAAAAAAATTTCATACGGCGTTTTTTTTTTACGTTTAAAAATATGTAATCTGGGCCAAGCATTACTGTTCATAGATCGGACCATAGACAACATAGTATATATATATATATTCTATGTTGTCTATGGATCGGACACTCCATTAATTTATTACCCGGTGCTGGGATGGCACTAGAGAAGATTACGATTACAGAGCTCTGTATATCAAGGTTTGCGTCCCTGATGCAAAAAGGCGGTAAATTTAAAATATATTTCCATTGTTTTTTTTAATAATTATTTGTGATGTTAAAATAAAAAAACAAAAACGTTGAATTTGATTTATTAAAAAAGAAAACAAGATATACATAATACAAATATAAAATTTAAAAATTATTTGTCAACAGTATCTGTTTTCAAATAAATAGAAATTGCATTACTAAATTGTTTTCTCCAATAAAATACAGCGTAGAACTCGTACTGTTGACAAATAAAATTTACAATCGAAGTTGTATAAAACAAGTTTAACCCAATAACATGGTGTACCTTCATTAATTTAATGTTCCAACTTTGAATTTTTTCCTTAGAAATCGAATTTTTCAAAATAGCTGTAACATTTTTGTGTATATTTCGAATTAGACAAACCCGGCCAGGAATGTGCCATCCGTTCTTTTTTTTTGGACGTTTTAAAATGGTTAATCTGGGCCAAGCGTTACTGTTATTATCTATTATCGTCTTAAATGTCAAAATTAATACCCTTTTGAATATAAAATATTAAAGGCTGTCCTACATCAATTAACAATTTGATGTTCTTGACGTACGAAATTTTTTGATCGCAACAGTAGATCTTTTGTAGGTAGAGCTAGGCTGCGTCTGGAGCCGCATAATTTTAGGAGCGGTATTTTTAAATGGGTTTTATGATTAATTGGAGATAGCCTTACTTTTTGGGGAGGGGGTCCTTTTACCTGTAGTGTCAACAAGCGCTTAATCCGGATTTAAATTTTGGCAAATGTTAAAGCAATAATAACGCAATCAAATTAGGGAGTCATTAGTTGTATTGACAAGACATTGGAATTTCCAAAAACTCCCTTTGGTTAATTACAGTGTTAAATGCAAAAAGCGATTCATTAGATTTATACATTGTAAGATGAAGAGTTGGTCGCAAATAAAATTTCTTCTAAAATGTATCTAAAAACAAATTTCTTAAATTTAATATAAAGGGATCAATGTCATTCCAAAATAGGCTTATCTTTTTCTTAGAAATTTTGAGAACGGTCCTGTTCACAGTATTTAACAAAGTACTGCAGGTAACCTTGTAATATTTACTTTACAAGAGGCCTTTGTTGAAAAGAATTTACAGCTTTAACAATTTTTCTTAAAACTTGCACAATTGCTAATTTCCAAGAACCGACATTTTATTAAGTACCTACTTATAGGTACTATTGAATGGCACATAGAAGTCATTAGATTTTTGACAATAAATTTGGAAAATATTCATTTATTTATATTCGTGCATATTAAAAAAAGTACGTAGATTAGATATGGCATTTACAAAAGCTTTTCAATAAGCAGTAACAATTTGTATTTGGCAAAAGGGTTATAAAAATAACGAATTTTTTGTATTGTAGGCCGCCATTTTATGAGAAACTGGAAATTCCCAAATTTCGTTTAAAAATTTTATGATAAAGTCCCACAATACAAATATCTCTAGTATGCTGCGTGTTATGACAAATCGCCGGGAGCTTTGGAAAAAGGGAGTACCTTACAAAGGTCTCTCTCTCTCTTTCTCCCTCTCTATCTGTTTCTTTGTCACTCATCTGCATCGCACAAAATTAGATAAAACCGCCCATATACTTCGCTGAAGATGAGGAAAAGAAAGAGAGAGAGAGAGAGAGAAATCGCAAACAGAAACGTCTTTGAATCCTTGAATATTCCTTTTCCCGAAGCTTCCAGAAATGTGTTATCGAATGCACTAATGCGAATCTGTTTATTGAAGAAACAGGACGTGTCAGAAATTTTCATAATTGTTTTTACTGAGCAAAATTATAATTAAACATCATCTATAATGTTAGCAGAGAAAGTTTGGGACTTATTTCAAAATAGAAAGTTGAAAATTCCAAGAGAATTATCAACGGTCGAAGCAAACTTTAAAGAAGCAATAAAAGAATACAATTTTATCAATGTCTAACAGGTACTGACTCCCTTGTTTAGGATACCGTTTATTGTGGTTTATTACTGGAGGATTGGGCACCAAATTTGTTGCCGTCCCTAATTCGAACAAACAAACAACCTAGCGAAACAAAGAAGTACAGTACAAAGAGACGTATTTTCAACGATCGTGGTAAAACAGATATAGCCAAATATCCCGTCAAAATAACGTCGCTTTCGCACATAGATAGCCAATTGGGGGTAAGAAATGCGTTCCAAATAATAGCCGTTTCATAGGCGGAGCATGTAAGGCACAAAATCAACTGATAGACAGACTAATTTTAATAATAATAATCAAATTATTATCGGAAGATTTTTTAAATAATTCTTCGTATGAATGCAAGTAGGGAGCACACGTTTGAAAAAAAAACATTCCAAAATTTGGGAAAGCTCAAGTCAGGTCGTGGTGGTCATGGGATTTCCCAAGGTAGTCTTTCTACCACAAAGCGTTCTCTTACCGATATACTTTCTCGGTCTTGCTTTGAATTATTTTCGAAGGTACAGGTATTGGGATTTCCCAAGGATTTCTTTATTGCCGAATATTTTGTTAGATGATTGCCGACAAACGATTGGAAATGTTTAGAAATATATAAAAGTAAAAATTTCGTGAATACAGTGGCGTAGCGAACATAACTGGCGCGAAACTTTATTGGCGCCCCCATGTTACAATCATTACTAATTTAAAATGCACTTCAAATTTGTCTCGTAGAGCATTTGACGCCCCTCTATGAGTGGCGCCCGGGTCATGGTAGACCCTCTTGCACCCTTCTCGCTACGCCACTGCGTGAATACATTAGATTTGCAGTCCGAAAAGGGCTATAAATGACTCGCTTTGATTGTGAATAAATTCATTATTCATCCATATTACTTTTAAATTCAGTTCACTGTATTTCCAAAGCGATTATTTGAGTGCCACTGACAAAACGCATTTGACATAGCAGTATTTGAATAAGCTAAGACCAACATTCTAACAGAAGTCTTTGTTTATAATACGTTGTAAAAAATGCATAGGGTATACCCAACGTATAGCGTAACTTGAATCGAAACAATCCATTATCAGTGCACGCTTGAAAGAGAAAATGTTAGTGCTTGTCTAACATTTACAATCCACGGTGCCTTTCAAAATTCGACAAAAAAAAAGTTATAGCCAATATTTTAGATAAATAAATAGATAGAAAAGTGAATTTGTCGCGATTTGAACCTAATATTTTGCAAAAAGTCGCCATATTGTCAACGTCACCTATTATTGATCGATCTATTTTTTGTACATCTGTGGATACTGTGATTACAGTCACAATTCCATTGTTATTGCGTATGTTATAGATTAAATTGCATAAAATCGTTATTTAGTTACATTGACGATAGTTTATTAGTATTTTTATATATAATTTGTATTATTTAATCGAATTCGTTATAAATTTTGAAAATTGTGTAATTTTTGTAGAAATTTTCCAATTTATAATGAAATTTTTATCAATCTAATAATTGTACGATTATAATTGTGTTATTTACGATTTTATAATGTCTATTTGTTGAATTAAAGTCTAAAGAGAAAGTGTGTGTTTTTAAATGTGCCGCCATTTAATTGACATCCGATGATGACAAAGCAGAAACGAATTTCCCTACATGCCCAATGTACGCCAACAGTCAAGAAACTGTCCCATTTAATTGTTTATTACAGTATTTCATTGAAAGAAATCAAAATATTTAAACAGATAAAATAGTAGAAAAATTAATAATTAAACGAATTTTCTATTAGATTCGTGATGGATATTCGAATATTAATTAAGTGACAAAAATTGATATGATTGATGCGAATTATAATATACGAATACGGACGATTTTCCAACGAAACTGTTATATTTTTCAATCATCTATTGCGCCTGCTCAACAATAATATATTAATGTTGACTCTATGATCATGCGCATTTTAGTTTATCAGTTGGGTCTCTCGGAAAATGGCGTCGGCTAAGTTTCTCGAGGAAGCTCTAAATACAGATGTCGACGAATCGGCCGTTAGTGCAATAGTGGGCTCCTTAGAGAATCAGCTGGTTACAACAACACCATCTGTACAAAATCAGACTGGTTCAACTGTTGTTATTAATCAAAATCACGTTAATAGTGCAATATCAAACGGCGGGACAGTTGTACCCCAAAAACATTCAACTATTGCCAACGGTGACTCGATAAATGCTGTTACTAGTGTTGTTACAACATCGGATAGTGGTACTAATAATAATAAGACTGTTAATAATGCAGTGATTATAGCACACACAACAACAGGATCGACGTATGTAAATCAGACGGCTACCACGGCTGTTGATACAACAACTAACAAACAAGAGGGAGTTAAAATTGTTTATACACAACAACAACAACAACAACCACAATCCCAACAACAACAGTCTCAACCTCAACAATCACAACCTCAAACTCAGCATCCACAACAACAACAACAAGGGGCCTCAATGGCGGCCACCGGTGCTGTTATAACCAACCGTGTCGCCCAATCATTACCAAACGGTACAATTGGCATCCAAACACCAGCTGGTGTCCAAGCTGTACAAAATAAACAACCAACATTGGTGATAAAGACATGTGGGGCACCAACAGGCGCACCAGGTCTTGTTACTGTACCAATGAATGTTACAACATCTGTACAACCGGCTAATAATGTAGGTAGTCCTAGTACACAATCCCCAAACATCCTATCCAATCTCCAGGTTGTTAATGTACGGCCTGGCGTTCCTACACAGCAGCAGAAAGGACAACCAGCGCGTGTTGTATTGAGTGCACCACAGATTGTCGGGGCCCGACCGGGAGCTCCAGTAAGTTGGTGTACCTAAAAAAACAAAAACAAACAAATTAAAAAAAACAGGATGAAATTACCAAAAAACAATCACTACAAGAATAGGAGGGTTACTATCTCCCTTTATAACAAATCAAACATACATCCAAAATGATTGCTTATGCTCCGAATTAACCAAAAGTAATGCTTGCTAGTTTCTGTTTTAATAAAAAAAAATAGAACCCTCCAATTCTACAGTGAACTTGTAATTTGGCCAAAATATCGTTACTTCAATTTGTTTTGTTCAGTTTTAGGTTATGTTTTGATTCATCAAATTCAAAATAGAGTCGAATTAAATTGAAGCAATGATATTGTTTTTTTTTTGGTGTAATTCTTTTAGTTTTTGATTATTTTTTTGTGGACAAAATTTCAATTAGTTTTTATTTTTGGATTATTTGATTACGAATGGTGTACTCTATGCTGGTTATGTTTTTTTTTAAATTAACTCAAACTAATCCTTTACTCTCTACTAAAACAATCGTTCATTCATTAATTTTAATAGTTTAGTCAATAATGTTGAATTCATTTAACTTAAGTAGACGTACTTAAGTCTAGTTTGTATTGTAGTGAATCCATCACCGATAAATTGCACCATTCTTATAACATTTATGATAAGTTATTTTCGTTTCCAGTGTTTACCTGTAGAATTAGTTGTTTTTTTTGTGTTATTTTTATTTTATATTATTTTAGATAGTAGTATTGTTTTTCTACGTAGATAGTTTGAATGTGAATATGGTTTATAATTGAAAATTTGATCGATTTTCTTTTTGTTTTATAGCAATTAACATTGCAATCATTTCATGGTTTACAACCCGGCCAACAAGGACATTTATTATTAAAGACTGAAAATGGACAGTATCAATTGTTGCGTGTTGGTCCAGCACCGACGACAGCAAATTTAGCAGCAACATCAACACCAGGTGGACAACAGGTTACATTTCGTATGCAAACAGTTGCTGTAAGTTTCGCCGTATTTTATATAACAATTAACAATATCGTAACTATTTTATATTATAGGCGAGTTCTGTAGCAACTACACCGACAGTTGTAGCTGGTACAAGTACTATAGCATCAACTGGACAAAATGTACAAACTGTGACAACAGTTCAGGTAAATGTTCTTTATTAAGTTAATTGTTTGTGTTATATTAAATTGTGTGGGTGATTTACAGCGACCGGCTAATGACAATACCAAAGAAAAGTGCCGCAAGTTCCTAGCAAATCTATTAGAATTATCGAGCAAAGAACCCAAATCAGTTGAACGTAGCGTAAGGACATTAATACAAGAATTGATCGATGTGAAAGTTGAACCGGAGGATTTTTGTGACAAATTAGAGAGATTATTGAATGCATCGCCCCAACCGTGCCTCATAGGATTCCTTAAGGTAAATATAATCGTACCATTTCAAGCCACAACGAATCAATGTTTGAGCTGTTTTTGAGTCTAACTTATCGAGATGATGTAGCACCATTATAAGAACTATGGAGAGTACACTAGAATTTTTGTCCCCTTAAAAAATTGGGATTTCTAGGTCACCGTCTATAGTTAAAAAAAAATGCTTCGTATAAGGGTGTTCTTCCTAGTTTTAAAAAGTTCTAAATAAATAACGAATTTATTAAACAAGTTAAAAATTGGTAGTTGTTTTAACTTAATTCAGTGTTAAACTAAAAAGGCTGTAGTTATAACGTTTGCACTCTAAATTTGATTAGAAAAAGAATAAATTTGAACTCAGGGACGTACAGGCGATACTATTTGTGATTTTTTTTTCAATATTCAGTGCATTTCATGCTAGTATTGTAATGTCGGGATGTTACTGAGAGAAATCTACGGCTCCTAATCTTTTATTATTTTAATGCAATTCTTGCATTATAAGCACCATCATACGACACGTTGAGCCTTTTCGATCTTACCATTTGACGATATAAAAAGAGGCAATATATTAATCCATCTTCTAAAAGTTAATCAATATTTTATATAAACGTTCGCAACCAGTACATCGTTACCCAAAAATACTTCACTCTTTCGTTGCTATCCTAATTTATCAATGGTAAGGCTAAAAATCTTGGGAAATAGTGTTAAATTTTCATCGTACAATATAAATGTTAAAAAGTTGTAAGTTACAGTGAAACCTCAATTTACGGACATCACCTTTGCTGACACTTTTGCCAACATACATACTAAATCTTATATATGGAATATTCAAACTCCAGAATCTCCCTAATACGAACACCTCCTATTCCGGACACTTTTTTCAACTCCTGTGGGTGTCCGTATTAGAGAGGTTTTACTGTGCTATAATTTCTTAAATTTCCGTAGCTTGTACAGGTTCTTCAGTTCTAATCCTTAACTTCAAATGTCTGCAAAACTCGTTTTGTTATTTTCATTCTTACAATTAGTATGTGCGCAAGTGTTTTTTTTTAAGCAATAATTACCATAGGTGTTATTACGTTATCGAAAAATAGTAGGCTAGTGGTTGTTTCTATTTTGACAATGTTATAGCCTTTATTATAAAAATTACGTATTATCGGTGATTATTATCATTATTATTACTAATAATAATTATCCTTATTATTATAATCTCTAAAGAAAGAGCCGATTGTACGTAATTTTTATAATAAAGGCTATAACATTGTCAAAACAGAAACAATCAGCAGCCTACTATGTTTTGATAACAATTTATTGCTTCAAAAAAACTTCTTGCACATTCACTAAGAATGAAAATAACAAAACGAGCTTTGCAGACATTTGAAGTTGAAGGTAAGAACTGAAGATCCTGTAAATTTCAGATCTTTATGTCACAGTCAACACGTTCATTTTATAGCCTAAACAATGCCATTTTTTAAAAATTCAAAATTTTAAATAAAGAATTTGTATATAAAGAGAGCGCTATTCGGGTTAATTATTGCCTGCATTTTTTCTATAATATGTACGCTTAATTTCTGAGTAAAATTAATCACTTACGTTAAACAGTCAAGACGCTGAAGTCAGTTAAAAAACACAAAAATTGAGTAAAAAAGACATATCTTCAGCACCATCTCGTTATTGACAGGTATTAACTCAGCCAATTTTTATCGATCACATGAAAACTACTATCTTTCACCTTCAAAATGCCGCCCCAAACGCACAGATATCTTAAACTGTAAAGTTTTTACAACTAAAATTGATAAAGCCTCAAAATGACATTATTTGAAAGTCTTAATTCGAATACGCCGAAACGGCCGCTTATAAAAATTAAATATGCATAAATTTTGTTCTTTGTGATACTAAAGAACACTCCTTCAATGTTACAGCAAAATCTAAAATTAATCGGCTTGGCCAATCAGACGATTTTATATGGAATTACCCATATAGAAAATCTGTGTGTGTTGCAGGACAACTTTTAAGAGCCTCTATAATTTAATTTTTGAATCATTAAGGTTCAATTGATCTTCAATTGCAATGCGTCCAGTCAGAGATTGTTTTGTATTAAATCAGATTTTTATTACTTGTATATGTGTATTGTAAAATCCGCCATCTAAAAAACTACATAAGTCTTGTCGTTTTAACAGGGGCTGTTTTTGTAGCTCCTGACTGTTTTCGCCTTCCCCAGCTGTCATACTGTTTAGCTCAAGTTAGGTCTTTGTCAGATCAGGCCCTTTGTTGTAAAATACCTGTATATTTCAGGCAATAAAAGACCTCAAAATATTCACCGTTTTACGATCTGCCTAGTCATTTTCTAAATGACGGATTTTACAATATGCCGACGACATGTATGTCCATAATTTGGCTTTGCTACAGATTTAAGTCTCATGTTAAAATAGACCTTAAAGGCCCCCAAGACTTGAGCTGAAGTTAAGTAATTTATGGTGAATCAGGTCTAAATAAAATTTTGGAGATACAGTAGAGACTCGATTATCCGGACCTCAGTTGTACGGATTGCCCACCTTTGAGCAAATATCTTTGTTGTCTAATCTTTGCATGCAAAAATTGTTTACGTCAAATGACAATTACCAAATATTTTAAACAAAATTAAACTAGATACAGCGACTGTCGTGGGTCACTTTGGTTAGTATTTACTCAAATTGGTTAAGGTTGCAATAGATATTTTACTAATTTTAATAAAATATGTGCGCACCTGTGAAAATTTATCTCTAATGTTTTACAATTAGTAAATATTGACTTTTGTTGTTTTCAATAAGTTCAATTAAGTTCGTTGTTTTGAATGAACACCTAACATTCTGTACAGGGTGGACCATTTTTGATGGTTTTGCAGGGTATCTCCTATAAGGAAAGCTCGTACAAACTAACGGATATCACATTCCTGTCCTACTTTTACCTGACTAGTCAGATGGTCTAATTAGATTTTTCCTATGTTCTTTTGTTTCGAGTTATTTCCGGTTTTTCATTTTTGCGCGATTTCGAAGATGCCTTAACGAAAAATGCGTTCTTTGGTATAGTCGTATGTACTCAAAAATAGTTCAAAGTTTCCACCTAGTGTAATTTACTTGCCTGTATATAAAAAAATTCGACTTATGCACGAAAAAAAGTGTCCGTACACAATTTAATTGTTTTTAATTTTTATACTGAACACTTTTTGTAACACCAATAAAATGGAATTCAAAATACTTAATAACAAGGACTTGTTTGAAAAAATGAGAAGTTGAAAAAATCCGCTTTAACTACTTCAAGTTACAATTTTCCTTGCATTCGATAAATAATTGTATTCACTTATGTAAGAACAAATTAAGCATCACTTAAACGCTTCATTGTTCGCAAATATATTGTAATTACCTAAATTTAATTAAAAAATTGCATATTGGGGTAGATTTATTAATTATAAAAACGACAGGTTTTCCAAAATTCAATTTTTGCCCTTTTATATCATGACGAATTTGATTTAGTCGACTTGTCTCGAATATGTTTTTGATCATAACTTAGTTAATATTTGGTTGAGTGGGAGTTAAAGATCTCATTCTTCACCCTCCACTAGTATAAGGGATCTATTGACTTACTGATCCGTTTTGAGTCGATTAGGTAGTTATTGAAATTGTGTTGGTTGTATGAACATATTTCAATTGAAACTACTACATTTGGACTTGAGAAATTGCACAAATCAGCTCGAACTGTATACTAAAATAACTCCCGATTTAGTAGATTGCGTATTTGTTGAAAACCTACTACTATCAATGTGTTATGTAAGAGCTATAATTTGGGTTTTGAACACGCAAACTTATTGATAAACTATACAATTTTTTTTTTAAGTAATTAATAAACATAATGTATATTAATTTTTGTTTTTCATCTTTTTTTTTATAGAAAAGTCTGCCTCTATTGCGACATTCATTGGTGACGAAAGAATTAACAATCGATGGAATCCGTCCACCACCAGCTAGTGTTGTTTTTTCGGTAGCATCAGTCGCCCCACCAATACAAACACAAGCGACAATAGCACGTCCAACTGGTGTTGCTACTGGTACTGTACAAGCAAATCAAGTACGAATTGTAACACCAGGAGCAACATTAGTACGTCCTGGGAATGTAGTACAACAACGATTAGTGACACCAATACGTGGTACACCACAACAAACAACTAGAATGGTAACAGCAATAAGACAACCAAATTCCACAACAGTTGTTGGTAGTGGTGGTAGTAGTGTAAGTGGTGGTGGTGTCGGTGGTGGCAATATTATTGTATCAAATTCACAACCACCAGCCCTATATCCAGTTAATCAAGTACGACCTGGTGGTGTTAATATAAGACAACCTTTACAAGTAAAATTAATTATTTTTTTAACAATTTTAAAAGTACAAATTTAAATTGATATTGGTTTTCTTTCATTGTGTATTTTAGGGTAAATCACCAATGACTCCTGTTAAAATTCAAGGTATTAAACCGGCAGTGCCTTCAATGGTTTCACGACCAACTACCAAAGAAAAAGAAAAGAAATCATTCTCATCAGCGTACACGGGTGATGATGATATTAATGATGTAGCTGCGATGGGTGGTGTTAATTTGGCTGAAGAAACACAAAAGATTTTGGGTTCCACTGAATTCGTTGGTACACAGATACGTTCGTGTAAAGAAGAGGTGATGTGTTCGATGGCACCGTTACAACAGAAAATACGACAGATTATGTTAAAACATGGCCTTGAAGAACCAAATACTGATGTAGCAGCGTGTATTTCACATGCAGCCCAAGAACGTTTAAAGAATTTAATAGAAAAACTAGCCGTTATTACTGAACATAGATTAGAGATTGTTAAAACCGATCAACGATACGAAGTAACAAATGATGTTAAAGGTATAACGATTATTGAGATTTTTACTATAGAGTATTTGTAATGATTAAAATAAATAAAAATCATAGGGCAACTGAAATTCTTGGAAGATTTGGATCGTGCCGAAAGGAAGCGACATGAAGAATTGGAACGTGAGATGTTGTTGAGAGCGGCAAAAAGTCGATCGAAAACTGAAGATCCTGAACAAGCCAAATTGAAAGCAAAAGCTAAAGAGATGCAGCGTGTTGAAATGGAAGAATTACGACAGAGGGAAGCTAATGCAACTGCACTACAAGCTATAGGACCTCGGAAAAAACCAAGACTAGATGGTGATGCCGTTTCTGGTTCATTACAAGTAAGTTTTGTGTGTTGATTTATAAATGTTGTATAAAAATTCTAATTAATTATAATTAATAGGCAAGTCCTGGTGGATTTAATAGTAGTTTCCGTGGACAAATGCCCTTGAGGCAGCGTATGAAAAAAGTTACATTAAGAGACTTACAATTTTTGTTTGAAACAGAAAAGGACTTATGCAAAAGTAAACTGTTGTATAAATCATATCTCAAGTGATGCTCGCTTCTCGTCAGTGTTGTGATAAAAATAATAATAATAATAATAATGCAAAAAAAATTATCGTGGTTTTTTCCTATTTAAAAACAAATTAAGTACATTCTTTGTTCGTATCTATTATTATTTATTCTTTGTTTATTGTGGTAAACATACAAGAAAAACCCGATTAATTTTTATAAGTAACGTATAACGAGATATTTTTATAAAATTAAATGAATTGAATTGAAAAATGTGCGTTACTAAATTGCTACAAATCATTATCCAGTCAATTAATGAATGGAATGGATTATTTTTATTGTAATTATTGGTAATTTTATTGATTTTCAGTGATAAGCAAAAATTTCTAAAACACGAAGAAAAGATCCAAATATTGAAATGTTTTGTATCAAAACATTTCGCGAATTTAATGAAATTTTACACAATTTTTTATAATATTGTATGTGAAAAACTTTTTGGGGGGGTTCTCTTAAAGATGTTGGACATTAGAGACTGCATAATGGGAAGCTTCATATTTTCTTACTTAGTCATTTAATAATGAAGTTGTTTTTATTACATACGCCGATATTTTGTTTTTCTTCTTTTAATATATATCTATATTTTTTCTAATTAAGTAGTCTCGAAATACTTGTAAGAAATGCGTAGATTTTCTACTATTACAGGTCGTGTAATCTGTATATATTTGGAGAGAAGAAAGAGAGGAAAAGAAAGAAATGTTGTAGATTTTCTATAATATGAATTTTCTTTATAAGAAAAAAACTATTTTAAAAGAATAAAAATCAACCATGTTAATAATTTGTAATTAGTTGTATAATTGTTTTTTAATCCCATTTATGAAATAGATTATATAATTTTTGTTATAGAATAATATTTAATATAATAAAATGATTATTTGACTCTAGTTTCATTTATTGTAAATATGTATGTATCAAACCTCATACATTATTATTTTTTTAATATAAACAAAGCCGTAATCGCATGTCTTCAATTATTATTTTTTTTTACTTTGTATCTAACTATAATCATTTTTAATATTTGTAAATGCACAATGTACAATGTTACATAATTAATTTATAATTTTTATTATTTTTTTAAAACAAAAAGTCTGGCCTTATTGTCCCCTTTTTGAAAGTACAAATACGTTGTTTTGGGATTTGAATAAATTGTTGTTTCATTTTATACAATTATTGTATTTATCACAAGACCTTTTTCGAATTGTTGCAACTGTTTGCACAGCAAAGCCACATTAAGTAATTGTAGAAAAGACATTCAGCAGTAAAACGAAATTCGAGGCAATAAAATCGTATATCGAGCAATAAAGTAGGGTGACTATTTTTTTTCTATAGATCATTGAATAAGCGAAATAAAAATAAGGTCAAAATATCACTCCTTTTTATTAAACATAGTATTTCCACAGATTTCCAGTGCGAAAAATGTGCGGAGCGTCGATCGGGAATTGAACCCGAACCATCCTGATTTCATGACAAGTGTTTCTTTCATCTAACAAGAACATTAGGGACACTCAATAATTTTTCAGTAATTGCAGTTTTAGTTTTTCATACCTCAGGAATAAGGGCCTAGGGGCCGAAGGTTTTGGAAGGATTGTGAAAATGATAAGCGGTAAAAAAACACCCTAAATCCCTATTATACAGGTACGAGTTCAAGGGAAAATTTACCTATTTTCTGAGGGATTAGACTCAATTCTGAAGTACAGATGTATACTAGAAAAAGTGACTTAGGAGACTGACTTTTTAATCCGTAAAATCATGAAATTGGTCCACAATGAATACTGCTACAAAAGATTTTATGGATAGATGGTCTCAGTCACTTTTCCTAGTATAATTAAGATTTGAAGTAATATTTGTACTTCAGGGCAATTAACAGGCTATACAGAGTCGGCAAGCGAAACACCCACACATGAAGGATATCTCTATTTGCTCTGGAGCTTTCTTATGTGACTTTTAATGACTCAAACGGAAATGTAAGTAAATATATAAAGCAGTTTGTAATCTTGGTGTTGCAGTATTCAATGAAAGATCTGGAGAAAAATAGACACCTGCAATTTTTCTCATGAGTACAGAGATTTTTTTGACAAGCGCAATTTTACGTCTGAAATAAAAAGGCGGAAGTTTTATAGTTTCTATCCGCAAGAGAGCAACACGCTTTGCGACAAGCAAAATTGGTTGTGTAGTGACCGTCATACAACCTAATCGAGTTTCGTGTTTCAATCCTCGATACTCAAAACAAAAATAGATAAGTCTTCTGTTAAAACACAACGAAATAGAGAACTTTGCTGCTTTTATGTACTTTTTTTCTCTATTAAATTCAGGTTAATTAAATTATTATTTAATTAATGAGACATCAGATCGCAAGTAATTTCATTCGAAAAATACTTACATCGCCGACTGGGAACCGAACCTAACACGGCTCTCCTCGTGCTTTCGAGGCGTTAAGGTGCTCTACCATTGAGCTATCTTGCGATATAAGAAGGTCTCATTAATTAAATATTAATCTAATTATTCTCTATCGGGATCAATCTTTCTTAATAGAGATATTGGAAAATCGATCAGACTGATCCCCAATCATTAAATAAATTTGCGTCTATGGGTGGTTATTCATTGGAAAAAATCCCCCACCCGAGACTAGTAGTAAATCATATTTCATCCGAGAAATAATTAGACCGTCGATAGCTCAGTGGTAGAGCACCTCAACGCCGCGAACGTATTTGATTAAGTAAGTAGCGTTATAAGAGGAAAATCAATGCTTTGCCAGAGATAAAAAATGTTTTGGCCAGTAGAGATCATAAGATATTAGGAAGTTTCTGTCGTTTTGTTGCCCATCAAGAAATACTTTCTGTTTGAAAATAGACTAGAAAGGATGCAAAATTAGTCCAAGATAAAAAGCACTGTAATACAGATAATAAAAAATTACAAGTTATCACTAGTTCTATTAAATTTATGACAAGAGCACCATAATTTTAGGGACAGCTTAGATTTGATTTTAGGGGTAAAACTGTGAGACTATTCTTGCTATTATATGGCAAAAAGTACTGACTTTTTTATTTTTGCTTCTGGGAGGGGCTTGGAAGTGTATCTGAAGCACTAAGGCTAATTTCACAATTTAAGCCAATCTCTTATTTAACTGATGGTACTATACCTAATCTGACAGGTGTTATATTATGGTAAAATCGACTTTTCTAAATTCAAATGCCTACAATGTATGTAGTTGCATTTTTTTTCCACTATTCATCAGTATATTCCCAAGAGAATAGCAAAATATACGCTACACCTGCCTGCCACATTTTCTATAGTCTAGGGCAGTGATTCTCAACCTTTTTTTGTTGTTGCGGTACACTTCTAACAATTTCAAAACTTGGCGGCACACTAACAATAAAATGAGTTCAAAAATAAATAAAAATAATATGCATTTCTAAAATTTGGCGGTACACAAAAGTGTTGAGAATCGCTGGTCTAGGGACCAGCTTATTACTAAACACTAATATTCATTTCAACATAATAACAATGATAACATTATAAAATTCTGCTTACCTTGTCGATGATACCTTTTGGTAGTAAAATTGCAGATTAATCCGTCGACTACTTTTCAATAACACTGACAAGCCGAATAGATCATCAAACCATTTTATGGTACTCTCCCATAATTTGAATGTAAAGAAAAAACTATACTTTCATTTATTCTCTAACAATGTTCAATTATAATGTTAACACGACATTATTCAGATAGAAACTGATCAACTACCGGTTATACGTGTAACAATCCGAATTGTTTTATGTAAGTTGTGTTTGAACATAAATGTTCCTATAATTAACACCTGAATTATACAAAACCTTACAAGTCAAAAACCAAAAAAAAAAAAACGAAGAAGATAAGATTAGAACTTTCTCGTATTTGTTATTTTTTAACCTGTAATATTTATCATAAAAAACTGAACAAAAGCAGCGGTGATAATAAACAGGATTATGGCGATTAATAAAAATTTGATCCAGTATTTTTAGCACTTAAAAAATCAATCAGTCAAGGCAATTTTGATTTGCTATACAGCGATCAATCTAAAAACTAACGGAATCTTAATGTCAAGGCAGCAATGCTTTAATAAATGCAATTATTCGCTTTCAAGACAGGCCTCCAATCCATACCGTTGTATTTGAGGACATCCCTTTTGCCTACAAATTTTCATAAAGTGGTAGAGGCAGGGGCAGACTGGCCCTAAGGATGATCGAGCCTTTTTTAACATAAAAGGGCCACTCTACAATTCTCAGTCCTCTGGATAGAAGAACGGAAGAACAGAAAAGAACGTTTTTTCTGGCAATCGCACCAAGGACCGACATAATGGGCTGTGGTGGACGGATATTTTGTACATAGAGGCGTTGCTGTATTTGCACAATCTCTATCGTAGGAGTGCTAGTAATGGTCGACTGACAATCAGGGAGTTTTCCATCGTTGACTGAACATTCTTCAAATAATTTCTTTAAATTTTTTAGCCCTGAAACTATATCGAATCAACAAGTTTTGTATCAACAATAATTCGTTCAAAAATCTACAACGAATTGAAAATCAACCTGTAAGAAATTAGATGAAATAAGATGGCATTAAATGATTACCCACAGGAAATTATTATTAAAGGGCTATTAAACATGCCCTTCTGGTTTAACAACAGTCGTGAACAATTCGATGGTAACATCGAAACTTGTCGATTTTCACCTGGAAACCAGCGAAACTCGATATTTTTCCTCTACGAAAATCCAAAGTAAGTAAAGGGTTGTTGTAGAAATTAAATTTGGTGATTTTCAACGATTTGGGCCTCGACTGCTGAATAGTATTGCAAAACCCCAACTTTACATATTTTTCTGCTTTTCGGCGGGCTCCAATCGACGCGAATCCGCTCCTGGTGCCGCATTTCCAATTAATCTAGTTGTGTAGGAGTTTGTGCAAAATTCCAAAAGTTCTACTATGAATTTAGTTTCATACATCTGTTATATATAAAATATTTACATATGTATAAGTGTATTATAACGAAAATTAATGCGATATTATTTTTGAATTGCCTCGAAGGCAATACAACAGTTTGTAATAATTTTTCGAGGTCTATGTCAGAACAAGATGTGGTTTGTTCGAACGCTATGAAAATACCCCTTTTGCCTGGTCTGATCTGTCCCTAGAGGCGTTCAAAATTATAACGAACAATTAAACTGTAAAATGAGTTTATTGAAATTGTTATAAAACTAATGAGAATAATAATATTGCATATCTGTATTTGTTATCATTTAAATAATATTGTTAAAGATAGACAGAAACAATTTAACTAGACAAACAAGAAAAAGATAAATGAATTTATAATTTCTGATAATATCTAGATAATTAATTCTAAAATACAATTACAACATAGAACTTTCAATTATTTTATCTACAGTAGCGGGTATTTAATAAATCGTAAAATTAATTTGTAAACTGTAAAGTTTATTATATCTGCAAAATGATAGCTTGAATAATACGATTTCCTGCAAAAAGCCAATTAGAAATTGACTAAACAATAACAAAATTTTCGACTCTCAATGGCGAATCCTTGACGAATTCGTTCTGTAATAAACAACAAACCATCAACAATAAATTGAATCTTGGAACCGTAAATAAAGTAATAAATTTTCTTAAACCGTAAAAATTGCATACAAATTCATAAAATTTCACGATAGAATGTCGTTGGACAGGTTTAAGAATACAGCAGCAGTGGTGCTTTATTGTTGATCGTTACAATAAAAACGAGACATAAAAAAGAAAATGTTTCTTGTAGAAATTTAGATCAATTTTCTCTTGCACATGATGGCCCCCAAAACAATATCTCAATTACATACTTTTGTGTGTGTGGCCGTGTGAAATCCTGTAATCGACCATCCTGTAAGGCTAGTATTTATCGTATGAAGGACGACAATTTTATTGCATCTGTAATAATATTACAACAAAACTAAGATCATCATCATCACGTTGCCGTCATATTCGTGCTGGGGAAAATCAGTTTGAGTACGATCCCATGAGATGGATAGTTCATTTTATTTGGTTGAAATTTATACCTATAGGTATAATATACAATATGTATAAATGTGTTTATGTATATGTAGAATGGGAGAGAATGGAATTTGAAGTTTAGCTATGGGCAATTTTGACCGACATAATACAAGGACACCCTGCGGATAGCATATTTTAACTAAGCACACCCAGCTGGCTGGGGGACATCTCGCCCACAGCCCGCAGCAGACACGGTGTTTGTATAATGTACAAATTATTCTTTTACCTACCACTTTGAAAATGGCAATGACGGTCCCGGCTAAGCAACAAGAAACAACAACAACAGCAACAATAAAAGCGTTTTTTTTTTGTAATATCGAATAACCAACGTCACATTCCCAACCACCACACATGCCTTAAGGGTGAGAAATAATCACATGGTTGATTTAGATATATTGAGAGAAGAAACAGACTAGAATATTACTCTTCGATAACTATCAACACGATAATGTCTCTAGCGAAATTGTTCAATACATTTTTTTTTAAATAAAATATTAGGATCGAAGGGATATTGGGGCTCGTAAAAGTGAAAACAAATCAACCCTGTTATACTACTACCACCATCATCATCAGAAACTATATAAACGCTATACTATTTATGCCAGCATGTCCTCAGGATGTCTTACAATACATTCCAACCCTTTGTAATATGAACGGTCTCGTATAATCGTTCCATTTTTGACTAAACACGTATTAGGTAACATACATATAGAAAAATACGCTCTAATACTCTATATTCGTTCACCGTATAAACGAACGTGAAGTCTTATATGTAGCCCAATTCGATTTACATAATGAGTTTGGAGTTTTTACCTTTTTACGAGTCTTAAAAAGCAAACGTTTATAGTGGTGGCAGTGACTTAAGGGGTTGGCTTTAAGATCGCAAAACAATTAAATTACACTACAGTAGCTATTTTAGAAATTGGTTAAATGAATGGGACAGTTTTACTCCTATAAGGAGAGCTGTTGGAGACGTCACACACTCCTGTTTTGGGTCCCCTGCCATTGCAAAGAAACTAAACTGCAGAGTACGATACAGCGAAATTTATACAAAGATGTCATAAACATAATGCTTGAGAATTCCAATAATTGAAAACTCACCCAAAAGTAGATAACTTCCGAAGTCTTAATCTTCGCAAGGAGAACGGGAGTTGTAGGAAAGAGGGAGCCATAAACTGATGGTGATTGCTGAGAATTATGAAGAGGCATCTATTTGGAACATTTGTGGCAAAAACAGTCCTGGTAGTGGTGCTGTCGGCCGCGTCAACTATTGGACTAGCTTTAGCATCCGCTACACCAAAAAAAAATGTACGGAGAGTTTAGGCAGCTAGGTACGATTTTCGCTGTTTCGAAAACGGTTTAAGTGAGTCTAATTGAACTGCATTAGGAACCAATTATTGCTTTGCTTACAGGAGATACGCTGAAACTGTCGAAAATGCATAGTAAAATTTAATTTCGACGTTATTATTATTTTTAAATCGTCTGACTTCAATTCCTGAAGTCATCACCTCAACTTTAGCAACATTCTAATCGGCTAGTATTCCATATAAGGCGATTATTAAACGTGAATATTTTCTTGAAATAACTATTTTAACCGAGCTTACATGAACATAATAGAACTAATAAACTATTGGCGCAAATTGTATTATGTTATACTCAGCCATTAGGCTACTTCAAGCATTTAGCTTGTTTGGATTTTAAAATAAAAGGCTTGATATTGTACAATTTAAAACTATTTTTACATCCAACTTAAGCACATATCCTGGACATCAAGTAACATCCTTGCCTCCCTTTGTGCATTAACATATCGAATATAACTATAAAAAGAAGGACAGTCTCTAGAATAAAGAACTAAAATCACAATTCCAAAAAGAATTTTAAGTCTGCTTCTCGTATTTTGTAAACAGTTTTCCTGGGTAAGGCGAAACACATCGATAAAAGACTACTGCCAATGTAATGCAAAATTAGGGATACATTTATGAACTCACATCACAACTTCTTAAATTTTTCTGTTCAGGTAAGATTATTTTCGGCACTCCCTTGCAGAAATTAATAGTGACCGAATTCTTCGACATCTTCGTGAATTAGTACAGCAAAATCATTCGTGTTACGTGATTTTGAGTACGAATCGCGATAATTTTAGAAAACAATTCAAAACAATGAAAGAAACGACGTTTTTTGTAAGAGGCACCATTGAAAAAAAGAAACAGACTCACGGTTTTGTTCTAGATAACTGCATAACCTTAACAAAAACAAAAAGAAAAACAATCTTCATGAGCATCCTGGAGCCGTTCGGCACGGGATGTCTGATTTTATTCTCAAGGCACTGGCACGTAGACTAACACTAGCACAATTAATTATTTATTAACAAAAACATCACAATTTTTCGAAACCACTGAACAAGAATGAATAAACAGAAGGTGTTAAATAAGTGTCCCGTGTTCGGTTCTTATCAAGAAGACATATACGTAAGTAGTCTAATCTGCGCAAGAACAAAAAAGGTGGAAAAATGTTTAAAATGTCTTTTGTAAATAAAAATGCGGCTACCCAAATAAAGGACAAAATAAAGTTCAAGAAATTGAGGGGTAAGGAGGCAGTTGGATACTTAAAAAAAATCTAAGGGTGGATTTGGAAAACACACTTTCTGTACTTTCAAATCCTAAAATTGCGAGAGTTTTCCAAAAAATGGATCCTTTTTAAGACATACGAGGTCTGAAGACCTGGCCTAGAATTGATCATTTGTTCGTCCCTAGATCTGAAACTTTTCCTCCTTCAACCAGTATATAACTCCCCTAAAAATGACGTTTTCCAAAATTAATCAAACCTTTCGTATTTAGCAGCAGTTCCAAAGAGTTCTAAGATTCATCAGACTTTATGTTTTTGTTAATTAAAAAATAAAATCTAGCATATGAAGCGCTAAAAAGTGCCGCCCCAAAAATTATGCCGCTCCAGGCAACTGCCTGTTTTGCTGTGGTCTCGGACCGGCCCTGCTCTTAACAACAGTGGTCCTCCTGTATTAATTGTAAGAATGACTCCCATCAGACAAAATTTTCGAAAAAAGTGCACCGTTGCAGAATCATCCTTATGGCAAGTCCGCCCCTGTTGCCAGGGTTCTTAACATGTTTACAACAAGGCATATTGACGTTTCTTGATAGCAAAAAAAATTGCAAAAATACTAAAAATAAGAGGTATTTATTGCATTATGAATGTGTTTCATTAATTATATTATCTAAATAAGCAAATGTAAATCGGGCGAGATTTACCATGAAATTAAGCTGCAGAGCTCTCTAATCAATTACTCTTCAATAATATCAAAAAATATGCTTTTTCCTCAATTTTTTCTAAAAGAAGCCGCCTCTTAAGTCCAAATCCGTCCCTGCTGTAAGCATTAAAGAAAGATAAAAGATAAAAAATTGATCGGCTTGGGAGCCAGAAACGGAAACTCTCATCCTTCTTGGCAGGCGAAAGGCCGGAAAAACTTACAGTTAACAAAAGTAGTCGCTTTCATTGGAAAAATATCAAATCTGTGGACAGTGTGGACGAAGTTTGGGCGTCCAGTCGGATTTTGTCTTTCTCTAATACATTTATTTGTCTATGTATAACAGGTAGAAATTGAAACAGACACCTATGTAAAAATATTTGTTTTGATTAGGGGCCAAGCCTGTAGGCGCTAACATTTATAATAACAGTAATAGAAGCAACAAAAGCTTTTGGTCCGAATGGGTGAGTCGTTTTTCTGAAAACTATCCATGAATAACTTATTAGAAATACGTTTAAAAATTCCTGTCAGATAGCATTTTTCAAGTTGCCTTTTATGCACAACTTATTATGGTCTAATTGCATTCTATCCACTCTTTACTCAGCGGCCCTAGTTTCGCCAAAAGGTCTAAAGGTGCAAAATCTATGTTTTGCAAGATTGAACGGAGTGAAGTTATTGGAAATCTTCCAACAATTTAGAAAAAGGTCGATGAAAAAAGAAGCACAGATAGCTTCTACCGATGTCTCTCAAAATTTTCTTCGCAATAAGGAAAGTCCCAACTACAAGTATACTTATGTAGTGCAAATCAATTAGGCACTTTTTCACACTATCTTGGTCGCAATTAGCGACGAGCATGATGAAAGATTTCATCAAAATATTATGCCTTAGGAAAAGCGTTACTAAGGTATTATGCTGCCAGACTATTGTTAAACCTATCACTATAAAATAACTTTAAAAAGACAACATGAAATTGTAGGAAATCTAAAATAATTATCTTGTCGATTCCAAACACATAACATCAGGTTTTTTTACCTCGATATTTATAATCATCGCGCAAAAATTAAGAACTATCTTTAAATGAGGGCAAAAAAATTTCTTAATCTGCTGCCTAGTATAAGTTATCGTCGAGTATCCATCGTATCAAGCCAAATCAATCAATTCAACTAACACTTTTTTGTCATAGTATAAAATTTCTAAAATCCTACAATTTTGGTCATAATACGCGAGAAATTCGCCACTTTTACTGCGTTTTTCTAACGAAAGTAGCATAAATAAATCACTTGAAGCAGAGAAATTGATTTGTTGTAGTTTTGATAATTTCCACCACATTCTTTTACTTATCTACGAAAAATACAATGTAATTAATCACGACATTCCCAAAACTATCCGTTCGAAGAGTAATTAATTGCCCTCATGTCTTATTAACCGAAAATTTCAACACTTTAATCGATGATAAATTCCCAACAATGTCTCCATTGGATTTTTCCAACTGATCCAACAACAAAATTAGAAAACATGAGTAGAATAAAATTTCGTTAATTACACTTGAATGTAACACGAAAAAAAAATGCTTGTCTTGAATCGAATTATTCAAGTTCTCGAAACGTTTACTTGTTATCTAAAACAATACATCATTATAGCCTAGAAACGTAATTAGCAACATCTTGACCGAAATCTGATAAGCTTATAAGCTTTTCTATAAGTCCAAGTAGGACTTAATAACAGCACAACAAAGGCCTCAGCAATTCTCCGTTCGATTATTCTAAACAAAATCCGACCTGCGGCTGTAATGGAGAATAGAAATAAAGCAATAATGATAGTTTTATATTTAAATAAATGATGTCAATAATGTGTTTGATAGGAAAAATCATGTATTATGTATGGCGTTTTTTTTTTGAACTTTTAAATAGTGTTATTGGTATCCAACATATCCAGACAATGCGCCCACACGTGAACCATATATCATATCAGCGTCAGTTTTGCAAACCGGGCGGTACGCCTGTTTATACATACATATATATATTTTATCAGTACTGGAGGTGCTTGCGGCTATCCTGGAAATTATGTAGCACGGAACGAGGTTGGCCGGATTCGCCTGCGGTAACTAATACCAACCCTGAACAGCTCCGGGGTACGGTGGCCATCTCACAACCCCCCAACTGACGCATGTGAGAGCTTTTAAACAAAATTCAAACATTTGTTATTTGCCGAGAACAAGGTAATAATAATAATTTATTTGTCATTGTCTTTATGTGTAAGTGACCAAGTAGTTGGGGTGACGTTTATAGTTCGTTAAAGAAAAATATTGAACATTCACAATACTCCATTTATGTGGACATAATTTTATTAATATTTTATTGCGATTTCTTTTGTTATAGCTACCATTTATCATTCGCCTCTCACTCGTAACGATTTTTTCGTTTATCATTAATTTTATTCGTCCTTTGATAATTTTCGTATAAGCTCTGTTGGTTTTCTCGTCACGAATTTAACTCGAACTTATGTTCCATTTCAGAACGTAGATCGCTATAACTGGTGGACACTAATTCGAATCTAGACTTTCAAAGGTTATATCCCTGCAGGTATCCCACTTATATCCCAACCTAGATATGTATGTTAATAAAACACACATCCACACACATATATTGGACGAGATCCTATTTGAGTATCCATCGAATCTATTCATTTTCTCTCTTAAACATAAAAGGGTTCATATTTCTCGCAAAACCTGATATCTCTCTTCTAACAAAATACTATACTACAACTCGTATAGTATAATATGGAAGTGAATCGGGTTGGACTGTGCCTGCAGCCTGCAGGATTATTAACCCAACTGCCTGCAACAAAACGACCAGAGCGCGTTTCGGTTGGAGGCCTGCGGCTGTCCGTCGTTCGTCGACCAACAGTCAGTCGGCGAGCTCCACACACATACAACTCTACAACACGGTCTGGCATCAGTTTGAGAAAAGCTCTCGCCGGTGTTGGTTCGGTTTCCATTGATGTGTTTCCGTGCAACTTACAATCTTTTGTTACGTTCACTGGTAGATACACATGTACGACGTTTAGGAACGTGTGCGCTCTAGAGCACCACCACAACAATAACAGATACACGTGGTCGTGGCGCTCTAAAAATCGTAAATTCCATCGAGATCGGTGTGCAATTGGCACAATTGTTCCATTCAAAATTTTCCCGTACGATCTGATTCGAATACCAACCGTCGCCGTGGAGAACCGAGGACCTGTCACCCTGGAGCCGACGTGCCCCAAGCGGTAAGTCCACCTCTACACGTATATAATAATCCATCATTTGACAACTGTTGTTTTCAAGATAGAAATAGAGAATTCCGCCACGGGGTAGGTTACTTTCCAGACTATGTCGTCTTTTAATGGTTGTTTTTTTCATCCATAACGGTTATTTGCTGTTGTTTATCGATAAACGTTTGTTAATTAATTGGACAATTTTTGCCTTACGGCCAAATGAAAAGTTCAAAATTTATTAATTTTAACAAAAAAACGTGAAAAGTAAAAGTTATCAATGATTCGTGTATCTAAATATACAACAACAGGATCTGATAGTAAATTGATTCGGTCCGAAAAAGTTGATCGTATTAAAATCGACTCGCTTATACAGACACCTGAAGCGATGTTGAACAGAATTTGCAGAATTTTAAATCGTAAATTTAACAACAAAGCGCTTTTGAAATGTAACACCATTTTAATAACTTTATCCCAGAACGCACAATAACTCGGTAAAGAATTTCAAGGTTTTCACGACCTTAATACAACAATGTCCAGGTAGTTGAAACTCACCCCCATCGACGACAAAGTTGCTCAACAAACAAAACACGTTTTTTTTGTGTGACTGTCGAGGCGACAATATCGAAATCGTCTGTGTAAATTTCCTGTTTCATTGGAAATTTAAGAAATTTCCGGTCGCACACATCAAAAAGACTTTTGTCCAAACAAATTAAGTAGATACGCGCGATACATCCACCCACCGATCACAAACAGTATTTCGCCAGGGGTGAGATCTGGTGTTGCATTAGCAATTTGTATACAGTTGACAACCAACTGACAGTATTCTGCAATGTTGATGCACCAAATTATAAAGACTCTGTTACATAACAGTCAGGTAAACTTGAACGTTCTGTTCCGGATAGTCGGATAAAGCTTGTCAATATTTGAGAGAGGCTCGATTACAGGTCTAGTATTAATTAAGTGTGGATGTTGGTCGGAATTTCGCCTTGATTATCCACCTACATCGCCGGTCCGAATTCGTTGTCCAATCGCACAAAAAGAGGTACTGTTTTGATGGTTGTTTTTTTGTCTCTTATACAAAAATTTAATTTCAAATGGCTCTTAGTTTGTGGTTTCGTAAAAGACAAGGCCAATTCTTAAATGGCATGTGAGGATTTACCTGTCGAATTCGAATGCCCGAAGCGATGTTTTGACAAAAATGGGAAAGTGCAGGCCTAGCAATTTACATAAACCATCTATCTTTCTCCATGTTACTATAATTGTTATTTTTCTCTCTTTATAAATGTATTTTACACATATAAATAATTATATTGTGGACTAATTGAAGATCGAATATTGGTGGTTCGGTGTAGAAATTTTCAGTTGATTTAGACGAATAGAGAAAACAACAAACGTGAATTATTTAGAATAAATTAATGGTAATCGTAATGGGAGGGCCTACCAATAAAACCATGTATATCTATGTTGATTTTATTTTCTTTTAATTAAATTTGTTTTATTTTGAAATGTTCCATTTAATCTTAACATAAACTTTGATAAAGTTTAATTAAGAACAAGTTGAGAAGTTTCCGAAACAAATCATCAAAAGTATACGATTTTCTCCTGCTTTAATTGAATATGTGTACAAATTTTTTTTCTTATTACTATTCTCATTTGATACGAAATTTATCCAATTATAATTTTAAATTAAATTCATTATTAATAAATCGAGAATTTTGCCAACTTTCCTAAGTTTATCCAAGACGAAATCCAATTCTTTCCGGTAGAATTCAAATGTAAATCGTACTAATAACTGCAACTGTTTCTACAATACTAGAATGCATTGAGTTGTTGCAAATTAACGAGCAACTCAAATATGATCTTCCAATTTTCAAGTAATCTAAATCAGCAAGTAACGGTTTATTTCGCTTGTTCCACATTGATGTTGACAAAAATTCTTGTAGTTGATAGGGTTTTTACGTAAAGATTCAGTGAACACAGTGCTTTACAGGAGCGCCCAATCTTTTTATAATAAGTTCTTTGATTTTCTTATCGTAAAAAATGTTTGGAGCCCCCAAAGTAACACTTGCACCTGCGCTTTTTGTAGAGAATGCGGGTCCCGGTTTTTCCTTCAGAAGCGTTTCATATCAAGTAGCAGATTGTTGAACGTTGTAATCATACAGTGGCTGACAACAGATTCTTAAATGATGACAACAACGCTAAATCTTAGCTAAAACACCTGTCTTTATCTAGTAATAAATAGATCTCAAAATTATTATGGTTAGAAATAACCAGATCGGCTTGGTAAGATTTGAAAAGCACGTTCTAATCACAGATCGTTTCCAACTGCGCCATTTACATAATGAAATGGATACGATAATTGGTCCTGTTACCATAATTATTAATTAGAAAAATTAGTGAATAAAAGACAGAGAATTTGGTTTAAATAAAATAAAAGAAGATGAAAAAACGATTTTTTTCTATCGACAGTGAATTGCCTTCGTCCGTTGATGAAACTATAGGAATTGGAAATGTAAAACAGTTTATTGCAGTCCATTACAAAGTTGAAAGGGATAATTCGACAAATTGACGAAAGCTTTGAAAACATAAAATTATAAAATCAGAGGATGTGTTAGCGAGTGGAAAACTGTACTTATTGTCCCGCTACAGAATAGATCTTTACCAAACGTGTCGTCGTCGTTAATGCTTTATAATTTCAAAGTCAGTCTCTTAAGTCACAGCAACCACTATATTTCAACTACCTCAAATTACCTTAACAAAAATGTCTCAACTTTTCCATTTCGAACGAGACAAAATTGCGCCCGGGACAAACAAGAGTTTCATGCACCCTTTTCGCTATCTATTAAATAATATTCTTCATACTTAAATGGTTCGGCGCCTCATTGGAAACGGCGCCAGGGACAGATGTCCCCGTGGCTCTCCCCTCGAACCGACACTGGCACGATTCATCGCAAGGCAACTACAAATGTGATTCAATCAAAGTGGAGAAAACATGTAATATTATTGGATTCGTTCTCCTTATAGAGTACTTTAACCAATACGGAAATTCTAAGCGTCCTTGTGCCTCTTATACTGAAAAGGCTTATAGTGCACCTGTTTTGTCAGTTTTCTAATTAAATCACATAAAAATGAGTAATGATTAAATCAATTACAGTAAAGACAGTAGATTCAAGATTTATGAGGCGTGAAAAGAGTACCACCATCGAGCTTTTCGATAATACAAAAAGTTCAGCGTAACTGATGGAAATTTTCCGTTCTCCCTGACACCAAACGTTCAAAATTCATAAAGCAGAATGAATTTAGCTTACAAGAGTACTTGCAAGAAGCGAGTATAAAGTCTCTTAAATTTCACCTTCTGCCAAGCCAAATTCTGCTGATTTTCGTTTGACTACAAACAAAAATTGGAAGCGTTATTTGATAATAATTCTGTCTCTTTGGGCCCCGTAACAATTGTTGAATGCAAGGCTATGTTGGGCGATAAGAAGCATCAAGAATATTGTGCTTAATCCCAAAAGCAGCATTTTCTGTCTAGTTACAAGAAAAAATGGAAACGATTCATTGATAATAACTTTTTTCTATTTTGCGTCACTAATAGCGCTATTTTAAAATTTGCTAGTGGATCGAAATGGGTTCATTTCAATGCACTGTGTAAAATTGGAAAATGTAGTAAATTTTTTTGCCCTAACATTGGTAACGTTTTCATTGATTTTGACAAATGTCAAAAATCATAAACAAAGTACATAGTAATTTTTGGTAACATATACAACCACTAATACATCAATCAAAAAAATCAAACAATGTTCAATTGTTATATCAGTAACACCAACTCCCACCAATTTCCCTAAATTTCAAATCTCGCAATTTTTTTTTGTAAAAAGGGCACAAAATAGGCAAAATAGAAAAAAATAGTATAAAAAACTCGTGTCAGAAGTCGTATATTGCGACACTTGTTTTTTAATATACTATTTCACTTTGGGCCCTCTTACCAATTGTGCAAGCCTGGGTGTTAAGAAGCTTCAAAAATGGTGTACTTAACCACGAAAGATCTTCAAAATTTCCAAATTCATCTTTTTGTGGGCACCAATTATTGCGTCTAGGTTCAAAATCTGCTCTTTTACTAGGACTGTTTGTGAATTATTTTTAATAATTAAAAAACTAAACGATCATGACAGAGGCAGTGAATCCGTTTTTGTGAAGTTAATTCTTAGTCCGATCGAGTATTTCGTTTCAAATCAGATGCTTTGTTATATAATTAGATGGAATTCTGCGCCTTGGAGGTATATGGAGGGATTTCAGGTGGCCACAATGCGCTTTTAAAAAAAAATCTTGTTCTACGATCCATTGAGGATCGGTGCAAGAATGTTTCGACAGCCTCAACTGGCACGATTAAAATGTTCGGATATTTTCAAAGGATTGACAAGAACTTTCGGCGATACCTTTAAAAGCATTCCAAAAAAAAAACGTCCTGAGAAGGGGTTTGTGGACTTAATTTTTGCGAAATAATAACGTTGAGAACTGCTGATTTTGACTCAGTTTACTTTAACCCGTAAGGTATTTAGTTGAAATCGGTAAAGTGAGGAGTATTTTGTTACGACTAGAATTTGGTATTTACAGTGACACCACTCGAGAAAGACCTTGCATTGTTCAAGTTAAAATAAAAATACGGTTCGTTTCCTGTATAATTTCCCAACAAGTCTAATAACTTCATAAATATTCATATAAGAAACGTCTCTTTTCAACTGGACAATTCCATCCAGAAGTTAATCCGATTCCGTAGGTACTCGATAATACTTACAATACGAAACGTGATTAATACTGTGTCAGTTGGATTTTTCAGAAAATGTGGCTGTTGTACTGAATCAATAAGGTTTTTTTGATATATTTTTTGTTTAATTTATTCATCCGGATATCTTTCACCAATCAAATATTAAAAAAATATCAAATGTTAAGTGTTGACATTTCTCCTCTCCATTTATTTTTCTAATATTTATATATCGTTTTTTCTTTACTTTCGAAATGGCATAACAAGCATACTTATTTCTATTCTAGTGCAATCAACTACCGTATACGTTGAAAACAATACTTGAAGCACTTGAAAATTGTATGCAAATAAGATTATGTAGTCTCACCTCTATGTCTCTCTTTGCACGACTATTTTATTAATGTTAATTATAAATTTCAACAAATCTTCAATACAATAATATTGATATATCACGATAATTTCATTAACAATAAACCATGAAATGAAGCTTATTAGAAATGTTGAGAAAATTTCCATCATGTTTTTCCAATAATAAAGCATACGATTGGACGTCTTTGATAGATTTATCACCGGTTGTGCACAATTATCTCTCATTTATCACATTTATACAAAAGTGTCATTTAGGGATAATCACACCTGCTCACAGAGGAACGGTAGAAAATATCTTAACGATTATTAATGGTGCTGTTATTATTATTATTATTATTATTATTATTAAGGTGATAGTCGCTTCTTTTTCTCCTTGCTGCTTTCATAAATGTTTATATTAAGGTTTTTAGTTAATAATCACTGTAGGGCAAACTAGACACAGTTCGAGGGTATGCGAGTGAAATAAGCGTGAAATAGAGCGAAGTGTCCAATAGTCCGTAACATATAGCAGTCTATCACTAGTTGCACACTTTTATTAAAGGCGTGATTGGTCATATCACTTAATTTTATTGTGTCGTGCCTACAGGTGAATCGTGGAAATTTTGTAAATTTTTCCGCCTCGAAAAAATACGAATTATTGAAAATCCATTATAATAATCAGCCGATGGCACAATTTTATCTTCGTTATTTTTAACAATTTTTTGTTGTTGATGTTTCGCCTTCCGGCAATGTATTGACTATTTATTTATTTTTCACATAGAATATTTTTAAATGATTAGACTGTAAATTGCAATACGGTTAATTTGAAATTGAAATATCGTATACAATACGTGCGTTTGTCGATGAACTCGAGGGAAAAAACGGATTGTATACAGGTAACAAACAAGACTCGATTTTTGACGAATTGATTGCCCCCAGCGATCCTCTCTTCTACCGATATTTTTATTCCGACCACGAAAAAAAAAAACACTGTGAAAAGGTCAGATATAAGTTCTAGCTATAAAGTCGAAAATTTTTTGAATAATTCCACGTCCATTTGGACGATTTATCGTTCTATTTAAAATAGACCTTTATTGTTGTATAATCGAAAATTTCTAACGGCACAACAACAAGTCGAACACCGTTTAAGGGGATGTGCATTTTTTTTTTTTTGAAATCATTATCATCATATAGAGAAAATTCAAAAATAATATTTAAAATTGTTGTGCCGCGGGTGATCCACTCAAAAATATGAAGAATCAAAATTAGGGGCCCACTGTCTTCGGGCGATATACAACATTTATTATTTGCATAATTTAGTGATTCAAAGAAAAATGTCATATATTGTACGGTTCGCTCTTTTTTTCCTTACTTTGTTCGTGATAGAGATAAAGACAGATTCGAATATAAATGTCTCGTGTTGTGCGCTTAACTTGATCATTCTGTTGAAATGCGAAAACTGAATATTAAATCTTCAATATCCGCATGTCTATTGGAAACTGCACAAATCGTTGATGGAGGATCAACAAGAGCCAAATTTGCATTCCTAGTTAAGGTGATTTCACGACAGGCAAAGATCCACTGTTGTTGATTTTTAATTTTTCTTTTTTACAAAAGATTGAACATTTTAACAAGAAAATCCTTTTACATTTGTTTCTAATGGCAACGAGCTATAATCTCAAATGAACATTTTTTGGAAAATTTATTTAGTTTTCGCGTAAGACATTAGAATTCAATGACAGTCCCAATTTAATTCAATTGTTTCGTTTTTTCTCTTTTGTTTATTAGCAGAATTGAATGGAATTTATGTCAGTTATAGTCGTTAATGTACTTGATGTCGGTATGGGTTTGCTTTTCCAAGATTCGCATTTATTTTCAAGACGAGGACGAAAAGACTTAAAATGGGATTGTTAAAGAATTTTCACTGCTTATTGGAAAAATAAATAAGTTTAACAAAAAATTTTCATATGAGATTGTAGCTCATTACCATTGGAAACGAATGTAAAAGGATTTTTTTCTTAAAATGTTCAGTTCTTTGTAAAAAAAAAGAAATAAAAGTCAACGGTGCACAACTCAATAACAGTACCCTCACAGTGACCTCACCGGCATAACAACTTCTTCAATCTAGAAAAATTCCTTATCTTCTTTGGTCACTTGGAAGTGCGAGGCAGGTTAAAATAAATAAAACACAATCTTAATATTTGAAACATTCACACCCACTTTTAATAATTCTCTCATCTCTATTCTCTCCTTATTTTGTCTTGAAGATAACCGCCAACAAGCTTTCAAACTGCTGAAATTATAGGAGAGGAGCTCTATCAATAGCTTGCCAAAACTGACTAAGTTTCAGCTACGAGAACTGAAATTTTCTAAAAAAACCATACTTTTAAATTTTCTGTAGATGTTGCGGAACGGTGGTTAGGAAAATTGCCTTCTCAGTGAAAAAAAATGAGTGTCTTGAGTCCAATTTAATTTTACCTTCCGGAATGTACAAGCGACATATTTTTATTGTTTGAAAATCCCAAAGCTGAACTGACTGCATGCGATGAACTGAAAGATTTGCTAAAGGATCACCCACGGCGAACAATTAGTTTCGACCAAATTTGTGCACACAGTTTCAAAAAGAATTCGTTCAACATTTGACAGAGCCAAAAGTAATCGCTCTAACTTGGCTGAATATTTTGAAAATTCTACGTGCTTGGGATTTTTTGCAGGCGATGCAGCTCGCAGCTAAAGAATTATTATCTCGAATAAAGTGCCTGGAAGCCTCTCGGAGATCTTTTTAGTAATTTCCTGTTCAACTTTATCCAGAAAAACCAACAGAAAAGAATTGCAAAAAATAACAAATCCATCCCCACTTTTAGAGGTCTTTGCTGCGAAATTGTCGATAATTAGACTAAAAAAAAGCGCCCTTTGTTATGGATGAAAACGTGCGCAATTTGGAAGAACTGTAGACTTTCGATTCTTGCAAAAATATCCGGCAGATTTCACCCTTCGCTCAAGCAATGTTCCTTTGACCGGTCGTTGGAATGGGGGAATTTCCACCGATTATAGTTTTACCAAATTCTCGATAATTATTGTCACCGAATGCATAAAAATTCCACAAATTTTAATTTACGTCCCTTTCTCTTATTCCGCTTACGGTCATCGAATACACACACATATGAAAGCCACACTAGAACCGTTACGTTTGCTAATTTAAACTGGTCACAAATTGCTAGTTTCTTCCGAAAGATTACCGTAATTATAAAGGAACGACACTAAAGCGTTGTTGTGGGTATTCTGCACACACACACACACAAAAAATAAACAACAACAACAACAACGGACTGTAATCATCAACATTCAGTATGAATGATGTGGATTTGATGATTGTAAAAGACCTCGTGTTCTAATTCGACTACTTGCGGCGTGCGTGCGTAAAACAAGTAGCATTTGCATTAATTTGACTATAAGTTAGCACATGTCCATTATGATTAAATAGTTGACTGATGAAATGGACAGGCCCAGTTTCGTATAATTAAATACGTGTACCTTCTATTCAACCTGTCAGTTTCACTGTATTTCTCGTCTTTGTCATCATCCTATTCTTCGATCTACCTAATTCAAACAATTATCAATCATTTTTTTATTGATAGATCCCATCGTTGTTATTATTATTATTAACACAATATTTCATTACCAACCTTCCTACTGACTGTTCTAAAGTGAATTGATCGTTAACCGGTTCTTTTCGCCATTAATCTATCGATGTTGAAGAGAATAAAAAGAAACCGACCATTGTCGATTCCGATAATTTCAAATTACAGTAAGGCACCGGGAATTTCATTTACGAAAAAATGCGGTAGTACACAGAATCGAACAGGTGTGTATATCGATATATTTATAGATAATTGCCGCTTTACAATCGACGATTAATCGAAAATTGCTGTTACTTTGTTATAACAAATTTATCGTATAGTGTGTTCGATAAATTGTTTAATATTAATAAAATAGATGGTAATTTGGTTGGAATTCTTGCAGCATTTTCATTAAACATCTTATCAATATCACAATTGACAATTCACTGAAAATTCATACCAACTCAAACAAAGACAAATGTATTAAATTTACAGTGCTCGCTTATTAATTTCTAGGTTCTGTTAATCAAACAAAATTACCCAGGCCAGTTAATTATGAGTCGTCGACGTCGTCGTCGTCGTCGTTTAATGGAATTCATTGTGTATCACCCTCGAGCCTACGGTATTTAAGTTCTCCTTTAAGCAACAACCGCGTCCGTAAACACACCCACATAGAAATTTAAGAATAATGACGGAAAAACGAACGTACCGAAAACAAAAAGTTTTTCCAATGTTTGTTTGTATTTTAATCGTTGTAAAGGAGTTTTATTTTCTCGATTCTCGTAAAGTTAGACGGAAGAAACCTGTTGAACTAATGGCTCAACTGACTGATGTCTATGACACCGTAATGGGGCTGTTCGCAGAAAATCGCTATTTAACAGTGTCTTGTTGGTAGAAAAATGAAAAACTCGACACCATACCTTTACCCTATATGTAAGCAATTAAGAGAAACTTATTGGTTGCGAAGGATCGGTTTTAGAAAATCTCATCACTGTTCACGATTACGTCCGAAATTCGTGGGCTTTTTCAACCACCCAACTGCATTAGCCTGCAGCATACAAGAGTGGAAATATTCGATAAATCACACAAGCCCAAAGCTATATTGCAATAATAACATCATTATTTCTGTAACGATCTCTTGTCACGACAGATACCGTAAACTCGATAATCATCTTTTGAACTAGTAACGAAAATTGATGGGAATCCAGGAAAAAAGTTGATTTCAATAATACCGTATTTGATGATGGAATCATTGGAGGATAGCAGTGTTTCTAGAGGACACCATCAAGCAGATGGTGTCCGATACAAAATAGAGGAATAAATAATACAACATGGTGGGCATTCATAGCAGTGCCACTTGAGTAACTTCCCATATAATGAACAACAACACAAGGCTGATGATCTTTTCTAGCTACCGGAATGTAAACGCTTCACTTACGTTAAAAGTGTTACACGATACAAACAAGAGAAAATAACAACAATTTTAAATAAGAAAAGTAATAATTCACATTTCTATTAAAAGTGTCACGTTAAAGCGGTCGGTTACGTTACACTAATCAAAATTATTCTGTCACGCTAAATGCTGAATTTTACGTACAAATTCAACAACAGACAATACTTGCACGTTCTGTTAATCCCAAGTTAAAACCCATAAATAATTTAATTCTATGATTAATGACATGGGAAATAATAAATTTACAATCTCTCATCATAATATCCACCTAATTTACTCGTATTTATTTGTTTTTCTATACAAATAAGTTTTGAACGTATCCTATACGATATAGAGAAGGCCTGGAGGAATGCCGGGTCATGCCCTCGAGCAGGGCAAGTTAGGGGGCAGCATGTTAAGAAAGGTATGCGACGTCTATAGACTTCTACATATATAACTTTATTTTTTTTTTCGTGTATTAAAACATATACATTCAAATGTCGTAGACTGTTTTAAATAAAATCCAATTGTTAGATTAAGACAGCTGCCACTCCTGTATAACTACTACCTCCTCCGCTAATATCATTCAATATTCATTCAAGAACATAGACATAACAAAAGCCAGCTAGTAACATCAAATAGAAAACGCCCAAGTCGATTTGTTATTCTGTTGTACCTATACGCAAGTAGTTCTTGTTTCAAAGCTGCACCACACCATAAAAAACCAACAACAAAATTGTAATCCTAAACACTTATAATTGTAAATATACATATTTGTGGTGTTGTTGCAACTTAACAATAGAAAATATGATCTATACACACACCTATATCGTTGATGATGATGAATAGACAAAAATCTAACTGGATAGATGAATAATTTTTATCATTCGGCTACTTGTTTGTTCTCTTGTTGTTGTTAATAAAATCAATAGTAGCTCTATAAATTTATCTGTAATGTATGAGCTGTCGACTTGAATAAAGCTTTCCGACTTTTAATTGTAAATTTCAACTTGTAATTTATATAAATGGAGACAAAAAAAAACGTTGAAGATAACATTTGTAAAACAGTAAATTATAAAGACGATCAATTGGAGCAATTGAATTACCATCTAGTATAATGGATTTTATTCCTAGGAGTTGAGGAGACTTTAATTTTACTCAAAATCATGCTTATGCCAAAAACACAAAGCACTGAGGGTGCCGTAAATTCTAAATCTTGGAGCCGTTTTTGTATCTCTTTTACCTCACTTATTCATTTCTTAATACAGGCTTATACTGTCGATGTACGAGCATAAATCTTTTTTGCAATATAATTCAATATTGTATTACAAGTGTGTAACTTTGTTTGCAGGGAGTGAACAAAAAAAAACAACAGAACCGCTACTTTACAATAAAGGTCTTTTAATAAACAAACCACCTTCACACCATCTCATATACTTTGAGGTTTTCTTAAAGGTGAATAGTTTTAAAACATTGGCTAGCTTGTTCGTGATTGTCTCTCACGTTATTTCACAGGCTATAATTGTTTTACCGTGCTAAATGAGAGAGCCAAAATTTAACAGAAAACAGACCAAATTGTCTGTCAGGAATTGATTGGAATTATTTTCTCCGTTTTGCGGAATCTACTGTAAAAAAATTGATAAAAAAGTTTTACTTATGTCAAATAATACTCCTGAAGGACCCATGAAAAAGTTGAAGGCGGTCAGAGTGGTGGATTTAGGCACAGGCCTAGGGCGACACAATTTGAAATGTAAGCACATTTTGGAGCTTCAAAAAAGTGAAATTAATTTAAAAATATATAATAAACAGAACACAGTCACTCTGCAAAATACGTGCACTAGGGTGGAGCGAAAAACGAATTGTTTTTTGTGTTTCTTAGCCTGCGGGTTGAATTTGTAGCTCATGAAAAAAGAAGATTTTTGAAAACAAAAACAAAAATTCTACTCAATATTTTCAGGTGTACCATGCGCTTTTAACAGGGGTGGGCACATACTAGGACAATGAGAGCCGCAGTCCAGTTTTTCGTATGTCATAAAGAGCCACACAATAATAACATAGTAATACTTAAATACAGAATTCGAATTTAATTTCAAATTATAATATGGTTAGATATCTTATAACGGATTTAAATTTTCAATGAGAGCCGCACTTAGCCCAATAAAGAGCCGCATTTGACCACCGTTGGCTTATAAGTAAAAAATTAAAATTTTTGGTCTTGATGGTAATTTTTGTTCTTTACTTATAAATAAATAATATGTCCTCTTTGAAGCCAATAAAAAGTTATGAATCAAACAAAAAAATTTTGACTATTGTAATTTTCAAAAAAAACGTTAAAAAAATCATATGCTTTATTAATCATATTGGACTGAAAGTTGAGTTGAAAATGATCATATTTGTTAATTCATAGAGGTCTTCGAAGTTTATAGGTGAAAGGAAAAAATTCCCATCAAGACCAAAAATTTTAATTTTAACTTATCTCAAAAGCCCATGGGGCACTTCAAAGTATTGAATTTTCAAGAATCTTTTTTCATGAGCTACAAATTCTACACCCTCAGGTTAAGAAAAACAAGAAACAATTATTTTTTCGCTCCACCCTAACGTGCACAATGGTTTCGGTCAAAGCCTGAAATAGTTGTCAAGTTCGAGATTCTTCAAACGTATTTTTGGTGACTCTTGAATTGTTTCTATTTTCTAATCCGTTACAAAATCTATCGTGCGGATTCTCCTTCTATTTGAGATGTTACAAGAATGTGTACAATTCTTGTCAGTAGGTATTGTCAATCTTTTTTTTCATGAGTAGCCTGAGATCTCGACTTTTACCACGTTTAGAGAAATAAATACATATTCTAAGGCATTATGAAATACAGCATATCAGACTCGAATTAGGGCGCCTTTTCAGTTGAATCGGTCACTGTTAAGAGTCGTCGACTTTGGTGTAGAGCGTTTCATGATAAAAAAGGGAGTACCTTGACTTTAGGGACGTCTCTCTCACCTCTAAAATCATCTCTTTTTTTACCCATCACACACTTCTCTAAGTTCTCTATACATAAAGTTATTTGAAACGATCTCTAGAAAGCTGAAAGAACTATATTTTCAAAACGACTTTTCTAGACTTTTATTAACCCTTTGCACTCGAGAGATGACTCTCATTCACCACATTATTCAACGCCTCATCTCGAGAGTTCACTCTCGCTGTCCAAAATGTTAGCTGGCCTTAACCGTTTCTTGTGGTGCATTTAGAGGAGCTGCGTGTGAATAAGGCCTTTTATTTACCGCGAGAGCAATTTAATAACATATTATTCCAAACTTAAATTTAAATTAACCGAAATCAATTTGAATTGGATCAGTGGGAATGATTAATAGATATAATTCAATAAAAGATAAAGAGACATTTTAATTCCTAGTTATTTAGTCCGTAAAATATTCAGCAGGCGACCGGGAATCGAACCACGGGCCCTCCTCGTGCTATCCGGGCGTTGAGGTGCTCCTAAACCACCTTAAACCATCATCTCTGGGACCAAATTCATATTAGGTACTAGCTTCGAGCGGGCGAATATTCATTCAATTCAATACCTCTCGAAGGTGGGTCAAATAATTTTTGTTTTTAATGTTCGACTCCGTTTAAGAGCACCTCAACGCCCGGATAGCACGAAGAGGGCCCGTGGTTCGATTCACGGTCGTCGGCTGAACATTTTTCGGACTAAATAAATGAGAATTAAAATGTCTCTTTATCTTTAATCAAATTATATCTACATATAGCATATTATGTTATTTGTGGACAAATCTTCATGAAACTTCATGAAACGCCTCGAATTGTTGATTGGTCCACACGTAAAAGGTCTCGAGTCCAAATTATCAAAGACTTCTTCCTTGTGCTTTGTATTCCGATTTTTGTGGCAAACACAAAAGTTATGTTAGCATAAAAGGCGTTAAGCCTAAACCAACTTTTTTGGAAATAAAATTAATCAAAGCCTTTCTATTTACCGAAAAGGCTTTGGATTGGCAGAACACAAATCCGACGAGAAAAATGTGATTAAGCAATGCACCGAAAATTATTGAAAACCTCCAACTTTTACAGTTTTATATCGTAAACGTTAAGTGGGAGAGAGTAATAACGTAATAATGTCTCAACAATCCTTGGTTGTTACTGTATTTATTACTATAGCCTTAGCACACATACGTATATAGTTATTTTATTATTAAATTTGCCTCAGTACGAGAACTGTTCGTATTAAATAAGTCATACAAAACCAACTGTCGTTATAGTTATTTAAAATAATATGAGACGAGAAAGAGAACAAATCCCGTTTTTGATTCAAATAAACGAATAAATAAAGATACAGAAAGTGAGACAGAGAGAGATAGTGAATGTAATTCGTTTGGAGGATATATATATACATACTATTTATAATTTAATTACAAGTTTAACAGACATAAATAACAAGTAGCAAATAATTGGATAATGAAAGATAAGTAGATGGCGGGATGGTTGTCAGTAACTCAAAAGTTGAACTAAAATACTATATCTATATAATAATGATCGAATGAGCAGTTAACAACCGATATAGAGCTTCTGTGAGTGAAGGCTGCCTGACTCATTTACGGGAAATTATAGTTATTACACGAGTGTGGCCCACGCCGTGTATTACCTACCCAGATATATACACTATATACAAAAAGAGAGAATATAGTGTGGACTGGTAGCACATGAGATCGTTTCACTCTTGAATACAGTAGCCGACCGTTTCCACACCCATTCATTAGAAAGAAGATGGTAGTTAGCAGGACGGACAATAACACGATAAGAAATTGTTAACACACATAAAAATATCGTATTGATAGACAACAAAACGAAATTATTTGTTTTTAAATCGTTTGATTTGTTTGGAATCGTGTACTTGATGAAGAACGATTTTCTATCATTTTAAAAGACACTACCATTAAAACTCATGAGTCAGCAATGGTTAATGATTGTAGAGTAGTCTTCAATGCTCATTTTTATCGATTCTCACATTTTCCATCTGGCCACATTTCTAACAGATAACTCCAACTAATTATAGAAATATCACGATTATGCTCCAGTTCAATTCATTTGACAGATGCTGTTGTTTCTTTTCAATAATATCCCAACGAATACGTTAAAGAATTAACACCATACGGTGTGGTATGGAGAATTGTATGAATTGTTCATAATACAACAAATAAGTGATAATTGCAAGTACAATACAATTATGCAGCGTCATCGACTTATCTTAATCTTCTACAGTTATTGTGAATATCGCCACACACATCTAGCATTGTTAATTTATGAAAATTTCCTATCCGGTGTGGTAGATTTTGTAACGTTTTTGCTACATGAAATATAACACAAGATTGTTGTTTTATTTATTTTATATAAACGTTTTTTTTTTCGTCTGTATGTGTCTATAATGCACATTCTCGTGATCGACCCGTCCATCATCGTGACCGAAATTCCACCTGAGGCAACGAAATCTCAAATATTCCCAACAGAAAGAGTAATCTTCTATCATCTATCAAACTAAAATCGTATTGTTATATGGTGTATATGTGCGCTTTATATCACTTATATTCGACTGGGAAACGCCAATTCCGTGACTTTTGTCGAGAATACCTCCGCGACGACAATAAAATCTTACTAATTTCGTAAATTTTATTACAGTAATTCGGAAAATTAAATCGGTGAGATTGAGATTTTCCCAAAGTAGATCTTGAGATTGTTTCAATTGCAGAAAGTTGTTAGAAAAAAAGAGAAAATCTAAACATCTCAGAGAACGTTTTCGCAATGGGTAAACAATCGAATAACTAGAGCCAAAAATGAAAGTTTATTTACTATCGTCGGTGTATCGGAAGTGTTTTGGCTTACCAACAAAGAAGCTGCATAGAATGGCAAAAATCGACCGTGGGATTGAACGAGATTAATGAAATAGATTTATAGAGATTGAGATCAAGAGGTGACGGGGTACAAATACCCTTTGTACATCACACGGTTGATTGATAACTAAACTTTCTCGTTAATTTGAGAGTAATTTGCAATGAGAAATTGCCTTAACCGTTAACTACTGAAAATCGTTAATGTGTGTACAAAACGAAATAGAAAATCTAAAGTACTATTACGTGATCTATTGCAACAATTACAGCAAGAAAATATAGATAGAAAAAAATTGAATACCTTCCTGCTTTTAGTTTGTAAGTGTTCTTCACTGGATAGTGCCTTTCTTCGTTTTGGCCACATATGCTCCTGTAGTTTAACGTAAAAAGAAAGTTTGAACATTATTTTACAAAAACAGTTTTTCCCAAATGTGGCTACTTTTTTCCTTAGCGCCAAAAAAACAAAACAGGAAAGTGTGAGTTGAGATTTCCGCCTGATGTCATCGTCTCGTTTAGTATTTTCTATTTATTTCCTATTGTTTTATTGGAATAGTGAGCACAATTTGGACAGGAACAATTCGAAATATTATGAAGTCGTTAGGCGAGGAGTTACAGAATTATAAACATTGAAAGATTGGCGCCGAAAATTATTTTAGTTAAGGTAAAACATCTCGGAAAACATTGTAGAGATAATCTTTTCTTTAAGAGAATATGTACAGCCGCTTTCAATAAATATGTTGCACAAAAGAATTGGCATTATCAGTACCGTAGGAGGTTTATCAGGCTCCGGGTGCCACTCGAAGGGGGCAAACAATATTTTTCGGAAATTTCTGAGAAAACTATTTTAAATTAGTAATCATTGTAGCCTGTCTTTTTGGTGGAGGGAAAGAGGGCAAGAATAGAGGGTCGCTACGCCACTGGTAGTTGCTTTATGGTGGCCGAACAAGACAATTTCTCGCACGTCTTTGACTATCTCAGCAACTTGGATAAAATAAACAAAAATGCTGTCTTTTGTGTGCCTTTAAAAAGTCGAAGCTTTAAAATAGTTAGTAACACTACCAAATTAACAAATGAATGTCTAGAAAAGTTAATAAATAATTGATTGTTCGGTTCTTTGTTATGTTATCAGTGATAACTTATCACAAATGCAGAACTTAACTTTATCAATTGTATTAAATATTTTCTTAATCTGAGAGGACGAAGAGAGGCTGGATATGAACTAAAAGCCTCTTCAATCTTAAAAAAGACAAGACAAAGCCAAAACATGGCTGTGCTGAAATTTTCAGTTGCAAAAGTAACAGTACTTGATGAGTAAAGGGCGGATTGAAGATCAATTGGCAAGATTTACAACGCTCGAAATGCACCATTGACGTAGTTTAATTTTAATGCATGTATTTACATAAATTTATTAGAAAAGACACGTAGAACAAATCAACAAAATGTTCATAATTTTAGTTTTTTTTTAAATTTATTTTTGTCAAAAATTGTTCTTTTAAATTTTCTTTGGGAGAATCATTAGTTTGTTGTCCCTGACGAGCCGCTTTTTAAAGAGTCAGAGAGAGCGACCAGAATTTCATAGAAATTCAGTACAATTAAGCACCTGTTTTTTCGCCGTAACGTCGCGGCGTCATGGTAGCAGTTCAACTGGTCCACTGCTTCTCTGCGTCCGGACACTATTTGTAAAGAAAAACGTTTCACAACAAAAGATAGACTATGCAGGTACAACAGCTGTGGCCAATACGCTCAATACGAATTTGTTAGGAGACTAGAATTTGCCTTGCTCCTTCTTGGAGCTGATATCCGCATATTATTGATGACAAAATGTAACAAAATATTGCTTCTCTAAAGCTAGGTCTACCGCAGGGGAATACATTCTTTGTATGTTTTGTAGATAGTTAATTGTATATCTTTCAAGCAGTACTAGCCTCCAAAAACTGTATTTTTTATTTTACTTTTCTGAAAATATCAACAAAAAGCGCGACAAAACCAATTCATTAGAGTCTACCGGAGCTGACTTGACCTAACTTCTGCGTTACGTTTCTTGAAATGAAATTTTGAATGTTTGTCCTCTTTGTAGAGAGCTGTTTATTTTTATTTTTCTGATAAAATTCTCAACTCTTCGTCGAATTCAGTGCGATTATCCCATGAAATTGAAGCGTTTGACAGGATTTAACAGAATCCGGAATACAACTGTTGATCATCCAACAAGAAACTTACAAAATCGATAACTTCCATTGTTCCAAATCTATAAAAATCATAATGGCTACACTGTTATACCCTGACTTTCAGGAATTTGTCCGAAAATCTTTTGAAAATTGACAATTTAGTTGTTGAAAAGATAAATCACTACTAAATTCTAAGTAAATGTGAAGAAAGTTTTCTGTGCATCTTCACCTTGTCCTAGTTAAAATTTGAAACACCAACCGAATGTGATTCATTAGGTCTGGCGCAAGATATAAACATTGATCTTTTTTTGTGATACAATGTTTTACAAATACTTTTAACTTTTTTGTAACCACAACTCACACATTACCGACAAATTTATGTAGTGGTTCGATAAAAACAACAAAACGATTAAATATCCGAATATAGAGAGTGTCCAATGAAAATACGGATAAATCCATTGTATATACTTTGATTAATACAAATAGAGAAAAGTAGACGACCAACAAACGATTAAATTTACAATTCCACCACATAATAAATGTAACAAATTGCAATTGGCCACCGATACAAATGGACATTTGAATATTAATTGATTTCATTTAGTAAACAAATAGTAAATGTTAATCAACATGTATATCTTAACATCTGTTTGTGAAATATTTCAATGATACTAATTGACTTGTGGTATTATTGATGGTTTTATATAAATTTTCGTTGAAAACTTGATGAATTTTCATTGTAATTTTGCCCATCATCGTCGTTTTTTGTGATTGATCGTTCAACAGTTAAAAAGATTTCTCATGATAATCATTGCTATTATTATTATTATTATGGGATTGAGTCAAAGGCGTGATTTAGTCTGGAGACTATTAAAAAAGTTCCAAAGAGTATTTCTTTAAGACACGTTCGAATCATAACAATCAATGTGCATCAAAGACGTGTACACCCACCACGTTTCCAATCTTATGATTTTAATATATTACCAAACATGCCAATAAAGTATGTTATAAAGCTATCATGATTATTATTATTATTATTATTATAATTTTTATTATTAACAACATTTATGTAAATAAATAATCACGATCTTTATCATTCGAAATGATTACGGTACAATGCGATATCCATCCAAATCGGTCCATATTTATTTTTCTTATTATAATTGCAAATATTAAAGTATAACAACAAAAGTCTTTTATTTGGTTGACCTGAACTCTCCTAGACGTGTCGCATATGTTATAGTTAAAACTGTTAAGTGTCTTGCGAGGTTGATGTCCTGCAACAACCTTTGCTCTAATTTCTGCATAAATCAACATTATCAACACCTTTTTCTTACAAATACCCCACAACTCCTACATTATCAATTTTGTAATAATAAATATCCAGATTTGGTGACGGTTTTTTTTTCTTCTAATAATTATTAAAATTTTGTAGTCGAATGAATCAGAAACTTTATAGTTGTGGGCTTCGGCACGTCCACATCCACCCGCACTTATTAGGAGTCATATTAAGTGAGCCCCAGCCCCGGCCCAACGCCTTTAGCCAGATACCATCCTACACGATCGCCGCTCCCCTATTTTTCCTTTATTTCACCTTGTTGTTGTAGTTGTTGTTGTAAAACCACTCGGGGACATTTTAAAACTGAGAATTAGTGACAGGATGAATTGATGATGATTATGGCAGAGGTGGTTGATATTGAACGTAGATACCTAATTATTCTTTCGCATTTAATTTTAATCTTAATACAAACAAGTTGTTGGTAGATAGTTTTGCATTTTGATTATTATTGTTGTTGTTGTTGTTGTTGGAACAACAACAAAATCCCAACCGTGAGTGAATGTCGCCAAGTCGAGCGACCTGAGGCTAAAGCAGTTCGCCTACCTGACTCCTCTTGAAATATTTCGCTTTTTTTTTTTGCGTGTCTCGTTTAATATCACTTTCACGATTCACCTCCAATGATCGTTATTTATGGACAGAACGGGAAAAATACCGATCTATAGAATCAGCCCTTCTACAATCACAACAACTCAATTTATAATGGTCGTAAAGAAGGCCCCGTGAATTGCCTACTGAAATTGTTCCAAATCAACTCGAAATTAAATTGGCTGTAAAACTTATATGACCCACTAACGCCTTTATTATTTTGACTCGACCGAACAACAACAGGGCCTAACAGGCAACCGATGAAATTTCAGCTTAATTTGAATAAAATCTTTAAATTATTTTTTTGTTGTTGTTGAAAGTCAATTATTTCGAATGTCGCCTGCAGGCGGTTAAAAGGGCAAAACGGGTCGTATTGTGAAGAACCTTCAGGCATCGCCTGGTCGGCGCCAGACCACTCGCTCGCTCGCTCCTTTTTACAGTTCTGTGCTGAAGCTGTACAAAAAAACGTTAAGGTATACCAGTCGATGCACCTCGAGGCGGTGTTGCTTTAGGTAATTCACGTGCAAAATTCTCTACGGGATCGATAATATCACAATACTTGGACCATTACGAATAGGTCGTTGGCGGATTAGTCATTCTCTATCTAGTTTTTTTGATCAAAACAAAAATTTCCAACAGATTGAAAGATTTTTATCTGTATATTTTTTTATGTGGTTGTTTCTGATTTTAAATGGGAAAATTTTACAAATTTCCAGTCATAATCAAGACATTTAAACTTCCGAAATTTCTTTTATTAAACGACCAATTAGAATGTTTTTTTTTTCTATAATAATAGTCAACTATTGAAAATGTCGAAGTTTACAGAATCGTATTGTTAGATCCATTAAAATACACTTTGAAAGAGAAATAGAGAAAGAGTAGCATCCTGGTGTATTCATCAATGCTCCGGCCTTATCATCCCAGTCACGACTTAGATATTTGCTAAAATATCGGCCGTCTTATAGCCGCCAGTAATGCTATAAGCATAACAATTTCTCAGAAGTAATAAGCCTATCAATCGATAGATATCTAATGTGGCTTATATCTAAAGACCGACCAGTTCGACTTAATATTCTCTCATTCTATCCCATTCTAGCACACCCACTCGCTTTGTTTCTCTCCTCACTTTTCAACACGTCAAAAAATCGATTTAGAATTCTTGAAAGTCTTTAATGTTAATATAGTGTATAGCTTTTAGTATTAATGATTATGTATTAAGTTAACAGATAAAAAAAAATCGTGTTTTAATGGTGAAATGTATAGTTAATTGCTTTCCAACGCCAAGACTGATTGAGATTAGAAACTGTTACTAGTAGAATTCTGCAATAAATCATTAATAAAATGCTAAAATTTACATTTACAACAACAATCAAAACATCACCAACATTTCGTTTAATATAAATCCATCGCTATACTGCTACAGGCGGTAAATATATAAAACAAGAAACTCCCCTAAGGTGAACATTTTACGTTTCTCCAATACTCGTATTTATTACTACTTCGGATTAGCTTTTATGGTTGCGCTTTGTAGTAGCACCAGGGCAGTGTGCAATTTCAACAGTTTTGCCTCGAATTTCGGGTGGTATCTTGGATACCTTGAAGACGCCGTTTCGAAGGTGAATCAAATCGATACCGATTGCAATCGTTTTATGTTCGAAATCGAATCATATGTCGGAAATTATGGGGAGATTGTGGCGACCATATGAGGACGACGACGTGCCCACTCCAAGAGCCTTGAATGCCGCCAGCATTTCAACCAATATATAAAACTCGGGCTATACGATATTTGTCTTGTTACAATTACGAGTTGTTGTTTTTTTTTAAATGGATAATTTTACGCAATTACCGCTACTGCCAGTTACACCTTGATAAAATCTTAATTCAATTACATTTTTTATTTAGTTTTTTATTGTTGATACTAATAATAATAATAAATTATGAAAATTTCCAATGATTAATTGTGATAATAATACTTATATACATACAGGACTTTTAGTGCTTGGAGCGCTTCTAATTAGGTTTCAGCAAGCTTGATTTATTCCGAGTATGTTTTCAAATAATCCCTACAAGCTACGTGCACGAGAAGAGATCTTTTGTTGTTAAGAAAATACGCCTGAGGCTTGTTGAAAAGGCTGCAGGTTTTTTATTTAAATATATAAAAGCAAAATTAAAACTATATTCGGAGAATTTTCATAAATTATGTGGGGGATTATATAGAGAATTAAAATAATAAGTTGGTCAATTTCCATTATATTGTCTCAAGTTACAAATGATATTTGTGTAAGTTAATTGAAAAATAGAACAGTAAAAGGGATGGAAAGAGAGAGAATAACGAATTAATACAAGTACAAGCTCCTTCATCTGTATAAAGCTAATATTTATTTTAGCAAATGACGAAATATTACCTACCACAATCAACCCCCGTTGTTACTCTTGTTCTCTCCACACAGTCATCTGTTTCTATTATATTTTAAACAATCTTCTGTTCAAATTGTATCAAAAGATATGGAATTTTCTTTAAATCATCCAGAATCAATAAAAACGGATAGGGGAGGAATTCGTTATTTATTCAAAACCAACCGATTGTATCAACTATTATCGCTTTTGTAACTATAACGATTAGAATTTAAGATGAGGATATCGCACCAATTTTAATTAAAATTTAATTATAGGAGGAAAAACGACATACGCAATGATATCGATAAAGAACCGAAAGACCTGACGAATCGGACCATGTTCCCAACGGCACAAGTTAAAATGAGGTAAGTTTGGCATAATCAATTTCTAACATTCTATAATTAATGATACGTTTAAACGTGAATAAATGAGATGTTGAACGGTTTCAACAGGACCACATTTAAATTAATTACTCGCTTAATTAATTGTTCTATAATGGATTCGAAAATGTTCAGCTCTCGCCAGTAAACGATTTCGTAAACATACGGTGTTTTTGTTGTAATTTTCTAATCAGAACTATTAGCCTTCTGTTTCAATAATAAGCCGGACTTGTTGCAGAACTAGTCGCCGCCGTATACTCGAGGCCATCATCAAACACATAATTATCTCACTTATTATGTTGCAGTTATCCATATTATGTTAATAGTTCTTATTTAATATCAACAATTCCCTAATTGATCTGCACGTATCTAGTTACACGTTTCATAATTTTAAAACAAAACTATAATTACAAATAAATTAATTAGAATTTCGAGATAGTTTAGTTTGATGCGTTTTGTCGTCTACCGTACCGTTAAAGTCACCGAACGTTTCAGATTGATGTCGCCAAGTAGTTCACCGGCCACATCGCCGACAATGTCGAATTCATCATCACCAACACCACCGACAACCGTTAATTATAATAAGATCACCGGGATACCGTGTGTGGCGGCGGCGTCACGCTATACAGCGCCAGTGCATATCGATGTTGGCGGCACCATTTATACATCCTCTTTAGAAACATTAACCAAGTAAGTCTCGTTGTTATTAATTATTTTGTAAATAATTACGATAAAAGAACTTGTAATAAATTGGTAGTAATGAAATTATTGTCGTATTCTTTGGTGTGCTTGTTACAAACAAAAATACGAAACCAAACTGTGGTTATATCGACGTGTGTTGAGCGCAAATAAGGGCTATGTACTCACAGACACATAGGTATATACGTATACGAGCAAGTTAAATGCAGACGTTCCATTCTTCTTATCTCTTTGCACAACAATATACTGACTTGGCCCTGAAGGTGATCGTATAGAATGCCCATGTTAGGGTGAACTGTGTGTAGGTTGATGTGATCGTTTCTTTGTTTCTCTATATTATTATTATTAGTTTTTTTTTCTTCAATAATTACAAGATTTAATTGTACCTCTCTAAAGAGGTCATTATTTAACGCTTCGAGTGTTTGTGTTGACTTTTAGGCGCCCACCTACTCGAAAATTTCGCCATCTGTTACTTTCTCTTTAATAGTCTTTTATTTTCGTGTTAATTTTGTTGTTTTAACGACGAAAAATTAATCCCCCATTGTTGGCCACCCATCTCAAACAACCCGATTACTTACACTTTATATATACAATTTTTTTAAAAATATGTTGTATATTAATAGTGAATTATTCGGCATTATCCGCTATAAGCAATACAACAACATACTCTAAACAATATTTTACTCTTTTATCTTGTTCGTGGCATGTGCTAGAACTCTCCCGGTCAGGTATCTTTTGATTTATGGTTGGTACGATTAAGATGGTCGATATTGTAAACACTTTAATGCTATATGATTTAACCTTTAACAGTTTTAGAGCATATTTTAATGAGATTTATGTGAGTTGATCGCATTCCAATGTTTGTTGTGCTCGTTGTAGTGTTGTCGCCGTTGTTTATAATAATAATAATAATAATAAGAACAAACGAAATTTCGACCTTACCATGAATATTCCCAGGCCAATACCACCCTGTGGCGATCACGCCGAAAAACAACCCTCCTCACCCATTATCATCACAATTTGTCTTCGGGCAATCTAGTTTAATTTCTTTTACTTTTAGTTGATTATACATGCATTTATGGCTTGTTTGTCCTATATAGAAGAATCAAAGGCGATTGCTGGAGAATGTGGGATCTACGCTTCGGGCTCTGTATTTGAGATTTTCTGTAGATTTTTGTTTCACCTGTAAAATAGTTGCAATGCTATTGATTTTTTTTGATTCTTTTAAAAATGCTCGTCTATGGTAGTTTATTCTATTTATTGTTAGCCTTCTTTTCGATAAATTTTCGTAGAATTTTATTCTAAAGGGAAATACAGCCTCAACTGCACTACAGAATTTTTGCCCCGGGCTTCAATCTTTTTTTGGCAAAAATTTTGAATAAGTACGTTTTTATAAATATGGGCCCAACTGTTTTTATCCGCCACCTTTTTCTGCATTCATATATTTAAAATTCTTGTCTTCACGTTTCAATAAATTTTATTTAATTCTGTTAATAAATAAAGGAGACGGGTGGAAAAATTAAGTAAATTTTTCAATAAATTTTTATTTGATATTATAGGTCATTATCATTGGAAATGGATATAACGGAGTTTTTGCCTTAAAAATCCAATTCAACAACATTAGATCGTAGACTTTTTGTTGGCCCTTGGTTGCATTGTCTTATTTTTAGCCTTTCTTTCTATGTGCTCAATCGTATTTTCATAGAATATTACTTCATAAGAAAATTGCAGCCTTTACCTACTTTAGCTGCGCTACGCCAACACTATGCTCAGAGTTGCTTTCAAGCCTCAGTCTTTCTTCAAAAATTCCTGTAAAGACATTTTGATATATCTGAAATTGTTGCCTAATAATACATTTTTTGAGGAAGTCAAAATCTTCCGTTAAAAACAGTTTCGATTGAAATAAGACTATGACGAGGCTTTTCACTATGTTTTGGGCTCTTCATCTCCTTAAATATATTTTTTTCTATTGCTAAATGACCTGAAGAAGTCTTGAACTTTGAAGGAGTAAAACTGACTCCTTTCAGAGTCGGAGTTCGTGTTTAGACATGTTAATGAGTTGGCAAAATGGAATTCATAAGGATAAAGTTTATCTTTTTTTCTTAAAATTCTAGTGCTTTTGAATTAAGACCTAAATCTGTACAGCTTCTTATAGGGATTGTTGGAGAGGTATCTCAAGAGATAGCCTGCGTCTTCTATTTTGTCCACACGCCCCTTCTGTTCAGATAAGGATATCTCTGTTTCTGCAAAAACAATTATGCAGATAATTTCTTGGAAACGAATGATTTATCCATCATCATGAATGGATGAAATGAGAAATGTACATTAGGACGAGCCAAAATGACTAACCTATTGAATTTATGAAGTCAAAAGGGCCTATATGTGGAAAAAAAATTCTCCCATTGAGAAAAATTTTTAGCTCGATTTTAAAAGGTGTCGGTGGCTATTTGAAATTTCTCATTAACACGCAAAAAAAATTTTGTCCATTAAAAATGCTATAACTTTTGAACCGTTTGAGATAAAAATTTTATCCAGGCATATTCTTGTAGTACATTAAATTCTGTAAAGGAGTTGATTTTTTTAATTCAAAAATTAATTAGATTTTTTTGAAATGGAATCTATATTTAATCTAATTGCTCATTAAATCATTTCTTTCTAATACCGAATATATGTATATTAGGGTGAGTCAAAATGACTGACCTATCGAATTTATGGTCTTAAAAGGGCCTATATATGTTGAAAAAAATCTCCAATTGGGAAAAATTTTCAGCTCAATTTTAAAAGGTGTCGGTGGCCATTTGAAATTTCCCAATTAAATAACACGCAAAAAATTTTGTCCATTTAAAAATGCTCTAAATTTTAAACCGTTTAAGATAAAAATTTTATTCAGGCATATTCTTGTAGAGCATAAATTCTCTAAAAAGCTGTTTGGGAGTTGAGTTTTTTAACTCAAAAATTCATATACTTACGGGCTATGGAAGTTGATGAAAAGATATATTTTTTTCAACTTTCATAGCCCGTAAGTATATGAATTTTTGAGTTAAAAAACTCTGAAGCATTAGAGAATTTAATGCCCTACAATAATGTGCCTGGATAAAATTTCTATCTTAAACAGTTCAAAAGTTATAGCATTTTTAATGAACAAAAATTTTTCCCAAAGGGATATTTTTTTCCAACATATAGGCTCTTTTGAGACCATAAGTTTGATAGGTTAGTCATTTCGGCTCACCCTAATGTACATACAAATAATGGTTTTCTATTACTTCCTACTTTCACAACGTTTTGGGCCCTTTTCCTCCTTCAATAGAATGTCTATTGCTAAATGACCTGAAGAAGTCTTAAACTTTGAAGGAGTAAAACTGAGTCCTTTCAGAGTTGGATTTCGTGATTAGACATGTTAATGAGTTAGCGAAATGGAATTTCTGAAGATAAATTTTATCTTTGCTTCTGAAAATTCTAGTGCTTTAGAATTAAGATCTAAACCTGTGCAGTTTCTCATAGGGATTGTTGGACAGGTATCTCAAGAGATAGCCTGCGTCTTCTATTTTGTCCACACACCCTTTCTGTTTAGACAAGTATATCTCTGTTTGTGCAAAAAAATTCCTGCAGACACTTTAGTTTTGAATTTACAAATGATATAAACTTATCCAAAAGATGAATTTCCGACAAAAGTGGCTCTGCACGGGAACTTAGATGGGCAAGAACTGCCTTAAAATAGCGTTTCGCTAAGCGGGGCATAACTCAAAAAGCACATACTAACCCTAAATTTCTAACGTCGTCCCTTAGCAATGCTAAAAAATATAATACAGAGACAAAATCGGAACGTTGCCTATGCGTTAGAGAATTATTAACATGTTTAGCAGTAGCGTAACAAAAAGTGCATCAAAAAACACAGAAATTTTCGACTGCGTTGTAAAACGCTGCTGTAACAGTTTTGTCCCTCGTCGGTTTTTTAGGCGCTTATATTGCCTTCTTCAACACGATAAAAATGAAAATAAATGCATCTTAAGACACACTAATCATAGAATTGGAGATTTTCCAGAACTGTTATCTTGATGCTATGTCGTTCGTTTTACTTCAATTTATGTTGAGATGTTCTTGTACAACGTTTGTTTGGAATTGTGTTACGAACTTAACAAGGCTAAATAAAATCTAAGTTCTCCTTATAAATCGCAAACTATTAATTTTACATAAGAAATCACAGTAAACAGCAAATTCCCAACATGTTTTCTCATATATATTTGTATTTATTGTCAACATGTCATCATCGTTCAGATACCAGGTGCAGTTCAAGATCTCTTCTAACACCTGGATGGTAATGTTTTATTATTCATTCGATTACAAGCCATCTCTACTACCATCCATTTATAGTATAAATGATTTCAATTTTACTCTTATTATAAATTGTTTCGTTTTATTGCATATTTTCTAATAATCACGTGTTTTATTTTTGTTTGAAATCAACAGGTATCCAGAATCAAGATTGGCGAAATTGTTCAACGGCAGCATACCAATTGTACTCGATTCATTGAAACAACATTATTTCATCGATCGTGATGGTGGAATGTTCCGGCATATATTGAATTTTATGCGTAATTCACGATTATTAATACCCGAGAATTTCAACGATTTAGATCTACTTTTAGAGGAAGCCCGATATTTCGATATAGCACGTAAGTTGTGGTTGTTGTTTGCGTTATTATAATTTTTATTGTTGTCGTAATTTTTAGCAATGATACGACAATTGGAACAATTGAAAAAGGATCGCATCAAAAACGGCACACTAACAACACCAACAATCAATTCATTGAAAACAGTTGTGAACAGTGGCAATTTCGGACGTCAACAACAAAGCAGTATAACAACAGAGAATAATCGTCAAATCGGCCAAGATTTATATGAATGTGTTGCATTACATGTTAGTCCTGATTTAGGTGAACGTATCATGTTATCAGGTGAACGTTCATTATTAGATGAAGTATTCCCAGAGACAAATCAAGCAATTATGGATGCACGTTCCGGTGTTACATGGAATCAACAAGATACCCATCATGTTATTAGATTCCCATTGAATGGTTATTGTAAATTAAATTCAATGCAAGTTATAACAAGACTATTGAATGCCGGTTTTAAATTGGCTGCCAGTAATGGTGGCGGTGTTGAAGGTCAACAATTTTCCGAGTACCTGTTTATAAGAAAAATCCTACCGGGCTGACCTAATTATTATAAGAGATTACAACGACAATCGACGTTAACACGAACTTTATTTATAGCAAAATGTAATTATTATTATTATAACTCTTATCCTTATTATTATTACTATTTTTATTATCATATCGAATATTGCCTTAATTCGTAGTTTGTCTTTTTTGTTTTGGATAATTGTAAATTGTTAATTCGGAAAGATATGGTTAAGTTTGTGTAAATAACTCAATTTTTTGATTCAATAATTAATTAACTATAGTTGTTCAATGATTTTTGAGCATTATTTCATGCTGATCTCATTAGATCTGATCTCGGCTGTGATCCGTTAAAGAGAGAATAAAAAAAATTAAGAGAACAGAAACTTTATTAACGACTAGATGCTACGGCAACTGGCGGATCGACAATTACACTGTTGTAAATTGTGCTACTTCATAATAAATATTAACTATTATCGATTTGTTATATAAATTACCCATTTTTTTTCTTATTCGAACATCTATTATTGTAAATTTCTATCAAATCATTACTTTAGGCGATATTCTAAATGTATTACAACCCTTAAAAATTAACCCTCCGGTTATCAATAGTTCTGCATGAAAGAATTCTAAAGACTACAACATATATATATAGTGAGGTTGTGACCTATTGATCTCAGCCAGAGGGTAGTTTTTGTATACTAGGCGCGCCACTATAGACAAAGACTCCCGAGTTCTAATCCCGAGGGCCCATCTGCATAGATAATGATGTTGCCTGAGGAAGACCGCATCTCGCCGTATAAATACATAGACGTTCTATTTTAACTCTTAACAGATAAGGTAGAGCGAGAGAGGGGGCTTTTTATGTTTTTTTTTTATTAGCTATAACATCCTGTTAATGTTTCTGAATATAAAGGATATAGAAGTTTACGAGATGATTCCCTAGTAATTCCTTTACAGTTGATTTACGTTGGTGTTGTTTTTTTTGTGAGTTGTTTTTAAACAAAAAAAAAAAAAATCGGTGACGTAGTTTGGAATATCTGTGTTGATCCATCTGCAGCCCCTTAGGCCGATTTAGTAACGAAAGCTCCAATGAGGTGCGGGTGAGTGTATTCGTCGGACACTTCACCCAGCCTCCGGTCTCGCTCGACGTGAATAAGAATGTTGTAATAATGAGTGGAGGATGGTATATAAACACGTATATAGAATCTATACACAAACACAAGTACAATTTCTATATATAAGTGGAAGAGAAATCTGTATATAAATACAACCGGGTATATGTATAATATAACAAACAAACCAGTTGGAGTTGTGTAGAATGTTGGGTATCGAGTGGGAGTTCGCCGCGAGCATTAGCGGCGTCGATTGTCTGGTTAGCCGGCGGCGGCCGTCTCCAGCGCCCCAGGTGTCCCGGTTGAAGAGCCCCAAGCGCTCGTTTATACATATATAATACTATATATATATACCTTTATATATATGTGGAAATACACAGAAAGAGAACCAACCGTGCCCGTTTTGTTGCTGTAAGGCATCTCCCGGCCCCAATTGGTTCTTTGTCGTCGTCGTCGTCAATGATATTGAGTTCTCACAATCACCATGGTAACTTGTACTGTCCTTATATACTAGCAGGTTTTTGCATACCTTCAGGCAAACAATGCCTTGTGGTAATGTTTCTGCAATTATTTCCTTAGACGACAAAACAAAAACATTAAAAGCAAAACTGGATGTTGTTGAACAGAATGAAATTAAAATTTTACCGTGCCCTTGTAATGTATATATAGGCAAGATATATTATTTGAATGATTATTGTAAGGCTTTCGGGTGTGTATTGAGAGCGTTCGAGTGAAATCATGGATTCAAGCGTTTCAATGAGAAAATCGCTAAAAGCTTAATTATATTTAACACAAATTCGAAGATTTGGCCTAGTACAGACTTCTTCTATTCATATCGTCAGTTTATGTAAATCAATAATGATTATGAATACTTAAATAAAAGAAAAATGTTACTATTATCGCTACAATTTGTCCTTTTAACACTATTTTGCATAGTAGGAAATCTTTCTTATTTGTTATATTGTTGGGGGTAACAAATAAGCGAATGTAAAGAGAACTAGTCACATTATTGGCTCGTATATCTTTCACGTGAGTTGAAATGATATGTACGCCGAAGGGCGGTAAGCGAAGGACATTGTTTCAATGGTTGAAATAAGTTACGTTTCCTCCAATAAGATCTATTTATAAAAGAAACTAGGACAGATGAAATGCAACCTATATAGTGCGAGACTAGTTTTAGGCTGTTATTAGACTAAAACAATTTTGGATCGTTTCAACAACTACCTGTCTAACAGAAACGAGCCGAGGGGCCTTCAAGACGATCAGAAAGAATCATCTTTCTATAAATGGTAGCAATAAAGTAATCAGTCCACTATATTTAGTCTACCAACAGTCCACACCAAAGGTTACTTTACTCAAATGATTATTAACTAGATTTACATTGAAAAAGGTTTATTTTAACCTATCTACATGGCATCAACGAGCCACAGGATGGAGAAACTATCCGATGAACAAAACATGACTACCAATCGCGTTAGGAGATACAGGCTTCTCCGGAATGGGTAACAACCCTTCAAGTAGGACTCTTGCAGATCTGATCATCCTGTTTGGATTCTTTGAGTCGCTATGCCCCAAACAGCATTTAAATCCCTTTTTAAAATGGTATTCTTAAAAACAAAGGTAAGTATTAGAAAATTCATAATTTTAAAACTGAAAAGCAACAAGAGTCATTTGATCTTTCTTCTAAACATTATTTGTGAAATCCACATCCGACTTTTTGAATGAATTTCATAGCCTTGCAGTTGAGCAAAACGAGTTTGCTCAAAATTTTCAATCAACTGGCATTAGGATAGAGTCGAAGAGGAAAATGTGGCATTGTAAACGACAAAAATTATTACAAGAAAAAATAAAGGTAATCACTCCAAAATAATTACCAACGGATCAATTGCTTCAACATTTTTTTATCGTCAATCTTGAAGTATAGTGGGAAAAGTGACTTAGGAGATTGATCAAAATAATAAAATTAATCCACAGTAGAATCGGTAATAAAAGATGTTATACAAATAGTGACAGATTGTTCTATTGTAAATCTACTAAAAATGTTGTGGTTGGAAATATCCAGGTGAGTTTTGTGCAATTTAGAAAATGTTACATTTCAGCAGTACCGGTTCTAGGGGAGGATCATGGGGGCATCTGCCCCGAGCGCCGGTAGTGATGAGCAAAATTGGTCTTGGTCTCGTAGCCTTGTTCTTGGTTTTGCATTTTTGCGAGACCAAGACAAAGACCAAGACCGAATATGCAAGACTAAAGGAAAATTATTACTTCCGGTGAATTTATTAGTTAAACTATTCGAAACACTTTTAATATATTCTTTTCGTGGCATGAAACATTTTTTGTACTTGAAACTTTGTGTTTGCTTTTCTAGATTTTACCACTAAATATAAAAATGAAGAAACTTTACCACTGTTTGAAAAAAGGCATCTACAAGAATGTCCTCGGAGTAAGTGTTCTTTGTTCCTATGTCCGTGTGCAAACTCTCTTGAAACCGCCCCCTATCAAACAATTTACAATAATAACAAAAAACTGAAGTTTTTGATACCGAGTATAATAAATATTTTCTTCTAACTGTTTCTCCGTTTTGGAGTTTCCGGATGTAATAAGTTTTGGAGAACTTCCGTCCTGAATCGTCCTTAGGAAAAATTTTATTTACCTGTGAAGGGCAATCATGTACCAATATTTTGGCCATGTACTTATTATATGTAATAGGCCAAATGGTTAAGACCGACACTGAATACGCAAGACCAAGAGCAAGACGAAGATTAGAAACATTTGTGCAAGACCAAGAATGATTAGGCAAGAGCAAGACCGATACGAAAACTATCATAATCTTGGTATTGGTCTTGCTTTGCTCTTCACTAAGCGCCGGACCATTTAAGTATGAAGAATATTACTTAACAGATGACGAAAAGGGCGCATGGTACTCTTGTTTGCCCCGGGTACAATTTAGTCTCGGTCCAGCTCTGTATTTCCAAATGAGATTAATAGTTTTTGAACACTTTTCACGCCTACTTATTTTGTTGTCGATATGTTGATTGGCTTTTTTTACACTTTCTCTCCTGACAATAATTCCTATTTTTGATTTTCCACTCGCTATTCATTGATAGGAAAAGGAACTTAACTTCTAATGAAGTTGGAAAATTTTGGTCTCCTTATAACAGGATTTGTCTTCAATATTTTGTTTCTGATGAATCAAATCAAATCAACTTCAAAGCCTTAGTTTATTCTGGTAAAGTTCGTTTTTGAAAATTATTTAACTTTGTGAATATTCTTATTATTTTTATTATTACCATTTTACTTTATTTTCTACCCTTTTTTTAGAAATCTTAATCTAAAATCTGAACTACAGTATTTAATTAGAGAAATTAGCCAACATTGTCTGAAAAACGTGTAAACCATAAGCCTAAGAATCATCAAGGAAAAATCACAGTTAATAATATCAAACAAATTTGAGATTTCAGTTCGAAAAGTACCTGTTAAGGTACAAGATTTTTGGTAACTTTACAACAGGGCAATCACTATTTCCATTTTTTACCGGATCTATTGTGGACTTATTTTATTATTTTGGTCAATTTTCAGTCAGTTTTGCCATTTCATTTCCTATTCTCCATTCATTTTTAGAAGTAGCGGAAACCAGGGTAAAACAGTTAATAGGGCCTGAACACCAGAGACTGTTGGGAGGCAAATAGATAATTTTGCGACAAGAATGCCTACATTGTTACGATTTTTTACAACTACTTTGCTCATCGATTCCAGATTCTTCAGAATAAATTTCTAAGGTCAGCCTTTAATACACCATCGTTTGTTAGGAACACCCAACTGCATCGCGAGGCTAACATGCCGAGTGTGAAGAAGTATCTCTTTAAGACTGCCTCCAAGGCCTTCTCTACAATTTCCGACCATCCAAATCGCATAGTTCGAGAAGCCCTCGATTACAGTGTGAAGGATCGGTGGCGAGTAATGCAAGCGACTAATGCTGAACTTTGTTCGCAGATAGACGTCACCGTCCTTGCGGCTTCAGGGCTCCAGTGAAGTCGCGTAGTTCCAACAAGGGAAATAAGGGCCACGGACTCGCACCCTTGAACTATGGTTTTAGTCGGTATGCCACTTAAGGTGGAGACTCCGACACTACCTGGTGCCTATAAAAGGTTTCGTCTCATACAAAAAAAAACTGCTTTGCGATTTTTAACCCTAGACTAACTCCCCACATTCCTCTGAATCGTTTGCCTTGGAACCCATACATTAGAATTCTTATTTCTTGTAAATTTGATCGATACTCGGTTTTGGTAGAATATAGCAACAAATCCGTGAATTAATCGAAAAATTATTGTATTTTTCATGAGTGCTGTCAGTAACGTTAATGGTCGGTTTTATTAGAAAACAGACTAACATTTAAAATTGATTGAATTCACAATAAACAGTAATTTTAATCGCGTAAACACATCAATCATATTTTAAATTAACAAATACTAACAACTATCGCTTAAACATATAAAAGCCAAGAAATAAGCGAATTGTTGCCAGTTTAACTATAAAAATGTTACTCTTATTATTTATATTAACCACAAACATCTATCAAATTTTCTCTAAATTAAATCCGACAATTGAACCGATTGTCGAAAACGAAATCACGAGATATTTTAAAAACCTCCAATTTAAACTCGATGATTTTGCTATTAATTTCATCGATACAAGTCCCAGTTGTTGTGCACATATTGTTGATAAATTTATAAGTGTGAATAATTGGCCCATATTTACCTCAACCGGCACTGTATCACTAATGAAAACAACACAAAATGTGATTTTCATCGAAGATACAACACGCATCAAAGAGACAATTGAAACTTTAGAGAATTCAACATGGGCAGCTTATGAACGGAATTATTTTGTGATTTGTCGACAACTACAAAACACGATCTTCTTAAACAAATCATTACGAACGATTTGGCGCAGAAATATTCTAAATTTCGTCCTAATCTTTGTCACGAAACACCTACAAATCTTCACCTATAATCCATTTTCGGTTGGTGCAAAAATCACCAATTTGACCACAACAAATGTGAATAACCTATTCGACGATAAATTGAAAGATTTGAATGGTTATAAATTAAAAGCATTATTATTTCGTATACCACCAGCAACGGAACGTGTAGGAAATCGATGGATTGGTGATGATGTTAATAAATTAGAAATTATTATAAAAACATTGAATGCAAGCGTTGAAATTGTTGAAATACCGCTCAGTCAACGTTATCATTCTGTTATTGAAAATTTAAAATTGAAAAACGTCGATTTTGCATTCAATCGACATTTATCAGCCGATATCTATGAAGGTGTCGATACTACCAATAAAATTCATTTGAATCCAATCGTTCTTGTCTTACGAAAATCGAAACGAAACAATTTTATATCGAATTTATCAACGTCGAAAATTTCTATTTGGCTACTATTGGCAAGTTTAATGATAATTGTCTCAATAATAATGAGATTGATGCAAAACCGTAATTATCGACAAGAATCGTTAAGTGAATGTTTTCTACAAGTTTTAACGTGTACACTCGGCTACCCATTGCATACGTTCGATAAGAAATTATGGTCAATTAAAATCGTTATTTTTTCGTTTATTTTCTTCACATTCATCTATCGCACGTATTACCAATCATCTTTAATCAGTGATTTAATTACAACACATCCAATTAAAACAATTAATACAGTTACTCAATTACGTGATAGTAAAATTCGGATTTTTGTTACAAGATATTTAGCTGGATTGATACCAAAAGAGCATAATCTTCAGGATCATTTCGTTTATATAACAGAACATGAACGACTTCAGTTAATTATGCATTTTAATTTGAACTGCAATGAAGCTGTTGTAATGACTAGTGATTTGATTAAATCATATCTACCGTTATATTCATTAATAAACGATAAATCATCGGAATATTATGTAATGGACGAGGTATTATTGTACGAATTTAATGATTATCTTTTCCCGAAAAATTCACCCTATATCAAACAGATTAATAGATTGCTTTTATATGAGAGCGAATTCGGTTTACAACCAAGTGCATATCGTTTACAATTTAGGAGTGTTCAAGAAAACGATCCATATGTGTTAACAATAGATCATTTCCGGTCCGTTTTTATAATTCTCATTTGTAGTCTGTTTATTAGTTTTTGTGTTTTTGTAATAGAAATTGTAAAGTACAACAAATCGTAGATAATCACACTTATGATAGGGGCTGTTTGAACACAGTAGTTATTCTCCTACTATTTTGTATTAAATATAGATGACGAATAATGTAAAGAGTCAGCATTGTGTGAGGACCTCAAAATCTTTTTGAGTTTGTAGCTAATGTTTTCACAGAACAGTTTAAAGATGCTTTCTAGTTCAATTTAGGGATGGGCAATATTTCGGAAAGTTATCGGATATCAGATTTTTTCAATTTCGATATTTGTAAGGACTAAAACAGCATTTTGTAAAACGTAAAATATCTAAACAGGCACGTTTTGCAACTTAAGCAAAAGGGGCAGAATTGTAGCGTTTCTAAAAATTAAATTTACGTAGTTTTTATTGATTATTTTTACATTTAATTGTTATTGATTTTATTATTATCTATAAATTTTTCCACTTTTTTCACGTAATATCGATTTATATACGTGCGTTTGTAAAGGTTTAAGTGATTATGTCAGCCTCTAGATTCTTTATTTTGTTACATAATTTTTGATCGATGGTATTTTTTGCCTTTATTTTTTGGTAATATTTAGCAAATGTGACGTTTGATATTCCTAGAAAAACGTAAATCCTATCTGCTTAACAAAATTTTCGTAGACAATTTCTGGTTTTATTGATTTCTGATTGTAGGAAAAGTTGTCGATATCCCATCCCTGTTTCAATTGGCAGACACTTAACTAGCACGTTGCATATCAGGATGGATTTATCATAAGGCTAACTACGCTTCGGCTTAAGCCCTCCGTTCCAAATACGGATACATAGTTAATTAGTTTCTAATTATAATTATATTCTATCATATTCTAATTATATCGGTAACATTTATAGTTTTTTTTCCCCAAATTTTCCTTCATAGAAAAACGGGTCCTGAAATAATTAGTTTCCGGTCCCCAAAGTCTACAACTGCTCCTATTGCATCTACAGACTGTATCAGTCCAAGTATCCACATAACTTCTTCAATTACTGAAATATTCATATACAATTTTCAAGAACTTAAACTAGGCTAACAAAGATCCTTAGGCGCTAGTTTAAATTCTTGAAGCTTGCATATGGATATTTCAATAATTGATGAAGTTGGGAAAGGTGGGCGCGCTTAGGCTGAAACAGTCTGTATATTGTAGGTACAATAATTGATTCTCATTTCCAACTACGATTGTATTAAATTGATTCAAAGGAAATTGAACAGAATTAGAAAAGCTCATTCGATATAAATTTGTTGCCATGTTTATTATCAAACTGTGTTGACTTCTTTTTGAGAAGGTTGATGATAGATTTTTGTCGCCAATCACAATCGTTGAAATTGTGAGGGTTGCTTTGACCACTCTGACCATAAATTATAAACTTTTCTAATATTAAATTATTGTTAAAGAATTTAACATTTATTTATTTATTTTTATTGTAAATAAAATAAAATGTAATTTCCGTTTATCCAGATTTATCAGCAAGTTTATGTAAACTTATCTCTTTGCTGACTAAGATCTGCATGACACACAAGAAGTGACTTTATTTTGATTATTGTAACATTCAACAGTTGTTCAACACAATTCAACAAGAACATGAGAGTAATGTGGTATAAATTTTGTAAAAAATGTGTAGTTTACATGAAATTAAAATGGCAATTTTGGCTAGGAAAAAAGAAGAAGGTGAGTTCTTTGTAGTTATATAATTTTCCTGTATTCATTCAGTATGAAAACACTGATCGGGACAAGAGTTTAACAAACAAGCAATCCTCTATTTAACCAAATTTCAAATTCAATTATATTTTTATATTATGAAGGCCAGGGTCGGTCCGAGCTTTCCTGCCGCTCCAGGCAAGTTTATTATCGGCGCTCCTTTCCAGAAACTCCCGTTGATAAATGCGTAAACATAACAAAAGTAATAAAAAAAAACTATTAATATTGTAAAAAAGAAATGAAAATCTATCGCCGTTATGCAACCATTCGGGATGGGACGTTTGTTTCTATAAAAAGAAAAACTATTTTTTGCAACAACAGTGACATATCAAAGGGTGGAATGCAACTGAACAAGAATGAACAAATCTAAAAAAGATTAAATAAGTGTCTTTTGTTCGGTTCTTACACACAATGACAAAAAAAGGTGGAAAAATATTTAAAATATCTTTTGTAAATAAAAATACGCCTATGCAAATAAAGGGATAATATAGATGAAGGAATTGGGGCAAAGGGGCAGTTAGAAATTTGAAAAAAAAAATTCAAGAGTGGATTTGGAAAATACCAGGCCCACAACAACATGCAATTGTAGGACTGTCAATTTCTGCACTTTCAAAATAAAAGTAATTGTCCTTATCCTAAACTTTTGACTTGGAGGGTTTTCCAAAAGCTGAACCTCTTTTACGATCAAAGAGATCTGAAGACCTGACATAGAATTGATCAATTGCTCAACCAGTAAATAACTCATCTATACAAATAACATTTTTCAAAATAAATAAAATCTTCCGTATTCAGCGACAGTTCGGAAGAGTTATGAGGTAGTACCCCAATCCCATATTGAACAAATTCATCAGAATTGAGACTATTCTAACGTTAGTTATTTGTTTTTTAATTAATAATAGAGTACTCTTAAGACAATGTTACACATAAAATCCGGTATATTACGCACTAAAAAGTGTCGCTCCTAAAATTATGCCGCTCCACCCAGCTGCCTGTTTTGCTGTGGTCTCGAGCCGGCCCTGAAGAAGGCAAAGCAAAACAATATTTCCCAGAAAGGCATAAAACGACAAAACCTTTAAATTGTATCTAAAATATTTGACATAGTTAGACTTTAGAAACTTGCCATAAAATTTCGTTGTTAGCTACAAGGGACTTTTATCAGCAAGGTAAACGTGACGCCAAATTTTATTTGTCATGGGTAGAGGTTAGGTCGATACGTTATAAAGAGGGCATCTTCTTTACCTATTTTATTCATCACATACAGACGTGACACCTGAAATTCTGCAGCTAAGTGAGGAGCAGATCTTTTAGAGATTTAAAAAATATTTTGTGCCCTAAAGGAAGTCAATATTGTTCTTTTCTGATAAATTATCTCTCTTAAACATGTTAACAATCAAAACGAAAATGTGTGTATAAATAATATTTTACAATAAATTCAAGTTTTAAAAACGTATGCAGCGATTCTTCCGCGATCTATCAACAAACACTGTTTACACGAACAGTTTGGCCAGGCAGTCGGTTTTTACTAAAAATCGTACAATTTTATATAAACAACAAAGAATTGAACAATTCTAGCAGCGATTACTTCTGGCCAGAGCTCTGAACCGTTATTTTTTTTCGTTCCGATTTTCAGTTTTGGGCGTGATTAATAAAACGTGTATCAGTACGGTTCCGGTTTTCGTTCCGGAAAAATGCCGATTTTTCGGTTTTCAGTTCCTGGTGAATGCACATTATTTTCTTTCATCCAATTTTCGACTTCGATTCAATTGGAAAAACATATATCGGTTCGGTTCAGGAAAAAGTGTTTTCGGTTTTCGATTAGAATAGACACGGTGGCAGTACCAAAAAATTAAAGATTTCCCAGGAAACTTACGCAAGTAATGTACTTTGAGGATTGAATTTTTTGTGGAAAATTCGATTACTATTAATTAATTTTCTGTCAAACAAAAAAAGAGAATTTCTTTCCAATATAAACACATTAAACAGAAACAATTTGGGACTTGAAGATTTTAACATGACAATAGAAATATAGGTATGGAGTAAAGTGATTAATTGCTTTATTTATCGATTTTATCATATCAACTCCATTGCTAACGTGTGCTTTCAGAAATAACATTTATTATCCTAATGGACAATAAATGTTATAATAGAAATATAAATAATTATAAAACATAACACATACCGGGTGATTTTTCTAATGGCAAACCGGTCGTTTTTATATTGTTTCTATAAACACGTATTAAGCCCCAAATTAAGACAAGTTTTAAGCGGGACATCATGTACCACCTTTGAAGGTGAAAATAATATAAGTATAAACCGCTTCACCATTTACAGTTAGAATAAACACCCGGTATAGTAGATGTTTCACTATAAAGCGAGACATAATAATTTCGATAATATGATTTTTATTCAATCGCAATAGTTTGTTTAAAGCCATGAAAGTGATTACTTGGTATTTCTGTATAATCACTATAAATGCATCTTTATCATTTAATAATGATAATAAAAACGATAATGATGCGAGTAATAGTGAATTAATTCAAGATTTCTTAATTAAATATAAATCATTCAATAATTACACGTCATGTTGTTATCTCATTAATTCAACAAAATCAAATTTAATTAACTGGTTCATAAAATATAATAATTGTCCGTATTACACAACAAATGGAGAGAATAGTAAAGAATCTGATATACGATTCAATCAAATATTTATATTTCTCGATAATATTAATAATATTTTAGTAATGATAAATAAATTACGACAACTATTTCGATGGGATTTTGAGAGTAAAATTTCATTAATTATAACAAATCCAATTAATAATGAAAATCTAATTTATACAAAATTACAACAATTATGGAATCATAATGTAATCAATTTTATTATAATTTTTATCAATCAAGAAAATTTCAAATTGTTCTCATACAATCCATTTATGGCGAAGAAAATTGTTAATCTAACAAACAAACCGTACGATCAATTATTTCCTGATAAATTGAATAATTTAAACGGTTATCAATTACGTGTATCATTATATGAGGATAAACCAACTAATCGTTACCAAAATGGTAAATGGTATGGTAAAGATTACCGTATGTTGCGCATTATTGTTGATATGTTGAATGCAACATTTACAATTATCCAACCAAAACAGATAAGTGATTATATTGAAGCATACAATAATATTGTGAATAATAGAACAGATTTTTGTTTTATTAGTCGTTTTTGTCGTAATTTCAATGAAACATTTGAATTTTCGTATCCGCATGAGATGCAAGGTTTAGTTGCAATTGTACCAAAATCTAAACGTACACCAGAATCAGAAAATTTGTTATTTGTATTCAATTATTTGTGTTATTTATTATTGTTTATTGTAATGGTGATTTTAGCGTTATTCGTGAGAATTTCAATAATTATCCATAATGATGCATCGTTGAAAGATTGCGATTTTGGTATTTGTTTTTTAAGTGTTTGGTGTATTTTTTTGCAAGCATCAAACAGATATTTTCATAAATATAATGTGATTAATCGATTGGTTCTATTGATTTGGTGTTTTACCAGTTTATTGCTTACAATAAAATTCCAATCGACTTTTGTAGCAACATTAATACAACCAATATATGATAAAGATATCGATACGATTCAACAATTAAATCAGAGTAAATTACCGATTTATACATCGATAATTTATAAATCGACTTTACAGAAAACGTTGAATTTATCAGTAAATACGATAACAGTAGATGAACGGTATGAAATGTTAATGAATTACAATAATACAGCAGCGTATATTGTTAATAGAAATTATGCAAGAGCCTATTTTATGTTGAATCAACAGAAATTCCATAATAATCCCTTATTTCATGTAATGCATGAAGATTTGGTGCCCGGTTTTAATTGTTATACATTTCAAAAATATTCACCATTTGTTAAGAAAATTAGTGAGTATTTGACGAGGGAACGACAATACGGTCTATCGAGAAGTGTACGATTTTCAGTATCAAAATATTTTCGAATGAATTTTGAACAATCTGAAATTTTTTTCAAATTGTACCACTTGCAGAGTGTTTTTTATTTATTGTTAATTGGTCATTTCATTGCTACAATTGTATTTATTTTAGAATGTTGTGTGAAAATTTTAAATAAAATTTATCACGCTTGAGTTTTGTTTATTTGTTTCTCGGTGATAAGCAATAATTTTGTCTGTACTGTAGCTGGATTATTTTACAGTCGCCGCAGTGACTTAAGAGACTGGCTTAAATCATAATTGTCATAAACACAATTTTTTATTCGAAATAAATCTTATATTGAAACTATCGCTCATAATTGAAGACATCGGTGCAAAAGGACGGCAGTTTCAATTTTATAAATTCACGAGAAGGGGAAAACTGTTTTATTACTGGAGATTTTTTCTATTAACTATTTTTTATTTAATCATGTTATTGTTGAGTGTAAAATACAACTTTTTATATGAATATTCTTTTATTTAAAGTCGTTTGAGTAGAGATGAGTAAGAGCAGGTACCCTTATTTTGGAAAATTTCTCTTTAGTTAAGAATGTAACATCAACAATTATGATTGAAACACTTAAGCTTTCATTATCTTCAATTTTATTAGGAAATGTGCGATCAAAACGAGGCAGCTCCAGAGCTGTCTCCTTTTTGGAGCGAATTTAAGCAACTTTTTTTTGGACCAGTCGATGTATTTTATATACAGACTGTCTCAATCCAAGCAACCACCTATCCTAACTTCTTCAATTACTAATATATTCGAATGCTACCTTCAAGAACTTTCCAAGTGAGACATTTAAGACGTAGACACAAAGTACCCCTTAGGTAATTTAATTTGAGCTCTTGAAGGTTTCATCCGAATGTGTTAACAATTAAAAGAAGTCATGAAAGGTGATTGCTTGGACTGGGACAGTCTGTATACCACTAAAAAAATGAAAAATCATAAAAAATGGAGTTGTCCCTTTTCGCAATGGTGTTTTCAATTAGTTTACTAGATCTAGTCATAGAAGATTTTATCGATCGGGCAAATGTTTGGCAATAATGCACAAGTAGCATGCAACATGGGAGCCAACATGTCGATCATAATACCTGTATTAAACATGTCACAATTGTCACGAAAGCCGATGAGTGAATATGAAATTTCTACTAACTTCTTATTGTTCATATATAAAACAGTACCTCTCCGATGTCACCGAATAAAGAAGGGTTGCAAAAACAATAAGAAACTAAGTAGATGTATAGTAGTGTCTGTGAACGAAGCGGACAGCGTTCAGTACTTAAGCATCTCTTGTAAAATAGATAATGTAATGTTTGATAACAACTTATACTTAATTATGTTATCTAGCTTCCACAATCTATACAATGTTGAAATACTTATAAATCCGCTATTTTAATAATAATAACATAAAAACATAATAAATAACATAAAATGGTCATGAGTAATGAGCTATCATCAAGTGAAACCTTTTTGAAAAACTTATTTAAATTTCCCGTAAGACGTTAAAATTCAATGAAAATTCATTTTGTCGTCATTTCCCTTTCATTTCAATGTCGATATGAATTTGCTTTCCTAGAATTCGGATTTATTTTCCAAGAAACCCTATAAACAAGAATTGTTTGAAAGAAGTGATTGCTTTTTCTGGAAAAGGGACAAGAGTCTTGTAAAAATCAATTCACATTAACTACTATAATTGACCTAAATTTATTAACAAACAAAGGAGGACAACCAAATCGATTCAAATTGAAACTGTTATTGAACTTTAATGCGTTACGGAAAAGTGAAATAAGTTTTCAAAGAAAAAGAATTTTCTTCTTAAGGTAGTTGCCCTGCTACAATATTGTCAAAAAGTTTTGGATTACTTGCGTAGATGGGCTTGTAATGAAATGAGCTACAATTTTTGTCTAAGACTGTACCCATGGATATATACGATTACACAAATTCTATTAAACATTTTCATAAGTTGCACTCTGACAACGTCGCATATGTCAAGTATCTTTTAAAATTTAAAATTATGTCAGAGCAATTACGATATAAGGGTAAATTTATAAAATAAAAGAAGTTTTGGATAAACGTTTAGGATTTCATGCATCAATTATTGACCCTGTTCTATTATAGAAGAGGGTCGCATAAAAAAATCAAAAAAATAAATATTCGTTTGAATTTACCGCTCAAATATTATAGTATACTCGCGTACACCGTTGCCAAGTTGTTTCTGTTCAAATCGTCGGCATGTACATTTTTTTTTAATTTTTGAACTTTGTGTTCTTATATCTCAACAATGAAACGGTCAAAAATTTTAGGATTTTTATTTTAAGCTCAGAACAAAGGCATTAGTGAACAGTTAGTTTTTTGAAAAATTCTATCGATTACTTTTTTTAAAAATATTAAAAAACTTGTGAAAAACACAACCTTTCCTATGCTCTCTGTGTTAATTATCCGAACTTTAATTAAGTTTATTTCGAGTTAGAGACGGTCAATCAACTTCAAATTTTGATGGTATTTGTATTGCAGCATCCTTAATGAGTATACAAAAATTTAGAACTTTCTGACATTATGCTTATAGCAGTACAACTACCTTAAAATGTTCAAAGTTTTGTTAAAAAAAAAATAAAAGTCAGTTGTGCACAACTCAACAATAGTAGATCGTCGAACATCGTAAAATAGCCTTAAGAGTGGAAGATTTATCTACCTTATCATCAAATTAAACAAATAATACTGATAACAAAAGCAGAAATAATATAAGGATGATATCCTCAATGTTATTTATTTTTTTTGTTATCGTTAATGTGCAAGTTCATTTACAGTTTTAGTCGACTAGATAATTCTAGGTAAATGTATATAAAAATAGACTTACCATTCGTAGTGTCATAACCGATGCTATAAAATTAATTTTAATGCAAATAAAACCAACGAAAATAACATATATACCTAAGTAGAATACCACATATTTAATACACTATTGTTTGAAAAAAAAATCTTAATTACTTTCGTTGTTGCTACTGTTAGTTTTTACGTAATTTTTAAACAGTTACCACTAATAGTCCACTAGTTTAGAATAATACCACCTACACATTTTGTTTCTTTTATTTGGTTTAGTTTAACACAGTAACATATAAAAGATAATTAACACTCTCACCTTTAATAATTTTCTAACTTTCTATCGCCATTAAAGCAATTTTTTAACGTCAAAAAAATATTAAAGACATTTAAAAAACTATTAAAATGTGGGGTATCAAGGAAAAAGGACCATCAATCGATGGACGAGATATTGCTGGTAGATCAACAAAACAAAGTTTTCAAATTTTTAATAATTATTATTGCTGTTATTGATCTTCATGTAAACTAAACGAGATCGAAATTTCCAATTTTGATAACTTTTTGCCGTTTTTAATCAATAACACAAAAGTTGCAAAAAATAAACCTGATTGTTCGAAACACAATTTACTTTGAGTTCTCTCCTTTGGCATCGATGTTATCAAAAAAACCGCATATTTTTGAGATCTGGTTTTTGCTAGTCTTGCCTATTTTAAAATAAATTATTTGGATATTTTTTACACACGATTTTTGACTCAAATTTTCTTATGTCAGTAATCCATTTAATAAGGTTCATTTCAAACCAGAAAAATGCACAATGATTGTAACGTTGATTGTAAGGTGACTCTCAAAGTAAAATATGTTCAGACGCCTCAAATTTTCGTTCGGTTTAGCTAAAATACGAGTCAGTAGCTTGGAGATAAATTGGGTTTAAAGTCCAAGGAAAATCTACAACTTCTAATAAAAACTAAGAATATTGTAAGCTATCGCTTAACGTTGACACATTTTTAAAAAGAGAGCAAATTCTGGACTTAAGTTGTATATTAAGTAATAAAAGTTACCTTTTTTTTTGGGAAATTTCGGGGTCCATTCTTCAAGAAGACAAACGAATAGCAAATTGCCTCTGTCTTGAAATAAGCTTGTCTAATTATTTCATTTAGTTTATCAAATTTGGAAGTTTCTATCTCGTGTAGTTAAAAATTGTGTCGTTTCCAATTTTGTGATTTGTGCGAAATAGTTGTCGACTTAAAAAAAAAACGATAAAAGCTGTGCAAATCTAAAGTGATTTAAGTTTGTTTAACAAATTCTTGAAATAATTCATCTATCGTCCAAATTTCTGTACTTTTTTGTACTTCTTTTTCCGGATACAACATATTCGTTAATACACTTAAATCAATATCACCCATATTTTTAAAATTTAATTGTTTTGATTCATTATCTAATTCCTTGTATGTTGATTGTTTTACAGTAACACTAAAATTAACAAAAAAAAAAGAATAAATCTTTTATAGGTATTATAAATCGATATAAAAAATCAATACTTTGGTACTTTGACATCGTTCAAATTTAAATTTTCATCTTGTATATCATCAATATCGGGTATTACAGGTATATCATCCTCAGAATCATGAGCTTTTTGTTTTAAAAAACGTTCCCTAAAATATTCTATTATCTAGATATCTTTTAAGATTCAATAAGACTTACTGTTCGATAATATTGGAGCCTTTACTCCTAAAAAGACCATATGTTTGTTAATTCTAATTATAAATAAATATTAGATATTGAATTGAGAATCTCCTTTATTTGTGAATGAACCGGAAAAAAAACTAATAATAAAGAGAAGAGAGTTTAAGTACCGTAGCTAATTTAGACACAAAGTACCATAAGAGCACTTCTGAAATTAGAGAGCGTACTTAAACCATCTCTTTGTTCTTTATATATTTGATTCTTTTCATTTATAAATAGAGGAGATTTTTATCCAACAATATGTAAAAAAAACAATACCTTATTGATTTATTGCCTTCATCAGCCCAACCGCCGGTTTTTCGTGTTCTTATTGGAATTTCTGATGGACTACCTAATGTCGATAATTCATCCGAATTCTGTATAGTTTCAGGTGAACGTGCATTACTGTTTCTACGATCACTTTTTGCTGATGACTATAAATTATACTCTATTATTAAACAATGAAATGTTATCAAAATGTAGAAATTTTACCTTTTTACCTATTAACAAATCCACATCTTCGTCCAAATTCATTCCAATAATCTATATTGAAATTAATTTTATAAGTAGTTAATTTAAAAGGCATAATAAAAAGATGTTAAATAAAACTGAGTGTGATAAAAAAGGCTATAGTGACGCATGTATGAAAGGTGAGAATTTTTCGGAAATCTAAAAATCTCAGAAAGCAGAGAACTGAAGGATGTTACGTTGTTTTGTGTGGTCAAAAGATTCTTTTTGCTATACTTAAAGGTAAAATTCATTAGCGTATAACAAATCGTGCGGATACCTGTTTCTAGGAGAAAAGTTTTTCACTCGAACCTAGCTTAAGTTGCCCTAAAAAGGTAACAAAGATCTCATACACGCATTGCTAAGAGCTCGGTAACTTTTTCTTACGAAAATTGCGATAAAGATCGTGCTGATATCAGTAGTAACATATTTTGATATTACAAAAGGCCTGAGTGTTCCACAACGTAGTCTTGTTGAGTTCTACACCGTTTACTTTTTTTTTTTACTAAAGATTAAATATTAAAGAAAATTTCTGTTGCATTCGTTTCCAATGAGCGTTTTAGTTTTCTTACAAAACTGTGAAAATTCAGTATTTCACTCAATGGCATCTTTCTCTTTGCTAACAACAAGACATTTTTCAGAAAAAAGATCGGAACTCTTCTCGTTAATCAAATTTTTTGGAAAATTGATAGTAACTTTGGAAAAAGGACAGTAACTGACATAAATTTCATTAAATTGTGTTTATAAGCAAAGGAGCAAGACTAAAAAAGCTATAAAATTGGGTCAGACATTGAATTTTACGTGTTTCTAGAAAAATTAAGTTGAAAACGTAATGCTTCCAATAAATTTTCATTTGAGAGTATTTGTAAAAGAATCCATTGTAGAAAAAAATAAAAACATCAAACGGTGCACAACTTATGGCGATTTCAGGACGGGCAAAGATCCAATGTTGTTGAGAGAAAAAAATTAAAAGTCAACGGTTCACAACTCAACAACACAGTGGACCTTTGGTTATCGTGAAATCGCCTTAATTAAGAATATTACGTTGGGGGCCGTTCAAAAATTACGTGACGCATTTTTCACCCCTCTTTTGTAACTTTCTGTAACACTGAGTAATCCCCTTCAAAATTACGTGACAATCGACGCCGCCACTCTCATCCCCCAATAAAAACGCAATTTAATGTAAAACAAAAACTTTATTCAAAAGATATTGGTACAAATAAAAAAATAAAAACACTAGAAAACAAAAACGAAAATACAAAAATTAAAAAAAAACAATCTCAAACTTAATTCTTATAATTAAGCTCCCATAGATTAAAACTAACTCATTTTTTCCTGAATTTCAAAATTGCCATTATGTAATGTACGAACCACCACCACCCCACTCCTATGTATTAAAAAATAATGCTGTAACGCAACCCTCCCCTCCCTCAAGCGTTACGTAATTTTTAAACGACCCCTTGTAGAAAACTCAGATTGGCCCTCAATTCTGGACCGTTGCAGCATTTTCTTTGGACGTCTTTCTTGTTTTGTTATTAATTCTTGTAAGCACTATCAAAAAATCTAGGACGTCCTGGCAGGAAAGCTGGATTGGCTCAAAGGCGAATTGTGATGCAAGAACTGAAACTTTTGTATAAATTGGACGTGTTTTCTGACCAGAGAACCGGTGGTGTATTTTTGTTGTCTCAATAAGAGTTAAGGCTCAATATCATAGACAACCCAATATACGACATGTTTAAGAGGTCTATTAACTATACTTGGTACATTATTGTAATATAAAATTTCGCCAGACAAGATGTCAAAATTCATGCAACTCTATGGTTAGAAAGTCCCTAGATCACGACGTAGTTGAGGTGATTTTATTGTTTGTTTTATTTCTTTCAAAATTCTAACAATGGGCTTTCAAGATAGTTAAATATGATCGTTTGATTGAAGTACAGATTTAAATTTTACCGTTTCAGTAGTACTTTTCCTATATCGGATTAGGGACTTTCTAACCATAGAGTTGCAAGAATTTTGACATCTTGTCTGGCGAAATTTTATATTACAATAATGTACCAAGTATACCATCTAAGTGTCAGGATACTAAAGGTGCATTGTCAAGCGCGCGGCTGAAGCGGCTAGAGCAGCGCGGCTGGAGTCGCGTCAGACTGGTTTACATTGAAATATATGGACCCGTTGTCAATGACGCGGCCGGCGCGTGGCGACTGAAGCGGCTGTGGCGACTCTAGCGACGCGACTGCTCGGAAAGCAGTCCAGCCGCCACAGCCGCGGCGACAGATAAAGTTTTATATAGTTTAAAAGCCGCTTTCTAGCGAAATGGATGATTTTTTTACAGATTTAAATAAAATATATAAATAAATAAACGTCTCTTATATTATATTCACATTTTCTTCTGTTTTTTATAGAGTCAAGACGAAAATAAACCAATTAATACATTACAAACTTATTAACAAATATATGAAATAAAAAATACAGTTCTTTTTTATTCTTTGCCTACATCCCTACATTGTAGGTATAAAAGAATTTGCAATTTATAAATAAAACTACTATTTTTTATAAGTTCTTTCTTTTCTTGTAGATGTAGGTGGGAATCTCACAAATGCACAAAGTGCGCAAATAAAGCAATAAATTTAAATTTTTGTGATAGTTCCAACAAAGGAACCGTGGCAGATGTGCATAAAAATGTTTGTTAAAGCACGTAGTTGTAGGACCAGCAACGGTCAATTTAAATTAAATCTGAATAATTGTTTTCAACGAAAATAAAATATTTATAAACAAAACAGAATTACCTATAGGTACACCACAAAATCCAAAGGAAACCGAATATAAGCGCTGAGGATAGTCTGATTGAAAATAATTTCATTTGTATTACCTAAGTAGATCTTAATAGCATAAGCAAAAGCGGTCTGTTAATTAACTGTCCCTTAATCAATCTATCTGATGGTTTGACTTCGATAAATATATATGAAAGACATATTCCTACTAGCGATGTGTCGCATCATCAAGACGAAAATAAATCAATTACTACATTACCAACTTATTAACAAATATATGAAATAAAAAATACAGTTTTTTTTTAAATTAATCTGGGCTTATTGGATGTCTAATTGGTGCACATGATTGTTTTTTCAAATCATTTTCAATTAAAGGCAATATAAAATTAAACTGATTAATGTTAACGCGAAAAAAACTTCGAAATTTTGGAAACCCTCGTCTCTTCGGGTTGAAAAGATTTCGTGAGGATTGTTTCTTATTAATTGTAATAACAGTTCTTCTTTATCTTGTTCTATTTCGGTAGCGCACCACAAAACCAATGCTTTCTCCATCGTAGTCAGTTAACAACTGATTCGTCGTGTTTACAAATGCGCGTGTGCAATAGCGGCTGTAGTCGCGCACTTGACACTCATATGGGCCGCTGCAGTCGCGCGACTCTAGATACGCGACTCCAGCCGCGCTGCTCTAGCCGCTTCAGCCGCGTGCTTGACAATGCACCTTAATTTTTATTTAAAGACGAGAAAAACAGTAAAATCACTATACAAAGTTAGAAAAAACACCCGGTATATACAGAGCCTAGAGAAGTTCTGGAATGCTTTCTACAATTATTAAAAGGGGGTATATACCTCTATAATGAAACAGTTTGTATATTTATTGTGTCTAAAACAATCTAATTTGCAAGACATTAATTATAATTTCGAAAATTCCGGAATTAAATGACGAAAAAAACTCACCTTGTATACTCTGGAAAGCAACTGGTTGAAGGGGTGATTGTTTAAAATTGGATCACACACTCAAGTACTACTTTACCTAATTAATGATAATAATTAGTAATTTAATTTAATAATAATTAATAATTTCAATAATCAATCAAAAAATTAATCAAATTGAAATTATTGTTTGTACTGTCGAAATTTTTTGACAACAGATATTTGACATCCGTCAAGACACAGTATTGCCAATATTTCGCGGAAATATAACAAAAATTCCCCAAAACTCTCCACATTATCGGAGAATAAATCACAAAAAACCACAATTACTGAAATTTTAATCAAATTTACGATATCACGAGCAGATTGCAACAATTTCGCCCGATTGTCTCTAACGAAATTGACGATTTAGATCGAAAGAAAACTAGAACAGTAAGGATTGCAAAACTAAAAGTCCCTAAAAAAGTACGTGACATTGGAGCCTCAAATACCCAAAAATAAGCCAGTGACGTATTCGATAATTTTCTCAAAAAAAAAATTTATCTCAATTTTGGATAATTTCAATAATATCAATAATTATCAGTGATTATCGGGCAATTGTAATCAATCCACAAAAATGGTAAATATTCCGTTCAGTTGTGGTAACTGTCGAGACTTTCACCAATTAAGAGTAATTGAACTGTGAAGAAAGAATAAGTGGCAGAATTTGTTACAATTCACCAATCCTCTCCCGTTTTCGGACAATATTTTCTCAAAAATTGCAAAATTTTATTTAGTAGTGTGTAACTGTAGATTTGGTTCTGTTTGTAGGTTTATAAATGAAAAATGGAAAAATACCCACTGAAACGAGCCACAACATCATTAGCAAACAATTCGCCTAGTTATCAAGCGGTTGATAAAAAGGTAACTCTCTTAAATAGCAAACTTACATTTCAACGACAAAATTTTGTAGATAGTTTTGTCAATTTCGTGATAATCGAACAAATAATATGGAATTGACTGAGGTTAGCTCTACTTTCGCATCGAAACAATCCAATAAATTCAATTGAAACAACAATTATTTATTAATCAAATTTATTTACAAAACGTTAAAGATAATAACGATCATTTTCTAGAATAATTCGTTTGTGGTTTGTTTGTTGTATTTGTGACGCAAGATTCAATTAGAAATTCATTATAAGAAAAATCGTTTCGTTCATCGAATCGACACTGCAATGCTTTGATCAAAGCATATATCGATCGGTTTAATTGCGCATGCTGTCTTATCTGTCCCGTTGTATATATAGACTTGTTAAAGAGTCTTATCATTATTGTACAATTCGTTAGAATTTTTTAAGTAATTGTTTAATTATAATAATAATCTATTTATGTTTTGTGCAGTATACGAACGGTAATCGTGCTACATTTATTGCTACAAGTAGTGGTGACGATATGGTTGACATAACTACATCAGGGGGCGGTGAACAGCGTACAACACGATTAGGGGAAGATGAAGATGTTTCATCGCATTGTAAGTTTTTTCGTTGTATCTATTGAATTGTTTAATTATTGGAAAATTTGCTGACCGAAATAGTGAATATTGCTTACAAAACAAAAATTTCTGTTGGCCTCAATAAAAACAGTTTTATTGCAATGTGACATGAATACAATTTGTAATTTTTTTATCAATTGTTATCAACTCGCCCTTCTATTATAAGAGGTATCCATCCTCTGTTCAACTCCGAAGTCGTTGCTTTATGATTCTCGTCAAGAATTGGGCGATACTGATTTATAGGTCAACAGTTTTTTTAATAAATTGTCTAGGGGGTTCTAATACATTGCAAAACAGCACCAACCGGCATAGAATCTACAAAAAGTCAAACCCAAACCGGTTTTCTAAATTCTTTTGCAACGAAATTAGATCATTTATAACACGCGCAACGATATATCGTCGTTGGCATTTTTCGTAAGTGTACCATATCGTCCTCCTAAAAGGATTAACTGTAAGCTGTTAAACAAAACCGTGTTATAGAAATCTACATGGTAACATATAAAGCTGGCTATGTATACGTTTTGAAAAACTTAACTAAATAATTCTTATTAAAATAACTCACCTTATATCGTATACTCTAAAAACCAGTGAATTAAGGGATGACCCTCTCAAATACTGCTTTATCTAATTGGTTCTAATTACAATTAACGCTCATATAACACTCTAGATATGCTCTTAAAACATATTGTGTTGTATCAGTCCGTGTTGTATAAGACTGTTCGATAGTATAAAAGCAGGTTACGTGTGTACGTAAAAAATTATTTTTTTATTTTATACTTTTTATCAAGAATGTTAAGATAAGAACAAAGAAAAAATAATCAAAAATAAATAAACACGATATTTTTATATTCCAAACGTTTCACTGTTTACATAATTAGTTTTGAAGCTCTTTTTTCTTAAATTTCGTCTTCTTTCAGCACTAATTGTAGGTTTTTTTAATTTTTTTTCTACACGCTGGGCCGCATTAAGTCTACAACGGGCGATAGACAAAATACATATAATATAAACTTTAAGAATAATATATAAAAATTTAACAGAAGAACGAATTATGGACCCCAAAGTTTATTAGTTAATACGGTCCTGTCTACACGGTTTATTTTTATTTATATTCATAATTTTCTACTAATCTTCTACTAATATCAACAATACAAGTTAGCAAGTTCTTATGTGCTACCATAAAATACTAATTCAGATCGCTTGGTAAATGTGTTAGGTAAAAATCGTGTTATCAGAAGTATGTTCTTGTAAAAAGGTTTCCGATAAAATCAAAATAGTTTTATACGAGGGTCTCCATCAATTATCCCAACGCATTAGAGTAAAGCCGTGTTGTATGGTGCTGGACTTTGCTTTGATGGATTATAAATTAAAGAGTCGCCTCTTTTCTCATATTACTATATCGCTAACAAATCATTTTTAAATTTAGGAATTTGCAATAAAGTTCTAATCTAAAAAATTTGTCTCCTAACTTGAGAAGGTAAAAGCAGTTTTATACTCAGCGAATTTCAGATTGGCTTAAAGCAAGATTACATCGAAATCGTGCTTAAATAAGCAAAGACAAATCGTGTCCCATTGCAATTTTTTAAATACAGGCTGCCCCAGCTAAGTGTTCCACCTCAAATATCTCGTTTGTTTGTGAAATGAAGTGGAAATGTTTCTAAAGAAATTAGACTACAATGTCCAGACTTCAATTGATCGACACGATTTTTTTTGTAGCTATTTTGAAAATGCCAAAAAGTCATATAAGGTCTCGAAAATTACTCACTACTAGGAAACTAATTACCGACAATGAATACTGCGAGTAAATTTGATATGAAAATAATATTTTTCTTTTAAAAACTTCTGCTGCTCAAAAAAAAAATTAGGACTTCCCTGGAATCAATAACCTATTCTTTGATGAAAAAAGCGTAAGTCAGAATTGTTCACGATACTTGCAATGTGAATGTTATGTTTACAAGATTTTATTTAAAAACAACTGCAAGGCCAATAGTATTTACAAACAGTACAATCAAGAAAACAACTTTAGAAATTCTATTTCTAGTAAGAATAATTACTCTTATGTTATTTACAACAGATGGAATATCTACAATTGTTTACTTGAATGTACCATTTTATAAATACTGTTGGCCTTGTAATTGTTTTTAAATAAAATCTTGTAAACAGTTGCAATAAAGACATTCACTTTGCAACCATCGTAAACAAAACTGTCGTCGGCTTTTTTCATCAATGAATAAGTTATTGATTCCAGAGAAGTTCTAATTTCTTGTTGAGCAGCAAATAAGAAGTTTTTAAAAGAGAAATATTATTTTCATATCAAATTGATATTTGATATTTGAGATAGAACACTTAGCTGGGAGACCTGTATATTTCTATGTCTCGATTTAATATATAACCTTTCCAAAATTCCTCGAACACACTCAAAATCCAAGCGTCTTGCATGTTTGACCTACCATCAAACAAGTTCTTTTGAATTGTAAACAATTTTCACTATTTCCACCACAGACTACATGTGTTTATGATTGTTTGGTATTAATTTACAGATTCTGTATCTTTTGGTGGTATTCAAGGTGAGTTTTGTGGTTTAATCTATATTAATTAAGAGAAACTTTTTTTTTGAATTTTGTATTGTTATCTCCCAGAAACGGTCGATATACCTGGTATAGGTCAATATGATGATTTCCATACAATTGATTGGCAACGTGATATTGCCCGGGATCGTATGCGTCATCGTTATATAATAAAGAAACGTCAAGATTCCATATGGCATTTAATAGAGGGTGCCCATGATGCATGGTCCGGTTGGTTATGTGTATTATTAGTTGGTTTATGTACTGGTGTGATTGCTGGTGTTATTGATATTGGTGCTAGTTGGATGACTGATTTAAAATTTGGTATATGTCCACAAGCATTTTGGTTGAATCGTGAACAATGTTGTTGGTCATCGAATGAAACCAGTTTTGATTCTGGTAATTGTTCACAATGGTTAACATGGGCTGAAGTTTTAGGACAATCACGAGATGGTGCCGGTTCTTATATAATCTCTTATCTATTTTATATTGTATTGGCATTAGTATTTGCTGCATTATCTGCATCGTTAGTACGGATGTTTGCACCATACGCTTGTGGTTCTGGTATTCCAGAAGTAATTATATTTTTTTCAAATTAAAGACAAATTTTTTTTCACTTGCAAATAATTGTAGATCAAAACTATACTTAGTGGATTTATAATAAGGGGATATCTGGGCAAATGGACGTTAATTATAAAATGTGTCGGTCTAATTCTATCAGTTTCCGCAGGTCTCAGTCTTGGTAAAGAAGGTCCAATGGTCCATATTGCATGTGCTATAGGTACGATTGAATCTCTGTATCTAATTTTTTCTATCAATTATGGATTAATTGAAATTCTAGGTAATATTCTATCGTATTTGTTTCCAAAATATGGACGAAATGAAGCTAAGAAACGTGAAATCCTATCAGCATCAGCAGCAGCTGGTGTTTCAGTGGCCTTCGGTGCACCAATCGGTGGTGTTCTATTTAGTTTAGAAGAAGTCAGTTATTATTTCCCATTGAAGACATTATGGCGATCATTCTTTTGTGCATTAATAGCCGCATTCATATTAAGATCAATTAATCCATTTGGGAATGAACATTCAGTACTATTTTATGTTGAATATAATAAACCTTGGATATTTTTCGAATTAATACCATTTATTGGATTAGGAATAATTGGGGTTAGTTTTTTTTTGTTTAATCATTAAAATTTTATTATTTTAATATGAAAATTTACAGGGAATTATTGCAACAATTTTCATCAAAGCCAATTTGTATTGGTGCCGTTATAGGAAATATTCGAAATTAGGTCAATATCCGGTTACTGAAGTACTTGTTGTAACTGTATTAACTGCTATTATTGCTTATCCGAATCCTTACACACGTATGAATACAAGTCAGTTAATTTATTTGTTATTCAGTCAATGTGGTATTTCAAATTCTGATAATTTATGGTAATTTCGATAATTTAAAAAGTAACTTTTATTGATTTTTTCTGTGTTTCTTTTAGCGATTATAATCGTAATTTCACTGATGTAAATTCAGCAATTGAGATAGCGGCTGCCGGTCCTGGTGTTTATAAAGCCATTTGGCTATTATTATTAGCATTAATATTGAAATTAATTATGACAATTTTTACGTTTGGTATGAAAGTACCATGCGGTCTATTCATACCAAGTTTATGTTTGGGTGCAATTGTTGGACGTATTGTCGGTATTGGTATGGAACAATTAGCATACAATTATCCAAAGAATCCATTATTTAGTGGTGAATGTTCAACTGGTGATGATTGTATAACACCCGGTCTGTATGCAATGGTTGGTGCAGCTGCTGTATTAGGTGGTGTAACACGTATGACGGTTTCATTGGTTGTTATTATGTTTGAATTAACTGGTGGTGTACGTTATATTGTACCATTAATGGCAGCTGCTATGGCTAGTAAATGGGTTGGTGATGCATTAGGTAGACAAGGTATATATGATGCACATATTGCATTGAATGGTTATCCATTTTTGGATTCGAAAGATGAATTCCAGCACACATCATTGGCTGCTGATGTTATGCAACCAAAGTAAGTTTATATTATTGGTTTTTTTATTTAAAAAATGGCCAATCTTGATGGAAATATGTATGGAGAGAATTTAAGGGGGCATGAATTTTAGGTACTTTTTGAAGTGCCGTCAAAAAAGAAACAATATTTTTACTATGCATTTTTTTATCAGATATTTATTGATATTTCAAGAGTAAATAATAAAAAATGTGACAAAATTGAAAATTTAAAAAGTTATCGGCCGATGATGTGGGGAGTCTCAAAAAAGGGCGTGCGACTGTGACCACGATTGCAACCCTCCTAGCAATTTGAGAAAAAAAAACCAGATTATTAATGTAGAGTAATGCCGCTATCGTACTAACTAAAAGAGTTGAAAAATAATTGTTTTTCACAAAATGGCAGCTCTTTGAAAAAAAAAAAATTGTACTACTTTTTTTGAGTTTTCCGATTTTTATAAAAATAGTAAGAATTCAAATTTGGAGCTGAGGATAGTTAGTACGATAGATAAGTGTAGAAGACTCGCGCCAAATTTCAAGTAAATTGGTTCAGTAGAACTTGAGAAATCGTGGGTACCATTTTAAAAAAGATAGTTTCGAGAAAAAGGCTTTTAAAGTTTCGCGTTCCGGGCGAGCCGATTTGGATGTCGGGTCACTAAAACACCTATATCTCCGAAAATAATTTGAATTTTGAAAAATCCTGTTAAAGACACATTCTTGAAGGATTAAGCATTGAAAATATGAAGAAAAAAAAACGATTCTTTTCAAATTCTAAACCAGAATACCCCCTTAATAACGTTCTAATCCAAGAAAATTTTTATTCCAGAGTATAGGTTTCGATCTGTAGTCATCTTGGGCACTATTTATACAAGAATATCAAGCGAAATATTGTTATGTGTATGATAATAGAGTTTCTGTCAAATATAAAAAATTTAAATCTGACATTTTACAATTCATAAGCAGTTTTAACAATATAATTTTAACAGATAGAGACTCAACAGAGAACAAAGTCTTCTTTTTTTACATTGCTGATTGTGAGACAGGTCCAAACCAATGCACTAAAATAATAATTATTTTGGATTAGAAAATTGTTGAAGGGGGAACTTTATACTCTGAAATCACACATTTTCGTCCTTCGGAACTGAGAGTATTTCTTCTCTGGCTTCGTACTCGCTTATTTATAATATTATCGAAAAACATACAGACTGCTTCAGCCCCTTCTTTATAACTTTTTCAATTATTAAAATATTCAAATCCAACCTTCAAGATTGCAAACTAGGCCATTATGTAAATTTGGAAAATCGACATCAACTTCAAAATTTATAGTAAAGGGACTAAAAAAAAATGCGATGAGCTGTATTCACGTACAAAAAATTATTCCGTTTCCACTCGTTTGGTGAGAAATTAAAAAAGTTTGCTTTAGAGAGGTGATCAGAAACTACCGTTGTATGAATATGGAAATTTCTTGTCTATGGTAGTTGATTTTTACCGATTTTGGGAAAATCGAATGATCTTTCATTTATTGAAGTGAAACTTCTTTAGGCGCGGTACGGTAGTAAATTTTTTTAAAGCGTAACGAAAATGCGAAACCCCGTGAGGAGAAACACTTTCCCTTTAACAGACGCTGAGAGGAAAGAGGGGGGCGTAGCTTCTACTCCTAAGAACTTTCACTACTAACGCATACAGGTGCACAAATTTATGTAATCCATAGGTACTGCAAGCCCTATTAAAAATCAATTTCATTTATTAAAGAGGCTAATTGAAAATATTAAAAATGTCTTCTGTAGGTGAAAATAAGGGACGTAATAGAGTTAAAAGTATTGGGGCTGAGCCGAAAATTGAAAACTTGAAAACACTTCCAAGGGTGGATTTGGAAAATTCCAAATCTTTGACAAAATTCAATTGTAGGGTAGCCAGTTTTTGTATTTTCAAAATAAAGGCAAATATCTTTATCTTAAAATTTTTGGCTGAGAGAATATTCCAAAAACTAAAACTTTTTTGAAACTTTTCCACCTTTAACCGGTAAATAACTCCTCTAGAAATAACGTTTTCCAATCTGAATCAAATCTTCCGTATTTAGCAATTTTAGCAGCAGTTCCAAAGAGTTCTAAGGTAGTAGTAATCCAATCCCATATTGAGCAAATTTATCAGAGTTAAGACGTTTTTTTTTCAATTAAAGTACTCTTAACAAAAAGTTATACTTTATTCAAAAAATTAGTGGAACGACCTTGTGGTTTACTATCACCGTAAATCATAAAGTCAAGTGTCTTCACAATCTTCCCCCAATATCTAGTAGTTGGTAATAAATAAAAGTATTGCAATTAGGTCATAAATTCGAAACGGAACCGACAAATACAACATTTGCTTATTCTTACCCATTTTTAAAAGATAACAATGATGTTCAAAACAAATCTCAAACTGAATAATTAATCAATTATTTTTTATAAATCATTTTATTGTGAAAGGAACTTTCTTGATTGAACATAAGAATATTTACCTTAATTAAAATAGAAATGTTTAATTTTTTTTGCAGTTATTCAGTTTGTGTTTTGTTTTGAAAAACTAAGTTATCTTTTGTATAAAAATGGGTATTTATCTACTTGTTTTTGTAGAGAATAAGCAAATGTTGGATTTGTCGGTTCCGTTTGGAGTTTATGATCTAATTGCAATATTTTTATTTATTACCAACTAGATATTGAGAGTGCATTGTGAAGACACTCGACTTTATGATTTACGGCCGTAATAAACCACAAGGTCATTCCACTAAATTTTTGATCAAGTATACATGTAATACAATATTTTACAGTATATGATGGGCATTATTGCTGCTTTTAAAATTATGCCTTTTTAGGCTCGAATCAGTCCTGATCACGAAAGTTAGAATTATAAAGCTGTGAAATTCAACAACTTCAAAGTGATTCCCTTATCATTATTAACTATCAAAATGGGAATTTAGAAAGATCAAATTTTCCCAATAAATCTACGATTGTGAAATATGTATTCAGTCTAGACATCAATAGAATATTTGCCATTTTCTTATTGTTCAAAATAATCAGATAACAAAATTAGATTAAAGGTTAAAAAGCCTTGATCTGACCCCCCTCTTTGATCGGGCGATCTTTTCTATATCCTTCACTATGAGTATTTTGATAAGATAGATCAAGCACAAATAATTTTGTGTAAAATATTGCGATAACAATTTCTAGAATTTCATATAATTATATATATTTTTTTTATATATAAACAGACGTAATGAAACATTAAGTGTAATTACCCAAGATTCGATGACAGTTGATGATATTGAAGCTTTATTAAAAGATACCGAACATAATGGTTATCCGGTTGTTGTATCAAGAGAAAGTCAATATTTGGTTGGTTTCGTTCTACGAAGAGATCTAAATTTGGCAATAGGTAAACTTTAATTTTTATCAATCAAAAATTATTATAATTAATTATAATTATGCAGCAAATGCTAAACGTATGACAGACGGTATTTGTGGTCAATCAATTGTACTATTTACAAGTGGCAATCCACCACAGACACTAGGACCGCCACCATTAAAACTGAAAAAGATTCTTGATATGGCACCGATTACAATAACCGATCAAACACCAATGGAAACGGTTGTCGATATGTTTAGGAAATTGGGTTTGCGACAAACACTAGTCACACATAATGGACGTCTTTTAGGTGTTATAACAAAGAAGGATGTTTTGCGACATATAAAACAGATGGATAATGAGGACCCAAATTCGGTTTTATTTAATTAATTCTAATTAATTTACGATTTTAAAATTAATTTATAATCTTTTTGTTGTGTATATTACATAATGTATTTATCACTAATTCATTATTATTTATTATTGAAGGATTATGTTTTTTTTTTTAAATCAAAAAATGTCTTCCCCTGCACGTTTTAATTCAATTTTACGAAACAGAAGACCCATTATGATTGTGAGGGAAATTGTATCTTATTAATGTATCATAATTCTAATCATAGTTTGTTAATAATGCTCAGAAACCTATATAATAAATATTTTATAAATTAATGCGGTTCTTATTTCTTAATTGATAGCAAATCCTCAAAGATTCATATTGCTAAAAGTTCTCTTTGCAGGTTTGGCCTAACTGTTTGTTCAAAAATTCAACAATTGACCTGAAGACTGACAAAAAGGGCAAGAACAAAAGCACTGCGAAAACCGGTAATTTTTATTCTCTAATTTACGAATTATTTTGGGAAAATTAGTGCCTTCATTAAACTTTAGGAATGCCAAAATTGCAGATAAAAGCCACCCAAACTTGCGGGTGAAGAGCAGAGTATCCAACGCTAGGTAAATAATAGAAAAATGGCTGGAGAACAATAAACTCGCCTAATTCTAGGACATCATAAATCTCCTATCCGACTGATCAAAATCAATCAAATAAATGACAGATGTCCGGAAATCTGCCACAGCATTTGATGGAAAACTCTGCAAATGTAACAAAATTCAAGTTTAAACAGGTAAGGCAACTCCGCTACTTTCTATCGTGCTCTCAATAAAACCCTTTTCAACTGTACTACAATCATCAGACAGACACAACGATAACAGATAATTATCTGTTATCGTTCAATTGTTTACACATTTCCTGTATCATTGGCTTCGATAGACGATGATTTACAACAAACATCGAACACTCCTCCCCCACTTACAATTCGTCTGATCATGATCATTTATTGAAAAAAAAATAATACCTACTTGTAAACATTATTAATTTCGTTGCGATTGGTTAGTTGGATTTAAACAGTTATAACCGAAAATGTCGAGTTTACAAATAAATATCCAATGAAGACTTGTACGGAACGATATAGTAATCTTTTCGAATTGATAACATTGTATCAAATGAATGAATTATAAATAATTAAATCATCGTTAGAGTTGTGATCAGTTGTGCGCGGTCCTCTGCGTATAAGTCCGGTCGTATAATAAAATTAGAAAAACTAACAACAACGTGTGTTATAAAACTCCTTGAAATTTTCTATAATTGGACTTCATTAATTTTTCAACGATATAAACAGTAAAAATACTTGACATGCTGGTAAGTTGATTGAATTTTATTATAATTATTAATTAACGATAAATGGTTGGTAGTTTTTTTTTTCAATCGGGAAAAACAGTCCTAATTTGTGTAATTAGTGCTACCTTGAACGATTTTTCATAATTTGGATTTGTTTCAAGTTTATTACATTCAAGATCAGTCCACTTTTTTTTCTATTGTCTAAATATAGATAGTTCCAATTTAAGCAAGTTTGAACCGCATTATTCGAAATAAAAATGGAATTTTGATAAGATGCTATATTAATTATTAATTTTATAGTTTACGATTATCTCGTTTTGTTACGATAAATTGAAAGATCCAATCAGCGACTAGAAAATTTGATGCCTCATAACACAAAATATTAACCCTTCGCAACTAGCTCCAGGTGCTATCGGCACTCTTTTACGGAATTTCATATCCGGAATTTGCAAGTTTGTAGTTTCGAATTGAAGATTAAAAAAAAAATCAATCTTCTCTCTGATTCCCGTTAAATCAAATCAAACACTAGGGCGATCACTTTGCTGCTATTTGTCCAACTTGTGTAAGTAATAAAATTTGAAACCTGGTCCTAGATATCAGCTGAGCTCTTGAAACGAGACTCGCTTTTTCCGAGAGTCACCTGATGGACATCCCTGCGATAACAGACATTTGCAAGAGGTTTTATCTTTTTTGCAAAAACAAAACATTGGATTGTAGGATTTTGCAGTGTCTGCTCTTCAAAGAATCGCAGAAAGAATCTGTATAAACAGTTCCTATATACTAGGCTAGTTGTTAACTGGAAGATGGGTTCATAATCCATCGTGCGGCTCTGTTTACATACAGACTGTCTCAGCCCAAAGAATCGTTAACTCTTTTACTTATTTAAACATTCGAATGCAACCTTTAAGAACTCCAACTAAGGCACCCAAGAAGTGGACACAAAGTTCTCCTTAGTTCACCTAGTTTGAGTTGTTGAAGGTTGCATTCGAATGGCTTAATGATCGAAGAACTTACTGGGACAGTCTGTATAATGATGGCAAATTAAATAGACGGCGTTCCACAAACCTCGTCTTCGTGTCCTCATAATTTATGAATTAATTCAAATCTTGCTGCAAAGTAACGGCTTGTTTCTTTCTTATTTATGTTTAAATCACGTAAATCGAATATAAATTGACAATAACGAAACGAGGAAGGTTTTAGTGTCTGATCCTTTCGTATCATACATATTTTTGTGCCTCCCCAAATTTGATTTACGATAATTGAACATTTGGACTGCAATCTTTGGACTCCTTTAAAATGTCGAGAAGAGATCTAATCTAATCGAATTTTGGTCTTGTTTATTATTTTTTTGGGACGTAATTTAAATATTTACATTTGAATAAAATCAAGCTCTTTTTTGTCATGTTTATTAAAAAAGAGGAGAGAAAAATGATAATCGTTTTTTTTTTTTATTTTTATTTACAACGATTCGAATTGATTGTTTCATATTGACCTAATTGTTGAATTTCATTTATTGTTGTTTTTATTTTTGGGACGAAACTCGAAAACCTCACAACAAATTACCGTATTGTTATCATTGTTTGTATTTGGTCTCTTTTCGCAATTATCTGATGATAACAATAACAATTTAAACAATCGAATCAAGGTGATTTGGCATTTATAGAGATTGACCACATAATTCCACTATAAATATTGAAGTTGATTAATTATTTAATTAGTCGCTTTGATTTGCCTTAGAATACACCTTCAGCTATTACAAAAAAAAACCTACAAATAAAGGCCAACATGTTTGTTTCCGTATTATTTGAATAGAAACATCCGATTTGAATTGGTTTTTTTTTCCCTCTTGTATAAGTGACTGGATTGGTGTTTTCTACCACTAAGGTCAAGGGTAGGATTAATTCCACCACTTCTCACTTGGTATTTTGTATTTAAAATTTTGCATGAAATCGAAAAAAATCCAGTCTCTCGATCACTAGTACAAAATAATGGAAGAATTAGAAGGTACGACAATTCTCGATAATATGACTGAATCGTTGGCATTAGCCGAAGCCCTAGCCAAGGCTAATTTAATGACATCACCGTCAATACGAAGGCGTTTAATTGCACGTGGTCTACAATTGAAATTCGGCTGTTTAGATGAGATTTCTGGTGATTTTATACCACCGAAACAGGTGCTCCTCTATTTAGTCAGGTAAATTTTTAGTATTTTTTAAATCCACAAATCATCAAATGAGGATTGTGGGTAGAACTCCATTAGATTATAAGGTCAAAAATTGTTTACGACAAAAACAATAACAAAAAGGAAAATGATAGATTTTAATAAAACTTTGATCAGGTTACGTAGAATTCATTTCAGATAAACGGGTGACATTATTTAACGATAAGGTTTCTGCCAAAAAGAAATTGTTCGATTACGAACAATCTTTAGATACTTCCGTTAGTAGGAGAGTTAAGTTGGACTTTAGCCTACAACAATATTTTTGTTTTTACAATATTGTTTTGTAATTTACTGCGACTACCTACTACTGTTCGGTAGAAATGATTGTTTCAACAGAACAATAATAAATTAATTCCGGAATATTAATGCGAAACTACCAACTATTTAACGTTTTAAAATACAATTCTTTTACATTTAAATCAATCATTTTTGTTTTCTCTTCTTAGGGCAACGTTTTATTGCGATTATTTCCAGTGATAAGTGAAAGAACTTTAGAGTTTACATTAACTTTTCTATGTGTTCAAATCAGACAATTCAATTCGTGTGTTATTTAGTAAACAACAAAAGGAAAGCTAGTGGAATTTATTATTTATTTTTAATTAACAAATTTTCAAATATCTAGTGAGATACGTGCAGTTTCCATCTAAAATAATATCAACACAATATGTCGATCAGAAACGGTAGATATTTAGCATTCTCGTTACAAAGATTTGCCCGTATGTTGACCTTACCAAGGTAAGAATACAAAAATTTATTATTACGATAGTTGACCTTCACGCAATCAAACGATTTTTATGGGTTTTCCACGAAAATTTTCCAATCTTTGTTATGATCAGGGCTTAAGAAATTCACAGTCAATGACATACTCCAATATTACGAAATAATTGTCTCGATTTGGATCTTCATTAAATGTATTTGTTATACAGATAGGTCAAGATAATTGGACCTCTCACTTGAGGAGCGGCTAACTGCCGTGTTGTACCGTCAAATTATAACACGAAAAATGGATAAGCATTAATCTATATAAATACAGGTGTCCCAGCTAATCGTTCCATCTCAAATATCTCGTTTGTTTGTGAATCGAAGTGGGAAAGTGTCTAAAGAAATTAGACTACAATGTCTATACTTCAATTGACTGATACGTTTGCCAAAACGTCCTATAAGGGCTCGAAAATGACTCAACATTAGGAAACCAATCAATCAATTTGATATGAAAATAATATTTGTTTTTTTTTTAAACTTCTCATTTGCTGCTCAAAAATAAATTAGTGCTTCTCTGGGATCAATAACCTAGTCATTGATAAAAAAGTCTACGTCAGAATTGTTTACATTATTTGTAATGTGAATGTCATTATTACAACTGTTTACAAAATTTTATTTAAAAACAATTGCAAGGCCAATAGTATTTATAAACAGTATAATCGAGTAAACAACTTTTGTTGTCAATAATATAAGAATAATTATTCTTACAACAGATTGAATTTCTAAAGTTGTTTAGTTGAATGTACGTTTGTACAATTGTTAGCATGGTATTCAATGCAAGTATAGTAAACAATTCTGACGTACGCTTTTAAATTAATGAATAGGTTATTGATCCCAGAGAAGTTCTAATTTTTTTTCTAGTAGCAAACGAGAAGTTTTTAAAAGGAAAATATTATTTCCACATCAAATTTATTCGCAGTATTCATTGTAGGTAATTGGTTTCCTAATAGTGAGTAATTTTCGAGTCCTTATAGGACGTTTTGGCATTTGCAAAATAGCTAGAAAGAAAATCGTTTCGATCAATTGAAGTCTACAAATTGTAGTCTAATTTCTTTAGATACTTTTCCACTTCAATTCACAAACAAACGAGATGTTTGAGGTGGAACACTTAACTGGGACATCCTGTATATACTATATAGGTGTCCCAGCTAAGTGTTGTGAAGTTCGGGAAACTAAATAAGTTTTCTAATAAATTTTCATTTGGGGTTGTAGTTCATTCAAATATTCAATCATTTGGAAAAAAAATTAAAAGTGCATTACTCAACAACAGTACACTGTAAAAAACTGAGGTTGATCCTTAACGCAGTCTCACGCGATTTAGTTATAAGCAGTTTGAGAAACCCTATAAGCAGCTTTCTTTCTATATACAGAATGTTTTCTCTACTGGAGAGTAATCCAATGGGTTCTATTTTTCTTCTTTTATGAATAAATGTTACTACACACGTTGTTAACTTCTACTTAAAGTGAAGAAATAAGAAATTCATTGTTTTTTTTTTACTATTTGGATTACCTCTGAAGTCACTGCATCATCCGCGTAACCTTTCAAATTTATTGAAAATGCGGCAAATTCTATAAAAATTGTGTATTCCTGAAAAGAAGCTTTGTTTGTGATTAAGAAAGTGCGTACCTCAATTTTCTACTGTATAAAACTATTTAGTTTTCCCTGAAAGATGTGAAAATTCAATGTCTTCAACTTAAATTGATTTTTCGTCTTTCTTCTTTGTTTATAAAGAGAACTCAATAAGATTTATCTCAGTTATAGTCTATAGCATACTTGATGTCAGTATAGATTTCTTTTTTTTTAAATATCTGCATCAGTTTTACTTGATCAACAAAAATTGTTCGAAACAAATTGCTTTTTCTGAAAACAGTTTGTAAATTTCAAAAAAAGGTATCCATACAGACATCAAGCACACCATCATCTATAACCTACATAAATTTCTTTCTATTCTGTTTCTAAACAAACAAGAAAACTAGATAATTTCTCCAATAAGTTTTCATTTGACGCTATACTCGTTACTATTGGAAACGAATGCAAAATAATTTTAATTATTTAAAATATTTAATTAATGATAATAAAAAATTAACGCTGAACAATTCAGCAACAATACATTGTAGGCAACTAAGGTTGAGCCTCAACATTATTCTATCTTTGTTCTTCTTTCGGTGGGGAATGTCGCTCTGAATAACTGAAATATAGTCTCAGAATTGTAGAATCGGCCCTTAAAAAGAGATATAAAACACGCAATGTCTACTTGTAATGTTTGTTGCATAAAACTAACAAGCACTTTTTATATTTTATCATTGATTATGCTAATAATAGAGATCTAGATCTACTGCATTTGCGGTAAATACGACGAAATTAATACGTCAACAATTGATAACGTTTTGATTTTAATTCGTTCATAATTTCAGGTGTTCTATTATTAAAATGACTCATTTTATCGCATATCTATGACTGTTCTCGGAATTTTCGGGGATTAACCTTTTTTTACGAAATCCCGATTAATTAAATTGTTTAAATGTAAAGAAAACTAACCATTACAAACAGTTTTGTTTGATCAATAAAATCTTCCTAAGATTTTCTATATAATTCCTGTTTATTATTTAATTGTTTATTTATTTATACAGTAATAAATACGTTTTATCCTTTAAAAAAAAAGTAGATAAACATGCAATGTTGTAAGTAGAAATTATTGTTAATGTTAAATCCACTGATAATGATAATTTTTTAGATTAGAAAATAGCTTTTAGATTATTGTGCCAATATTGCATTGTACAGCTGATAAATTGATAGTTTTTTTTTTGATTGAGGAAAATTATTGACAATTTCTAAGTAGGTTAAGATAAAGAACATAGATTACATACTATAAAGGGGCCCGGTTGCAACAGATATTTTAGGGGCTCAAAGTTTCAATTTACTTATAAAAAGGAAAAAATGAAGAACTCCCGATTCATTAGAATAAGATTCCGGCATGTATAATTGCAATTCTATCACCAACAGAATTAAGCGCAAAACTCGAAAACACTGTTATTAGTCTAGGGCAGAAGTTTTCAGACTTAATTACTGCTTGGCAATATGTTCCACCACCGAATTTCATAATTAATTATTGTTGTCATCCGTATTTTGTTGGAAACAATCTGCGTAATATTGTTTTCCATGAAAAATTGTTTAAGGAGTTCTGGTTTGGATAAATGATAGGCTTACTATCATTATCACTTTCAATGGGTAAAAATTATTCTAATAAATAAGGTTTTTCGAAAAAGCTCAAAGCGATTAAGGATAGAAGACCCGGTCTGTTACTAAATTCCGATTAACAAAACGGTATAAAATAAGTCTTCACCGAACAGACTGTAATGTTGGGCGATGCAAGGGATTTCTTAAAACACGAATCAAGACCAACATTATCGTGTCTGATTGATCTAAAGAAACGGCAAATTTTAAGCAATCAGATGATCGAAAAGAAGGCTTAGAAAACAGTAATAACACTATGCCGATTAGTGTGTACCAAAATGACTTACCTATCGAATTTATGGCCTCAAAAGGGCCTATATGTTGAAAAAAAATTCTCCCATTGGGAAAAATTTTTAGCTCAATTTCAAAAGGCGTCGGTGGCCATTTGAAATTTCCCATTTAAATAACATGTAAAAATGCTATAACTTTTGAACCGTTTAAGATAGAAATTTTATCCAGACATATTCTTGTAGGGCATTAAATTCTCTAAAAATGTGTTTTGAAGTCGGTTGTTTAATTCAAAAATTCATATACTTACGGGTTATGAAAGTTGATGAAAAATAGATATGTTTTTTTTTCAACTTTCATAGCCCGTAAGTTTATGAATTTTTGAGTTAAAAGAATCAACTTCAAAGTATTTTTTATAGAATTTAATGCCCTATAAGAATATGCCTGAATAAAATCTTTATCTCAAACGGTTCAAAAGTTATAGCATTTTTAATGAAAATTTCCAAAATAGTTTTAAACTAAACATATCTGTATTTCATCAACTTTCAAAGCCCGTAAGTATATGAATTTTTGAGTTAAAAAAATCAACTCTGAAGCATCTTTTAGAGAATTTAATGCCCTACAAGAATGTGAATGGGTAAAGTTTTTATTTTAAACGGTTCAAAAGTTATAGCATTTTTAATAGACAAACATTTTTTTGCGTGTTATTTAAATGGGAAATTTCAAATGGCCACCGATGCCTTTTAAAATTGAGCTAAAAATTTTTCCCAATGGCAGAATTTTTTTTTCAATAAATGAGACAATAAATTCGATAGGTTACTAATTTTGGCTCACCCTAATGCCGATGCTAAAATCGCTTCATTTTGCTTGATATTCTGACAGAAATTATCTTACTTCTATCGGAATATTGGACGAAATAAAGCGATTGTAGAATGGGCCCTTAATCACAGTATGATAATTGCATTGCCATAAATATTTCTTTGTGGTACCTACTACAAAGTAAACAAAAATAAATCGCTCTTTTGACCTACGCTTAAAAAGAAAAAGAACAAAATACTACACGTTTCCATTAACATTTCCATTGATATGTAAAACGACAAATTGCCAATATAAGTGTGTTGTATGTGAAACGATTCGATCAGTCCAAACAGAATGTTAAACAATATTTCTGAAGAGAAGATACTTAAAAATACACGTTTGCAGAAGATCATTCTGCAACGGTTAGTTTTATTGTTTCTATCATTGTTATTGTTGAAAAATTCTTCCTCTTACAGGATGGGTAGTTTCTCATCAACACCGAAAATTTTAAACGACGACAGTCAAGATAACGACATACAAATGCCAAATAATCTTAGCCGACATGAATTACTGCAATTCTGCCAGAAACATCCAAGATATCATCCGATGATTAAGAGAGCTTTCCGCAAACCGACCGGCAATGATAATTACGGTTTCAAATTTAGAAAATTGAATACCGTTACTAAAGGTAATTACATTCTATTTTATACTTAAACAAAAATGTAATCGATTCTTTATAAAAAGGTTGCAGTGAGTACGTTTCAAGTTCGCATGCATTACGAATCTTCCAATGGAACATTCTATCACAAGGTAATTATTATTAAAATAAATACTAATTAATTTGATTATAAACATGAAATGGCAGCTTTAGGTCAGATGAATGATCATTTCGTTAAATGTCCAGACGAGGCTCTAGAATGGAATTGGCGGAAATTTCGTATTGTTGAAGAAATCATCGAATACTGTCCTGATATTATTTGTTTACAAGTAATAATCGAATTTTCACTTATTGCTTAATTATTATTAATTTTTATTCGAAAAGGAAGTTGATCATTTCAACTTCTTGAAACACGTTTTAGGTACACAAGGCTATTGTGGTACGTTCTATCCAAAACCAGACTCACCATGTATGTATATAAATGGTAATAATGGTCCAGATGGGTGTGCAATCTTCTATCGGCAAGACAAATTCGATTTGATCAATGTGGAACAACGGATCTTGGAGATTTGGCGAATTCAAAGTAATCAGGTAAATATTTCGACCGGATAGAATCCGGTATTAGTTTATCGTTTTGTTGCCGAAATTCTAGGTGGCCTTATTGGTGAATTTGCGTGTAAAAGAGACGGGCCAAGAGATCTGCATAACAACGACACATTTGAAGGCACGCAACGGTGCACTATTATCGACATTACGTAATGAACAAGGCAAAGATTTATTAGATTTTATTTGTAAAAGTTCCAAACAACGTCCAGTTGTACTATGTGGTGATTTTAATGCTGAACCAAATGAACCGATTTATAATACAGTTTTAACAAATAAATTATTGAATTTTGGTAGTGCATATGCTGATTGTATTAATAATAATAATAATAATAACGATAGTAGTAATATAAACAGTAGTGATAAAAATATAGAATCAGCATTACGTGAACCGTTATATACAACATGGAAAATACGTGATGAAGGTGAAATATGCCATACGATCGATTATGTTTTTTATACAAAGAATCATTTAGAAGTTGAAGCTGTATTGGAATTACCATCTGGTGAAGATATTGGTACAGATCGTGTTCCATCATTATCCTATCCATCTGATCATTTCTCTTTATGTTGTGATTTTAAAATTAATCAAAAATTATTATTGTAAAATAATCTGAAAATAACTAATTTGTTTTACGAAATAAACTCGACTGAGGGATAAAATTGTGTTTTGTACAACATTAGATCGTTATCCTGATCCTGAAAGCTGTAGCCGAAATTTCAAACAGCCTGGTTAAACATACGTGATCTGACGCGTAGTACTCCAAAAAAAAAAGATTAGTAAATAGTCAATATCTTCGCCGTTAGTACGTCATTTTCAAATTCAATGCAGATATAATAATGACTGTCTTTTTTATCTGATAACAATAGAATCGATGTACAGACAAGCGGTTGTTTATAAAGGTGGCTTATCTTGCAGAAAGTCTTCTGAGACAGATCCTGGACCAAAATTTGCGAATACGGAAGCGTTCCTTGGCGCCCTATCGATTTCAGTAATTAGAAAACTAGTTGCAAATTGTCGAAGAGCAAAACAAAGCCTCAACGCCTCTGTTTCATCTTTATCCTGCGTATTATTATCATTAATCCTATCAGAGTTATTTAGATCTTATCAGCGTTTAAACAATTATGCATTTCGTATTAAACTTAATTATCTATATATATGACAATACCCTATGGAAAAGGTCTGATAAATTCTTAAAAAATATCAAGAATTTTCTAACAGAATTTATCAGTTTGAACAATATGTATAAGAACGAAAAAATTTTCTGATAGAGATTTTGTAAGAATTTATCAGTTGTGACCAAGGTCACTATGAGAATGTTTAAGATTTAGTAAGTTGCAAGATTTTATAAGATAATACTGCTGGAGATGTATGAGAATGAAGTAGAATTTTCACTTTGCAAATTAGTAGAATTTATAAGTGTGAACGAGAAATTCCGTGTACATAGGATACTGAAACATAGTTATCATTTTTTATAAGAAATCTCAAAGAATCTTTATTTTTCCAATTTTAAAAGATTAAATAAGGAATTTCGAGGACAAAGGTACACTATTTTCTGATAAAAGTTTTATAAGATTCAATAAGGAAATTTTTGATAAAGATTAACTGACGAAAACTCGAAGTTGGGGAGGGAGGGGCAAAGTGGGCCCCTGGGGGCAAATCTTCAAAGCTTCAGAAAAATATGGGGGCAAACTTTTTGGAAATTTCTTATACAATGAGGGGTTAAAAGGACCATCCGTTTATTGAATATTCAATAATTAATTGTAAAAATAAAAATACAGAATTAAAAATATCAATTATGAATTTTTTTTGGGGGGCCCACTGGGGATTTATTAAAATTTCATCTGGCAACCCTGATTACACATTTCTATGTAGGGGTAGGGTGGTGGTGGTTGTTCTTCGTTAAACCTTGGGATAACCGATACATCCCAAACAAAGGGAATCTCAACACGTGTTGGTAAAATGAAGTCTCATTGTCTTGTGGTGTTTGTTAAAATCATTGTTATTTTTGTGCAGTGTGTAATAATTTTGTAAATCGATTTTTATAAGTGGTTTATTGTGTGACTTAATGTTTTGTAAGAATAAATTTATATTGTATGATGGTTTAACTCGTATAGAAAGCAATAAATTATTAATTATAAATATATTTTTATTATTAATATTAAGACTTCTATCTTGCATTAAATTCTAATTATCGATTTTTTCAACTAATTATAGTTCTTTTTTGGTTTTGAAGTGAACTCACATAAAAATAGTTTCTTAAATTCGTCTGAATTAGGTAATTATTTGTACAAATAACGATAAAAAACTTAAAAAGAAGTTTTTTTTTGACTATTGTACTACTAAAGTCTGATACAATTTCATCAACGACATTCTCATTAAATCTTATTCTCGTTTCATCTTCTTATAATTTCTCATAGCTGTAACATATTCATCACTTTTCTTATAAGATTCTTATAACTCTTATAAGAATTTGGAGTCCAAAATATTTTCGACGTACTCGTTATAAGAAAATAAGTTTATAAGTTTTTATAAGTTTTCTCGTGGACAAAGGTACATCATTTTCTGATAAAGTATATCTTCTATGAGAATTTATCAGACTTTTTCCACAGGGTATCACTATCGACAGTATTATAAGTTTTATTTTTAATAGCTGACAATTCAGAGATTATGAATATTTTTTTATTGTTTTATCTTTTAAACACAATGAGCATGGAGGAAAATTCATGAGCTAAATTCGAGCTACTTCAACAATCGATAGTAAATAGTTTAATTAGTTCGTCATCGAACGATATAAGTGGAAGTATAGCAGAAAATAATCAAATTGTATTTCCAAATGTAGAAATATAGAAAGTGAAAGTGTCGAATATGTTTACAATTTTCGGTGTAATTATTATATTATTAAGTTCGCGGCAAATAATAAAAAATGTGAGCACAAATCATGAATTGGTAAATCAAGTACAATTGTATCAAATTAGCTGTGGTGCCGGAGGAGATGAGTTAGATGATGATTCTAAAATATTCTATCGAAATGTTACAAACGGCGGAAAGATGAAAGAAAATCAAATTATTTGTTATGAAAGTGATAAATTGTACTTCACAAAAGGAGAAATTGATGTTAGTCTTATATTTGAGGAAAAATTTGTTGATGGTTGTTCAGCAGCGATGACATTCTGTTTAACTATTGATAATAATCTATGTTATAAATATAGTAGTATTATGATTCAAAATTTTAAAAATGTCACATACAAAATTTCAATGAAACACAATCTAAGTGGCAAAATTAAGGTAAGATTAGTTGAATAATTATAAGAAACAGAGAAGAAAAATGTACATAATCCGCAGGTCAATTTTATTATCATCCAAAAGAGATGCCATGAAGCAGCTGGACAATATTTTTTGTCAAATCCAAAGGATCTAAGCGGACTTCGGATTTTCGTCAATACTGCTACGGAGAACAAATTAGGAGCAACTGATATTACTGAATCGTCGACAAATACGGAAAGTTCTACAGAACCATCGAGTACTCCAACAACAGAAAGCAGCAGCACAGTAACAAGTTCATGGTCGACAAGTACGGAAAGTTCTACAGAACCATCGAGTACTCCAACAACAGAAAGCAGCAGCACAGTAACAAGTTCATGGTCGACAAGTACGGAAAGTTCTACTGAACCATCGAGTACTCCAACAACAGAAAGCAGCAGCACAGTAACAAGTTCATGGTCGACAAGTACGGAAAGTTCTACAGAACCATCGAGTACTCCAACAACAGAAAGCAGCAGCACAGTAACAAGTTCATGGTCGACAAGTACGGAAAGTTCTACAGAACCATCGAGTACTCCAACAACAGAAAGCAGCAGCACAGTAACAAGTTCATGGTCGACAAGTACGGAAAGTTCTACAGAACCATCGAGTACTCCAACAACAGAAAGCAGCAGCACAGTAACAAGTTCATGGTCGACAAGTACGGAAAGTTCTACAGAACCATCGAGTACTCCAACAACAGAAAGCAGCAGCACAGTAACAAGTTCATGGTCGACAAGTACGGAAAGTTCTACAGAACCATCGAGTACTCCAACAACAGAAAGCAGCAGCACAGTAACAAGTTCATGGTCGACAAGTACGGAAAGTTCTACAGAACCATCGAGTACTCCAACAACAGAAAGCAGCAGCACAGTAACAAGTTCATGGTCGACAAGTACGGAAAGTTCTACAGAACCATCGAGTACTCCAACAACAGAAAGCAGCAGCACAGTAACAAGTTCATGGTCGACAAGTACGGAAAGTTCTACAGAACCATCGAGTACTCCAACAACAGAAAGCAGCAGCACAGTAACAAGTTCATGGTCGACAAGTACGGAAAGTTCTACAGAACCATCGAGTACTCCAACAACAGAAAGCAGCAGCACAGTAACAAGTTCATGGTCGACAAGTACGGAAAGTTCTACAGAACCATCGAGTACTCCAACAACAGAAAGCAGCAGCACAGTAACAAGTTCATGGTCGACAAGTACGGAAAGTTCTACAGAACCATCGAGTACTCCAACAACAGAAAGCAGCAGCACAGTAACAAGTTCATGGTCGACAAGTACGGAAAGTTCTACAGAACCATCGAGTACTCCAACAACAGAAAGCAGCAGCACAGTAACAAGTTCATGGTCGACAAGTACGGAAAGTTCTACAGAACCATCGAGTACTCCAACAACAGAAAGCAGCAGCACAGTAACAAGTTCATGGTCGACAAGTACGGAAAGTTCTACAGAACCATCGAGTACTCCAACAACAGAAAGCAGCAGCACAGTAACAAGTTCATGGTCGACAAGTACGGAAAGTTCTACTGAACCATCGAGTACTCCAACAACAGAAAGCAGCAGCACAGTAACAAGTTCATGGTCGACAAGTACGGAAAGTTCTACAGAACCATCGAGTACTCCAACAACAGAAAGCAGCAGCACAGTAACAAGTTCATGGTCGACAAGTACGGAAAGTTCTACAGAACCATCGAGTACTCCAACAACAGAAAGCAGCAGCACAGTAACAAGTTCATGGTCGACAAGTACGGAAAGTTCTACAGAACCATCGAGTACTCCAACAACAGAAAGCAGCAGCACAGTAACAAGTTCATGGTCGACAAGTACGGAAAGTTCTACAGAACCATCGAGTACTCCAACAACAGAAAGCAGCAGCACAGTAACAAGTTCATGGTCGACAAGTACGGAAAGTTCTACAGAACCATCGAGTACTCCAACAACAGAAAGCAGCAGCACAGTAACAAGTTCATGGTCGACAAGTACGGAAAGTTCTACAGAACCATCGAGTACTCCAACAACAGAAAGCAGCAGCACAGTAACAAGTTCATGGTCGACAAGTACGGAAAGTTCTACAGAACCATCGAGTACTCCAACAACAGAAAGCAGCAGCACAGTAACAAGTTCATGGTCGACAAGTACGGAAAGTTCTACAGAACCATCGAGTACTCCAACAACAGAAAGCAGCAGCACAGTAACAAGTTCATGGTCGACAAGTACGGAAAGTTCTACAGAACCATCGAGTACTCCAACAACAGAAAGCAGCAGCACAGTAACAAGTTCATGGTCGACAAGTACGGAAAGTTCTACAGAACCATCGAGTACTCCAACAACAGAAAGCAGCAGCACAGTAACAAGTTCATGGTCGACAAGTACGGAAAGTTCTACAGAACCATCGAGTACTCCAACAACAGAAAGCAGCAGCACAGTAACAAGTTCATGGTCGACAAGTACGGAAAGTTCTACAGAACCATCGAGTACTCCAACAACAGAAAGCAGCAGCACAGTAACAAGTTCATGGTCGACAAGTACGGAAAGTTCTACAGAACCATCGAGTACTCCAACAACAGAAAGCAGCAGCACAGTAACAAGTTCATGGTCGACAAGTACGGAAAGTTCTACAGAACCATCGAGTACTCCAACAACAGAAAGCAGCAGCACAGTAACAAGTTCATGGTCGACAAGTACGGAAAGTTCTACAGAACCATCGAGTACTCCAACAACAGAAAGCAGCAGCACAGTAACAAGTTCATGGTCGACAAGTACGGAAAGTTCTACAGAACCATCGAGTACTCCAACAACAGAAAGCAGCAGCACAGTAACAAGTTCATGGTCGACAAGTACGGAAAGTTCTACAGAACCATCGAGTACTCCAACAACAGAAAGCAGCAGCACAGTAACAAGTTCATGGTCGACAAGTACGGAAAGTTCTACAGAACCATCGAGTACTCCAACAACAGAAAGCAGCAGCACAGTAACAAGTTCATGGTCGACAAGTACGGAAAGTTCTACAGAACCATCGAGTACTCCAACAACAGAAAGCAGCAGCACAGTAACAAGTTCATGGTCGACAAGTACGGAAAGTTCTACAGAACCATCGAGTACTCCAACAACAGAAAGCAGCAGCACAGTAACAAGTTCATGGTCGACAAGTACGGAAAGTTCTACAGAACCATCGAGTACTCCAACAACAGAAAGCAGCAGCACAGTAACAAGTTCATGGTCGACAAGTACGGAAAGTTCTACAGAACCATCGAGTACTCCAACAACAGAAAGCAGCAGCACAGTAACAAGTTCATGGTCGACAAGTACGGAAAGTTCTACAGAACCATCGAGTACTCCAACAACAGAAAGCAGCAGCACAGTAACAAGTTCATGGTCGACAAGTACGGAAAGTTCTACAGAACCATCGAGTACTCCAACAACAGAAAGCAGCAGCACAGTAACAAGTTCATGGTCGACAAGTACGGAAAGTTCTACAGAACCATCGAGTACTCCAACAACAGAAAGCAGCAGCACAGTAACAAGTTCATGGTCGACAAGTACGGAAAGTTCTACAGAACCATCGAGTACTCCAACAACAGAAAGCAGCAGCACAGTAACAAGTTCATGGTCGACAAGTACGGAAAGTTCTACAGAACCATCGAGTACTCCAACAACAGAAAGCAGCAGCACAGTAACAAGTTCATGGTCGACAAGTACGGAAAGTTCTACTGAACCATCGAGTACTCCAACAACAGAAAGCAGCAGCACAGTAACAAGTTCATGGTCGACAAGTACGGAAAGTTCTACTGAACCATCGAGTACTCCAACAACAGAAAGCAGCAGCACAGTAACAAGTTCATGGTCGACAAGTACGGAAAGTTCTACAGAACCATCGAGTACTCCAACAACAGAAAGCAGCAGCACAGTAACAAGTTCATGGTCGACAAGTACGGAAAGTTCTACAGAACCATCGAGTACTCCAACAACAGAAAGCAGCAGCACAGTAACAAGTTCATGGTCGACAAGTACGGAAAGTTCTACAGAACCATCGAGTACTCCAACAACAGAAAGCAGCAGCACAGTAACAAGTTCATGGTCGACAAGTACGGAAAGTTCTACTGAACCATCGAGTACTCCAACAACAGAAAGCAGCAGCACAGTAACAAGTTCATGGTCGACAAGTACGGAAAGTTCTACAGAACCATCGAGTACTCCAACAACAGAAAGCAGCAGCACAGTAACAAGTTCATGGTCGACAAGTACGGAAAGTTCTACAGAACCATCGAGTACTCCAACAACAGAAAGCAGCAGCACAGTAACAAGTTCATGGTCGACAAGTACGGAAAGTTCTACAGAACCATCGAGTACTCCAACAACAGAAAGCAGCAGCACAGTAACAAGTTCATGGTCGACAAGTACGGAAAGTTCTACAGAACCATCGAGTACTCCAACAACAGAAAGCAGCAGCACAGTAACAAGTTCATGGTCGACAAGTACAGAAAGTTCTACTGAACCATCGAGTACTCCAACAACAGAAAGCAGCAGCACAGTAACAAGTTCATGGTCGACAAGTACAGAAAGTTCTACAGAACCATCGAGTACTCCAACAACAGAAAGCAGCAGCACAGTAACAAGTTCATGGTCGACAAGTACCGAAAGTTCTACTGAACCATCGAGTACACCAACAACAGAAAGCAGCAGCACAGTAACAAGTTCATGGTCGACAAGTACGGAAAGTTCTACTGAACCATCGAGTACTCCAACAACAGAAAGCAGCAGCACAGTAACAAGTTCATGGTCGACAAGTACGGAAAGTTCTACTGAACCATCGAGTACTCCAACAACAGAAAGCAGCAGCACAGTAACAAGTTCATGGTCGACAAGTACGGAAAGTTCTACTGAACCATCGAGTACTCCAACAACAGAAAGCAGCAGCACAGTAACAAGTTCATGGTCGACAAGTACGGAAAGTTCTACAGAACCATCGAGTACTCCAACAACAGAAAGCAGCAGCACAGTAACAAGTTCATGGTCGACAAGTACGGAAAGTTCTACAGAACCATCGAGTACTCCAACAACAGAAAGCAGCAGCACAGTAACAAGTTCATGGTCGACAAGTACGGAAAGTTCTACAGAACCATCGAGTACTCCAACAACAGAAAGCAGCAGCACAGTAACAAGTTCATGGTCGACAAGTACAGAAAGTTCTACTGAACCATCGAGTACTCCAACAACAGAAAGCAGCAGCACAGTAACAAGTTCATGGTCGACAAGTACGGAAAGTTCTACTGAACCATCGAGTACTCCAACAACAGAAAGCAGCAGCACAGTAACAAGTTCATGGTCGACAAGTACGGAAAGTTCTACTGAACCATCGAGTACTCCAACAACAGAAAGCAGCAGCACAGTAACAAGTTCATGGTCGACAAGTACGGAAAGTTCTACTGAACCATCGAGTACTCCAACAACAGAAAGCAGCAGCACAGTAACAAGTTCATGGTCGACAAGTACGGAAAGTTCTACTGAACCATCGAGTACTCCAACAACAGAAAGCAGCAGCACAGTAACAAGTTCATGGTCGACAAGTACGGAAAGTTCTACTGAACCATCGAGTACTCCAACAACAGAAAGCAGCAGCACAGTAACAAGTTCATGGTCGACAAGTACGGAAAGTTCTACTGAACCATCGAGTACTCCAACAACAGAAAGCAGCAGCACAGTAACAAGTTCATGGTCGACAAGTACGGAAAGTTCTACTGAACCATCGAGTACACCAACAACAGAAAGCAGCAGCACAGTAACAAGTTCATGGTCGACAAGTACGGAAAGTTCTACTGAACCATCGAGTACTCCAACAACAGAAAGCAGCAGCACAGTAACAAGTTCATGGTCGACAAGTACGGAAAGTTCTACTGAACCATCGAGTACTCCAACAACAGAAAGCAGCAGCACAGTAACAAGTTCATGGTCGACAAGTACGGAAAGTTCTACTGAACCATCGAGTACACCAACAACAGAAAGCAGCAGCACAGTAACAAGTTCATGGTCGACAAGTACGGAAAGTTCTACTGAACCATCGAGTACTCCAACAACAGAAAGCAGCAGCACAGTAACAAGTTCATGGTCGACAAGTACGGAAAGTTCTACTGAACCATCGAGTACTCCAACAACAGAAAGCAGCAGCACAGTAACAAGTTCATGGTCGACAAGTACGGAAAGTTCTACTGAACCATCGAGTACTCCAACAACAGAAAGCAGCAGCACAGTAACAAGTTCATGGTCGACAAGTACGGAAAGTTCTACAGAACCATCGAGTACTCCAACAACAGAAAGCAGCAGCACAGTAACAAGTTCATGGTCGACAAGTACGGAAAGTTCTACAGAACCATCGAGTACTCCAACAACAGAAAGCAGCAGCACAGTAACAAGTTCATGGTCGACAAGTACGGAAAGTTCTACAGAACCATCGAGTACTCCAACAACAGAAAGCAGCAGCACAGTAACAAGTTCATGGTCGACAAGTACGGAAAGTTCTACTGAACCATCGAGTACTCCAACAACAGAAAGCAGCAGCACAGTAACAAGTTCATGGTCGACAAGTACGGAAAGTTCTACAGAACCATCGAGTACTCCAACAACAGAAAGCAGCAGCACAGTAACAAGTTCATGGTCGACAAGTACGGAAAGTTCTACAGAACCATCGAGTACTCCAACAACAGAAAGCAGCAGCACAGTAACAAGTTCATGGTCGACAAGTACGGAAAGTTCTACAGAACCATCGAGTACTCCAACAACAGAAAGCAGCAGCACAGTAACAAGTTCATGGTCGACAAGTACGGAAAGTTCTACAGAACCATCGAGTACTCCAACAACAGAAAGCAGCAGCACAGTAACAAGTTCATGGTCGACAAGTACGGAAAGTTCTACAGAACCATCGAGTACTCCAACAACAGAAAGCAGCAGCACAGTAACAAGTTCATGGTCGACAAGTACGGAAAGTTCTACAGAACCATCGAGTACTCCAACAACAGAAAGCAGCAGCACAGTAACAAGTTCATGGTCGACAAGTACGGAAAGTTCTACAGAACCATCGAGTACTCCAACAACAGAAAGCAGCAGCACAGTAACAAGTTCATGGTCGACAAGTACGGAAAGTTCTACAGAACCATCGAGTACTCCAACAACAGAAAGCAGCAGCACAGTAACAAGTTCATGGTCGACAAGTACGGAAAGTTCTACAGAACCATCGAGTACTCCAACAACAGAAAGCAGCAGCACAGTAACAAGTTCATGGTCGACAAGTACGGAAAGTTCTACAGAACCATCGAGTACTCCAACAACAGAAAGCAGCAGCACAGTAACAAGTTCATGGTCGACAAGTACGGAAAGTTCTACAGAACCATCGAGTACTCCAACAACAGAAAGCAGCAGCACAGTAACAAGTTCATGGTCGACAAGTACGGAAAGTTCTACAGAACCATCGAGTACTCCAACAACAGAAAGCAGCAGCACAGTAACAAGTTCATGGTCGACAAGTACGGAAAGTTCTACAGAACCATCGAGTACTCCAACAACAGAAAGCAGCAGCACAGTAACAAGTTCATGGTCGACAAGTACGGAAAGTTCTACAGAACCATCGAGTACTCCAACAACAGAAAGCAGCAGCACAGTAACAAGTTCATGGTCGACAAGTACGGAAAGTTCTACAGAACCATCGAGTACTCCAACAACAGAAAGCAGCAGCACAGTAACAAGTTCATGGTCGACAAGTACGGAAAGTTCTACTGAACCATCGAGTACTCCAACAACAGAAAGCAGCAGCACAGTAACAAGTTCATGGTCGACAAGTACGGAAAGTTCTACTGAACCATCGAGTACTCCAACAACAGAAAGCAGCAGCACAGTAACAAGTTCATGGTCGACAAGTACGGAAAGTTCTACAGAACCATCGAGTACTCCAACAACAGAAAGCAGCAGCACAGTAACAAGTTCATGGTCGACAAGTACGGAAAGTTCTACAGAACCATCGAGTACTCCAACAACAGAAAGCAGCAGCACAGTAACAAGTTCATGGTCGACAAGTACGGAAAGTTCTACAGAACCATCGAGTACTCCAACAACAGAAAGCAGCAGCACAGTAACAAGTTCATGGTCGACAAGTACGGAAAGTTCTACAGAACCATCGAGTACTCCAACAACAGAAAGCAGCAGCACAGTAACAAGTTCATGGTCGACAAGTACGGAAAGTTCTACAGAACCATCGAGTACTCCAACAACAGAAAGCAGCAGCACAGTAACAAGTTCATGGTCGACAAGTACGGAAAGTTCTACAGAACCATCGAGTACTCCAACAACAGAAAGCAGCAGCACAGTAACAAGTTCATGGTCGACAAGTACGGAAAGTTCTACAGAACCATCGAGTACTCCAACAACAGAAAGCAGCAGCACAGTAACAAGTTCATGGTCGACAAGTACGGAAAGTTCTACAGAACCATCGAGTACTCCAACAACAGAAAGCAGCAGCACAGTAACAAGTTCATGGTCGACAAGTACGGAAAGTTCTACAGAACCATCGAGTACTCCAACAACAGAAAGCAGCAGCACAGTAACAAGTTCATGGTCGACAAGTACGGAAAGTTCTACAGAACCATCGAGTACTCCAACAACAGAAAGCAGCAGCACAGTAACAAGTTCATGGTCGACAAGTACGGAAAGTTCTACAGAACCATCGAGTACTCCAACAACAGAAAGCAGCAGCACAGTAACAAGTTCATGGTCGACAAGTACGGAAAGTTCTACAGAACCATCGAGTACTCCAACAACAGAAAGCAGCAGCACAGTAACAAGTTCATGGTCGACAAGTACGGAAAGTTCTACAGAACCATCGAGTACTCCAACAACAGAAAGCAGCAGCACAGTAACAAGTTCATGGTCGACAAGTACGGAAAGTTCTACAGAACCATCGAGTACTCCAACAACAGAAAGCAGCAGCACAGTAACAAGTTCATGGTCGACAAGTACGGAAAGTTCTACAGAACCATCGAGTACTCCAACAACAGAAAGCAGCAGCACAGTAACAAGTTCATGGTCGACAAGTACGGAAAGTTCTACAGAACCATCGAGTACTCCAACAACAGAAAGCAGCAGCACAGTAACAAGTTCATGGTCGACAAGTACGGAAAGTTCTACAGAACCATCGAGTACTCCAACAACAGAAAGCAGCAGCACAGTAACAAGTTCATGGTCGACAAGTACGGAAAGTTCTACAGAACCATCGAGTACTCCAACAACAGAAAGCAGCAGCACAGTAACAAGTTCATGGTCGACAAGTACGGAAAGTTCTACAGAACCATCGAGTACTCCAACAACAGAAAGCAGCAGCACAGTAACAAGTTCATGGTCGACAAGTACGGAAAGTTCTACAGAACCATCGAGTACTCCAACAACAGAAAGCAGCAGCACAGTAACAAGTTCATGGTCGACAAGTACGGAAAGTTCTACAGAACCATCGAGTACTCCAACAACAGAAAGCAGCAGCACAGTAACAAGTTCATGGTCGACAAGTACGGAAAGTTCTACAGAACCATCGAGTACTCCAACAACAGAAAGCAGCAGCACAGTAACAAGTTCATGGTCGACAAGTACGGAAAGTTCTACAGAACCATCGAGTACTCCAACAACAGAAAGCAGCAGCACAGTAACAAGTTCATGGTCGACAAGTACGGAAAGTTCTACAGAACCATCGAGTACTCCAACAACAGAAAGCAGCAGCACAGTAACAAGTTCATGGTCGACAAGTACGGAAAGTTCTACAGAACCATCGAGTACTCCAACAACAGAAAGCAGCAGCACAGTAACAAGTTCATGGTCGACAAGTACGGAAAGTTCTACAGAACCATCGAGTACTCCAACAACAGAAAGCAGCAGCACAGTAACAAGTTCATGGTCGACAAGTACGGAAAGTTCTACAGAACCATCGAGTACTCCAACAACAGAAAGCAGCAGCACAGTAACAAGTTCATGGTCGACAAGTACGGAAAGTTCTACAGAACCATCGAGTACTCCAACAACAGAAAGCAGCAGCACAGTAACAAGTTCATGGTCGACAAGTACGGAAAGTTCTACAGAACCATCGAGTACTCCAACAACAGAAAGCAGCAGCACAGTAACAAGTTCATGGTCGACAAGTACGGAAAGTTCTACAGAACCATCGAGTACTCCAACAACAGAAAGCAGCAGCACAGTAACAAGTTCATGGTCGACAAGTACGGAAAGTTCTACAGAACCATCGAGTACTCCAACAACAGAAAGCAGCAGCACAGTAACAAGTTCATGGTCGACAAGTACGGAAAGTTCTACAGAACCATCGAGTACTCCAACAACAGAAAGCAGCAGCACAGTAACAAGTTCATGGTCGACAAGTACGGAAAGTTCTACAGAACCATCGAGTACTCCAACAACAGAAAGCAGCAGCACAGTAACAAGTTCATGGTCGACAAGTACGGAAAGTTCTACAGAACCATCGAGTACTCCAACAACAGAAAGCAGCAGCACAGTAACAAGTTCATGGTCGACAAGTACGGAAAGTTCTACAGAACCATCGAGTACTCCAACAACAGAAAGCAGCAGCACAGTAACAAGTTCATGGTCGACAAGTACGGAAAGTTCTACAGAACCATCGAGTACTCCAACAACAGAAAGCAGCAGCACAGTAACAAGTTCATGGTCGACAAGTACGGAAAGTTCTACAGAACCATCGAGTACTCCAACAACAGAAAGCAGCAGCACAGTAACAAGTTCATGGTCGACAAGTACGGAAAGTTCTACAGAACCATCGAGTACTCCAACAACAGAAAGCAGCAGCACAGTAACAAGTTCATGGTCGACAAGTAACGGAAAGTTCTACAGAACCATCGAGTACTCCAACAACAGAAAGCAGCAGCACAGTAACAAGTTCATGGTCGACAAGTACGGAAAGTTCTACAGAACCATCGAGTACTCCAACAACAGAAAGCAGCAGCACAGTAACAAGTTCATGGTCGACAAGTACGGAAAGTTCTACAGAACCATCGAGTACTCCAACAACAGAAAGCAGCAGCACAGTAACAAGTTCATGGTCGACAAGTACGGAAAGTTCTACAGAACCATCGAGTACTCCAACAACAGAAAGCAGCAGCACAGTAACAAGTTCATGGTCGACAAGTACGGAAAGTTCTACTGAACCATCGAGTACTCCAACAACAGAAAGCAGCAGCACAGTAACAAGTTCATGGTCGACAAGTACGGAAAGTTCTACTGAACCATCGAGTACTCCAACAACAGAAAGCAGCAGCACAGTAACAAGTTCATGGTCGACAAGTACGGAAAGTTCTACAGAACCATCGAGTACTCCAACAACAGAAAGCAGCAGCACAGTAACAAGTTCATGGTCGACAAGTACGGAAAGTTCTACAGAACCATCGAGTACTCCAACAACAGAAAGCAGCAGCACAGTAACAAGTTCATGGTCGACAAGTACGGAAAGTTCTACAGAACCATCGAGTACTCCAACAACAGAAAGCAGCAGCACAGTAACAAGTTCATGGTCGACAAGTACGGAAAGTTCTACAGAACCATCGAGTACTCCAACAACAGAAAGCAGCAGCACAGTAACAAGTTCATGGTCGACAAGTACGGAAAGTTCTACAGAACCATCGAGTACTCCAACAACAGAAAGCAGCAGCACAGTAACAAGTTCATGGTCGACAAGTACGGAAAGTTCTACAGAACCATCGAGTACTCCAACAACAGAAAGCAGCAGCACAGTAACAAGTTCATGGTCGACAAGTACGGAAAGTTCTACAGAACCATCGAGTACTCCAACAACAGAAAGCAGCAGCACAGTAACAAGTTCATGGTCGACAAGTACGGAAAGTTCTACAGAACCATCGAGTACTCCAACAACAGAAAGCAGCAGCACAGTAACAAGTTCATGGTCGACAAGTACGGAAAGTTCTACAGAACCATCGAGTACTCCAACAACAGAAAGCAGCAGCACAGTAACAAGTTCATGGTCGACAAGTACGGAAAGTTCTACAGAACCATCGAGTACTCCAACAACAGAAAGCAGCAGCACAGTAACAAGTTCATGGTCGACAAGTACGGAAAGTTCTACAGAACCATCGAGTACTCCAACAACAGAAAGCAGCAGCACAGTAACAAGTTCATGGTCGACAAGTACGGAAAGTTCTACAGAACCATCGAGTACTCCAACAACAGAAAGCAGCAGCACAGTAACAAGTTCATGGTCGACAAGTACGGAAAGTTCTACAGAACCATCGAGTACTCCAACAACAGAAAGCAGCAGCACAGTAACAAGTTCATGGTCGACAAGTACGGAAAGTTCTACAGAACCATCGAGTACTCCAACAACAGAAAGCAGCAGCACAGTAACAAGTTCATGGTCGACAAGTACGGAAAGTTCTACAGAACCATCGAGTACTCCAACAACAGAAAGCAGCAGCACAGTAACAAGTTCATGGTCGACAAGTACGGAAAGTTCTACAGAACCATCGAGTACTCCAACAACAGAAAGCAGCAGCACAGTAACAAGTTCATGGTCGACAAGTACGGAAAGTTCTACAGAACCATCGAGTACTCCAACAACAGAAAGCAGCAGCACAGTAACAAGTTCATGGTCGACAAGTACGGAAAGTTCTACAGAACCATCGAGTACTCCAACAACAGAAAGCAGCAGCACAGTAACAAGTTCATGGTCGACAAGTACGGAAAGTTCTACAGAACCATCGAGTACTCCAACAACAGAAAGCAGCAGCACAGTAACAAGTTCATGGTCGACAAGTACGGAAAGTTCTACAGAACCATCGAGTACTCCAACAACAGAAAGCAGCAGCACAGTAACAAGTTCATGGTCGACAAGTACGGAAAGTTCTACAGAACCATCGAGTACTCCAACAACAGAAAGCAGCAGCACAGTAACAAGTTCATGGTCGACAAGTACGGAAAGTTCTACAGAACCATCGAGTACTCCAACAACAGAAAGCAGCAGCACAGTAACAAGTTCATGGTCGACAAGTACGGAAAGTTCTACAGAACCATCGAGTACTCCAACAACAGAAAGCAGCAGCACAGTAACAAGTTCATGGTCGACAAGTACGGAAAGTTCTACAGAACCATCGAGTACTCCAACAACAGAAAGCAGCAGCACAGTAACAAGTTCATGGTCGACAAGTACGGAAAGTTCTACAGAACCATCGAGTACTCCAACAACAGAAAGCAGCAGCACAGTAACAAGTTCATGGTCGACAAGTACGGAAAGTTCTACAGAACCATCGAGTACTCCAACAACAGAAAGCAGCAGCACAGTAACAAGTTCATGGTCGACAAGTACGGAAAGTTCTACAGAACCATCGAGTACTCCAACAACAGAAAGCAGCAGCACAGTAACAAGTTCATGGTCGACAAGTACGGAAAGTTCTACAGAACCATCGAGTACTCCAACAACAGAAAGCAGCAGCACAGTAACAAGTTCATGGTCGACAAGTACGGAAAGTTCTACAGAACCATCGAGTACTCCAACAACAGAAAGCAGCAGCACAGTAACAAGTTCATGGTCGACAAGTACGGAAAGTTCTACAGAACCATCGAGTACTCCAACAACAGAAAGCAGCAGCACAGTAACAAGTTCATGGTCGACAAGTACGGAAAGTTCTACAGAACCATCGAGTACTCCAACAACAGAAAGCAGCAGCACAGTAACAAGTTCATGGTCGACAAGTACGGAAAGTTCTACAGAACCATCGAGTACTCCAACAACAGAAAGCAGCAGCACAGTAACAAGTTCATGGTCGACAAGTACGGAAAGTTCTACAGAACCATCGAGTACTCCAACAACAGAAAGCAGCAGCACAGTAACAAGTTCATGGTCGACAAGTACGGAAAGTTCTACAGAACCATCGAGTACTCCAACAACAGAAAGCAGCAGCACAGTAACAAGTTCATGGTCGACAAGTACGGAAAGTTCTACAGAACCATCGAGTACTCCAACAACAGAAAGCAGCAGCACAGTAACAAGTTCATGGTCGACAAGTACGGAAAGTTCTACAGAACCATCGAGTACTCCAACAACAGAAAGCAGCAGCACAGTAACAAGTTCATGGTCGACAAGTACGGAAAGTTCTACAGAACCATCGAGTACTCCAACAACAGAAAGCAGCAGCACAGTAACAAGTTCATGGTCGACAAGTACGGAAAGTTCTACAGAACCATCGAGTACTCCAACAACAGAAAGCAGCAGCACAGTAACAAGTTCATGGTCGACAAGTACGGAAAGTTCTACAGAACCATCGAGTACTCCAACAACAGAAAGCAGCAGCACAGTAACAAGTTCATGGTCGACAAGTACGGAAAGTTCTACAGAACCATCGAGTACTCCAACAACAGAAAGCAGCAGCACAGTAACAAGTTCATGGTCGACAAGTACGGAAAGTTCTACAGAACCATCGAGTACTCCAACAACAGAAAGCAGCAGCACAGTAACAAGTTCATGGTCGACAAGTACGGAAAGTTCTACAGAACCATCGAGTACTCCAACAACAGAAAGCAGCAGCACAGTAACAAGTTCATGGTCGACAAGTACGGAAAGTTCTACAGAACCATCGAGTACTCCAACAACAGAAAGCAGCAGCACAGTAACAAGTTCATGGTCGACAAGTACGGAAAGTTCTACAGAACCATCGAGTACTCCAACAACAGAAAGCAGCAGCACAGTAACAAGTTCATGGTCGACAAGTACGGAAAGTTCTACAGAACCATCGAGTACTCCAACAACAGAAAGCAGCAGCACAGTAACAAGTTCATGGTCGACAAGTACGGAAAGTTCTACAGAACCATCGAGTACTCCAACAACAGAAAGCAGCAGCACAGTAACAAGTTCATGGTCGACAAGTACGGAAAGTTCTACAGAACCATCGAGTACTCCAACAACAGAAAGCAGCAGCACAGTAACAAGTTCATGGTCGACAAGTACGGAAAGTTCTACAGAACCATCGAGTACTCCAACAACAGAAAGCAGCAGCACAGTAACAAGTTCATGGTCGACAAGTACGGAAAGTTCTACAGAACCATCGAGTACTCCAACAACAGAAAGCAGCAGCACAGTAACAAGTTCATGGTCGACAAGTACGGAAAGTTCTACAGAACCATCGAGTACTCCAACAACAGAAAGCAGCAGCACAGTAACAAGTTCATGGTCGACAAGTACGGAAAGTTCTACAGAACCATCGAGTACTCCAACAACAGAAAGCAGCAGCACAGTAACAAGTTCATGGTCGACAAGTACGGAAAGTTCTACAGAACCATCGAGTACTCCAACAACAGAAAGCAGCAGCACAGTAACAAGTTCATGGTCGACAAGTACGGAAAGTTCTACAGAACCATCGAGTACTCCAACAACAGAAAGCAGCAGCACAGTAACAAGTTCATGGTCGACAAGTACGGAAAGTTCTACAGAACCATCGAGTACTCCAACAACAGAAAGCAGCAGCACAGTAACAAGTTCATGGTCGACAAGTACGGAAAGTTCTACAGAACCATCGAGTACTCCAACAACAGAAAGCAGCAGCACAGTAACAAGTTCATGGTCGACAAGTACGGAAAGTTCTACTGAACCATCGAGTACTCCAACAACAGAAAGCAGCAGCACAGTAACAAGTTCATGGTCGACAAGTACGGAAAGTTCTACAGAACCATCGAGTACTCCAACAACAGAAAGCAGCAGCACAGTAACAAGTTCATGGTCGACAAGTACGGAAAGTTCTACAGAACCATCGAGTACTCCAACAACAGAAAGCAGCAGCACAGTAACAAGTTCATGGTCGACAAGTACAGAAAGTTCTACAGAACCATCGAGTACTCCAACAACAGAAAGCAGCAGCACAGTAACAAGTTCATGGTCGACAAGTACGGAAAGTTCTACAGAACCATCGAGTACTCCAACAACAGAAAGCAGCAGCACAGTAACAAGTTCATGGTCGACAAGTACGGAAAGTTCTACTGAACCATCGAGTACTCCAACAACAGAAAGCAGCAGCACAGTAACAAGTTCATGGTCGACAAGTACGGAAAGTTCTACTGAACCATCGAGTACTCCAACAACAGAAAGCAGCAGCACAGTAACAAGTTCATGGTCGACAAGTACGGAAAGTTCTACTGAACCATCGAGTACTCCAACAACAGAAAGCAGCAGCACAGTAACAAGTTCATGGTCGACAAGTACGGAAAGTTCTACTGAACCATCGAGTACTCCAACAACAGAAAGCAGCAGCACAGTAACAAGTTCATGGTCGACAAGTACGGAAAGTTCTACAGAACCATCGAGTACTCCAACAACAGAAAGCAGCAGCACAGTAACAAGTTCATGGTCGACAAGTACGGAAAGTTCTACTGAACCATCGAGTACTCCAACAACAGAAAGCAGCAGCACAGTAACAAGTTCATGGTCGACAAGTACAGAAAGTTCTACAGAACCATCGAGTACTCCAACAACAGAAAGCAGCAGCACAGTAACAAGTTCATGGTCGACAAGTACAGAAAGTTCTACTGAACCATCGAGTACTCCAACAACAGAAAGCAGCAGCACAGTAACAAGTTCATGGTCGACAAGTACGGAAAGTTCTACTGAACCATCGAGTACACCAACAACAGAAAGCAGCAGCACAGTAACAAGTTCATGGTCGACAAGTACGGAAAGTTCTACTGAACCATCGAGTACACCAACAACAGAAAGCAGCAGCACAGTAACAAGTTCATGGTCGACAAGTACGGAAAGTTCTACTGAACCATCGAGTACTCCAACAACAGAAAGCAGCAGCACAGTAACAAGTTCATGGTCGACAAGTACGGAAAGTTCTACTGAACCATCGAGTACTCCAACAACAGAAAGCAGCAGCACAGTAACAAGTTCATGGTCGACAAGTACAGAAAGTTCTACTGAACCATCGAGTACTCCAACAACAGAAAGCAGCAGCACAGTAACAAGTTCATGGTCGACAAGTACGGAAAGTTCTACTGAACCATCGAGTACACCAACAACAGAAAGCAGCAGCACAGTAACAAGTTCATGGTCGACAAGTACAGAAAGTTCTACTGAACCATCGAGTACTCCAACAACAGAAAGCAGCAGCACAGTAACAAGTTCATGGTCGACAAGTACAGAAAGTTCTACTGAACCATCGAGTACTCCAACAACAGAAAGCAGCAGCACAGTAACAAGTTCATGGTCGACAAGTACGGAAAGTTCTACTGAACCATCGAGTACTCCAACAACAGAAAGCAGCAGCACAGTAACAAGTTCATGGTCGACAAGTACGGAAAGTTCTACTGAACCATCGAGTACTCCAACAACAGAAAGCAGCAGCACAGTAACAAGTTCATGGTCGACAAGTACGGAAAGTTCTACTGAACCATCGAGTACTCCAACAACAGAAAGCAGCAGCACAGTAACAAGTTCATGGTCGACAAGTACGGAAAGTTCTACAGAACCATCGAGTACTCCAACAACAGAAAGCAGCAGCACAGTAACAAGTTCATGGTCGACAAGTACGGAAAGTTCTACAGAACCATCGAGTACTCCAACAACAGAAAGCAGCAGCACAGTAACAAGTTCATGGTCGACAAGTACGGAAAGTTCTACTGAACCATCGAGTACTCCAACAACAGAAAGCAGCAGCACAGTAACAAGTTCATGGTCGACAAGTACGGAAAGTTCTACTGAACCATCGAGTACTCCAACAACAGAAAGCAGCAGCACAGTAACAAGTTCATGGTCGACAAGTACGGAAAGTTCTACTGAACCATCGAGTACTCCAACAACAGAAAGCAGCAGCACAGTAACAAGTTCATGGTCGACAAGTACGGAAAGTTCTACTGAACCATCGAGTACTCCAACAACAGAAAGCAGCAGCACAGTAACAAGTTCATGGTCGACAAGTACGGAAAGTTCTACTGAACCATCGAGTACTCCAACAACAGAAAGCAGCAGCACAGTAACAAGTTCATGGTCGACAAGTACGGAAAGTTCTACTGAACCATCGAGTACTCCAACAACAGAAAGCAGCAGCACAGTAACAAGTTCATGGTCGACAAGTACGGAAAGTTCTACTGAACCATCGAGTACTCCAACAACAGAAAGCAGCAGCACAGTAACAAGTTCATGGTCGACAAGTACAGAAAGTTCTACTGAACCATCGAGTACTCCAACAACAGAAAGCAGCAGCACAGTAACAAGTTCATGGTCGACAAGTACCGAAAGTTCTACTGAACCATCGAGTACTCCAACAACAGAAAGCAGCAGCACAGTAACAAGTTCATGGTCGACAAGTACGGAAAGTTCTACTGAACCATCGAGTACTCCAACAACAGAAAGCAGCAGCACAGTAACAAGTTCATGGTCGACAAGTACGGAAAGTTCTACTGAACCATCGAGTACTCCAACAACAGAAAGCAGCAGCACAGTAACAAGTTCATGGTCGACAAGTACGGAAAGTTCTACAGAACCATCGAGTACTCCAACAACAGAAAGCAGCAGCACAGTAACAAGTTCATGGTCGACAAGTACGGAAAGTTCTACTGAACCATCGAGTACTCCAACAACAGAAAGCAGCAGCACAGTAACAAGTTCATGGTCGACAAGTACGGAAAGTTCTACAGAACCATCGAGTACTCCAACAACAGAAAGCAGCAGCACAGTAACAAGTTCATGGTCGACAAGTACGGAAAGTTCTACAGAACCATCGAGTACTCCAACAACAGAAAGCAGCAGCACAGTAACAAGTTCATGGTCGACAAGTACGGAAAGTTCTACAGAACCATCGAGTACTCCAACAACAGAAAGCAGCAGCACAGTAACAAGTTCATGGTCGACAAGTACGGAAAGTTCTACTGAACCATCGAGTACTCCAACAACAGAAAGCAGCAGCACAGTAACAAGTTCATGGTCGACAAGTACGGAAAGTTCTACAGAACCATCGAGTACTCCAACAACAGAAAGCAGCAGCACAGTAACAAGTTCATGGTCGACAAGTACGGAAAGTTCTACTGAACCATCGAGTACTCCAACAACAGAAAGCAGCAGCACAGTAACAAGTTCATGGTCGACAAGTACGGAAAGTTCTACTGAACCATCGAGTACTCCAACAACAGAAAGCAGCAGCACAGTAACAAGTTCATGGTCGACAAGTACGGAAAGTTCTACTGAACCATCGAGTACTCCAACAACAGAAAGCAGCAGCACAGTAACAAGTTCATGGTCGACAAGTACGGAAAGTTCTACAGAACCATCGAGTACTCCAACAACAGAAAGCAGCAGCACAGTAACAAGTTCATGGTCGACAAGTACGGAAAGTTCTACAGAACCATCGAGTACTCCAACAACAGAAAGCAGCAGCACAGTAACAAGTTCATGGTCGACAAGTACGGAAAGTTCTACAGAACCATCGAGTACTCCAACAACAGAAAGCAGCAGCACAGTAACAAGTTCATGGTCGACAAGTACGGAAAGTTCTACAGAACCATCGAGTACTCCAACAACAGAAAGCAGCAGCACAGTAACAAGTTCATGGTCGACAAGTACGGAAAGTTCTACAGAACCATCGAGTACTCCAACAACAGAAAGCAGCAGCACAGTAACAAGTTCATGGTCGACAAGTACGGAAAGTTCTACAGAACCATCGAGTACTCCAACAACAGAAAGCAGCAGCACAGTAACAAGTTCATGGTCGACAAGTACGGAAAGTTCTACTGAACCATCGAGTACTCCAACAACAGAAAGCAGCAGCACAGTAACAAGTTCATGGTCGACAAGTACGGAAAGTTCTACAGAACCATCGAGTACTCCAACAACAGAAAGCAGCAGCACAGTAACAAGTTCATGGTCGACAAGTACGGAAAGTTCTACAGAACCATCGAGTACTCCAACAACAGAAAGCAGCAGCACAGTAACAAGTTCATGGTCGACAAGTACGGAAAGTTCTACAGAACCATCGAGTACTCCAACAACAGAAAGCAGCAGCACAGTAACAAGTTCATGGTCGACAAGTACGGAAAGTTCTACAGAACCATCGAGTACTCCAACAACAGAAAGCAGCAGCACAGTAACAAGTTCATGGTCGACAAGTACGGAAAGTTCTACTGAACCATCGAGTACTCCAACAACAGAAAGCAGCAGCACAGTAACAAGTTCATGGTCGACAAGTACGGAAAGTTCTACAGAACCATCGAGTACTCCAACAACAGAAAGCAGCAGCACAGTAACAAGTTCATGGTCGACAAGTACGGAAAGTTCTACAGAACCATCGAGTACTCCAACAACAGAAAGCAGCAGCACAGTAACAAGTTCATGGTCGACAAGTACGGAAAGTTCTACAGAACCATCGAGTACTCCAACAACAGAAAGCAGCAGCACAGTAACAAGTTCATGGTCGACAAGTACGGAAAGTTCTACAGAACCATCGAGTACTCCAACAACAGAAAGCAGCAGCACAGTAACAAGTTCATGGTCGACAAGTACGGAAAGTTCTACAGAACCATCGAGTACTCCAACAACAGAAAGCAGCAGCACAGTAACAAGTTCATGGTCGACAAGTACGGAAAGTTCTACAGAACCATCGAGTACTCCAACAACAGAAAGCAGCAGCACAGTAACAAGTTCATGGTCGACAAGTACGGAAAGTTCTACAGAACCATCGAGTACTCCAACAACAGAAAGCAGCAGCACAGTAACAAGTTCATGGTCGACAAGTACGGAAAGTTCTACAGAACCATCGAGTACTCCAACAACAGAAAGCAGCAGCACAGTAACAAGTTCATGGTCGACAAGTACGGAAAGTTCTACAGAACCATCGAGTACTCCAACAACAGAAAGCAGCAGCACAGTAACAAGTTCATGGTCGACAAGTACGGAAAGTTCTACAGAACCATCGAGTACTCCAACAACAGAAAGCAGCAGCACAGTAACAAGTTCATGGTCGACAAGTACGGAAAGTTCTACAGAACCATCGAGTACTCCAACAACAGAAAGCAGCAGCACAGTAACAAGTTCATGGTCGACAAGTACGGAAAGTTCTACAGAACCATCGAGTACTCCAACAACAGAAAGCAGCAGCACAGTAACAAGTTCATGGTCGACAAGTACGGAAAGTTCTACAGAACCATCGAGTACTCCAACAACAGAAAGCAGCAGCACAGTAACAAGTTCATGGTCGACAAGTACGGAAAGTTCTACAGAACCATCGAGTACTCCAACAACAGAAAGCAGCAGCACAGTAACAAGTTCATGGTCGACAAGTACGGAAAGTTCTACAGAACCATCGAGTACTCCAACAACAGAAAGCAGCAGCACAGTAACAAGTTCATGGTCGACAAGTACGGAAAGTTCTACAGAACCATCGAGTACTCCAACAACAGAAAGCAGCAGCACAGTAACAAGTTCATGGTCGACAAGTACGGAAAGTTCTACAGAACCATCGAGTACTCCAACAACAGAAAGCAGCAGCACAGTAACAAGTTCATGGTCGACAAGTACGGAAAGTTCTACAGAACCATCGAGTACTCCAACAACAGAAAGCAGCAGCACAGTAACAAGTTCATGGTCGACAAGTACGGAAAGTTCTACAGAACCATCGAGTACTCCAACAACAGAAAGCAGCAGCACAGTAACAAGTTCATGGTCGACAAGTACGGAAAGTTCTACAGAACCATCGAGTACTCCAACAACAGAAAGCAGCAGCACAGTAACAAGTTCATGGTCGACAAGTACGGAAAGTTCTACAGAACCATCGAGTACTCCAACAACAGAAAGCAGCAGCACAGTAACAAGTTCATGGTCGACAAGTACGGAAAGTTCTACAGAACCATCGAGTACTCCAACAACAGAAAGCAGCAGCACAGTAACAAGTTCATGGTCGACAAGTACGGAAAGTTCTACAGAACCATCGAGTACTCCAACAACAGAAAGCAGCAGCACAGTAACAAGTTCATGGTCGACAAGTACGGAAAGTTCTACAGAACCATCGAGTACTCCAACAACAGAAAGCAGCAGCACAGTAACAAGTTCATGGTCGACAAGTACGGAAAGTTCTACAGAACCATCGAGTACTCCAACAACAGAAAGCAGCAGCACAGTAACAAGTTCATGGTCGACAAGTACGGAAAGTTCTACAGAACCATCGAGTACTCCAACAACAGAAAGCAGCAGCACAGTAACAAGTTCATGGTCGACAAGTACGGAAAGTTCTACAGAACCATCGAGTACTCCAACAACAGAAAGCAGCAGCACAGTAACAAGTTCATGGTCGACAAGTACGGAAAGTTCTACAGAACCATCGAGTACTCCAACAACAGAAAGCAGCAGCACAGTAACAAGTTCATGGTCGACAAGTACGGAAAGTTCTACAGAACCATCGAGTACTCCAACAACAGAAAGCAGCAGCACAGTAACAAGTTCATGGTCGACAAGTACGGAAAGTTCTACAGAACCATCGAGTACTCCAACAACAGAAAGCAGCAGCACAGTAACAAGTTCATGGTCGACAAGTACGGAAAGTTCTACAGAACCATCGAGTACTCCAACAACAGAAAGCAGCAGCACAGTAACAAGTTCATGGTCGACAAGTACGGAAAGTTCTACAGAACCATCGAGTACTCCAACAACAGAAAGCAGCAGCACAGTAACAAGTTCATGGTCGACAAGTACGGAAAGTTCTACAGAACCATCGAGTACTCCAACAACAGAAAGCAGCAGCACAGTAACAAGTTCATGGTCGACAAGTACGGAAAGTTCTACAGAACCATCGAGTACTCCAACAACAGAAAGCAGCAGCACAGTAACAAGTTCATGGTCGACAAGTACGGAAAGTTCTACAGAACCATCGAGTACTCCAACAACAGAAAGCAGCAGCACAGTAACAAGTTCATGGTCGACAAGTACGGAAAGTTCTACAGAACCATCGAGTACTCCAACAACAGAAAGCAGCAGCACAGTAACAAGTTCATGGTCGACAAGTACGGAAAGTTCTACAGAACCATCGAGTACTCCAACAACAGAAAGCAGCAGCACAGTAACAAGTTCATGGTCGACAAGTACGGAAAGTTCTACAGAACCATCGAGTACTCCAACAACAGAAAGCAGCAGCACAGTAACAAGTTCATGGTCGACAAGTACGGAAAGTTCTACAGAACCATCGAGTACTCCAACAACAGAAAGCAGCAGCACAGTAACAAGTTCATGGTCGACAAGTACGGAAAGTTCTACAGAACCATCGAGTACTCCAACAACAGAAAGCAGCAGCACAGTAACAAGTTCATGGTCGACAAGTACGGAAAGTTCTACAGAACCATCGAGTACTCCAACAACAGAAAGCAGCAGCACAGTAACAAGTTCATGGTCGACAAGTACGGAAAGTTCTACAGAACCATCGAGTACTCCAACAACAGAAAGCAGCAGCACAGTAACAAGTTCATGGTCGACAAGTACGGAAAGTTCTACAGAACCATCGAGTACTCCAACAACAGAAAGCAGCAGCACAGTAACAAGTTCATGGTCGACAAGTACGGAAAGTTCTACAGAACCATCGAGTACTCCAACAACAGAAAGCAGCAGCACAGTAACAAGTTCATGGTCGACAAGTACGGAAAGTTCTACAGAACCATCGAGTACTCCAACAACAGAAAGCAGCAGCACAGTAACAAGTTCATGGTCGACAAGTACGGAAAGTTCTACAGAACCATCGAGTACTCCAACAACAGAAAGCAGCAGCACAGTAACAAGTTCATGGTCGACAAGTACGGAAAGTTCTACAGAACCATCGAGTACTCCAACAACAGAAAGCAGCAGCACAGTAACAAGTTCATGGTCGACAAGTACGGAAAGTTCTACAGAACCATCGAGTACTCCAACAACAGAAAGCAGCAGCACAGTAACAAGTTCATGGTCGACAAGTACGGAAAGTTCTACAGAACCATCGAGTACTCCAACAACAGAAAGCAGCAGCACAGTAACAAGTTCATGGTCGACAAGTACGGAAAGTTCTACAGAACCATCGAGTACTCCAACAACAGAAAGCAGCAGCACAGTAACAAGTTCATGGTCGACAAGTACGGAAAGTTCTACAGAACCATCGAGTACTCCAACAACAGAAAGCAGCAGCACAGTAACAAGTTCATGGTCGACAAGTACGGAAAGTTCTACAGAACCATCGAGTACTCCAACAACAGAAAGCAGCAGCACAGTAACAAGTTCATGGTCGACAAGTACGGAAAGTTCTACAGAACCATCGAGTACTCCAACAACAGAAAGCAGCAGCACAGTAACAAGTTCATGGTCGACAAGTACGGAAAGTTCTACAGAACCATCGAGTACTCCAACAACAGAAAGCAGCAGCACAGTAACAAGTTCATGGTCGACAAGTACGGAAAGTTCTACAGAACCATCGAGTACTCCAACAACAGAAAGCAGCAGCACAGTAACAAGTTCATGGTCGACAAGTACGGAAAGTTCTACAGAACCATCGAGTACTCCAACAACAGAAAGCAGCAGCACAGTAACAAGTTCATGGTCGACAAGTACGGAAAGTTCTACAGAACCATCGAGTACTCCAACAACAGAAAGCAGCAGCACAGTAACAAGTTCATGGTCGACAAGTACGGAAAGTTCTACAGAACCATCGAGTACTCCAACAACAGAAAGCAGCAGCACAGTAACAAGTTCATGGTCGACAAGTACGGAAAGTTCTACAGAACCATCGAGTACTCCAACAACAGAAAGCAGCAGCACAGTAACAAGTTCATGGTCGACAAGTACGGAAAGTTCTACTGAACCATCGAGTACTCCAACAACAGAAAGCAGCAGCACAGTAACAAGTTCATGGTCGACAAGTACGGAAAGTTCTACAGAACCATCGAGTACTCCAACAACAGAAAGCAGCAGCACAGTAACAAGTTCATGGTCGACAAGTACGGAAAGTTCTACAGAACCATCGAGTACTCCAACAACAGAAAGCAGCAGCACAGTAACAAGTTCATGGTCGACAAGTACGGAAAGTTCTACAGAACCATCGAGTACTCCAACAACAGAAAGCAGCAGCACAGTAACAAGTTCATGGTCGACAAGTACGGAAAGTTCTACAGAACCATCGAGTACTCCAACAACAGAAAGCAGCAGCACAGTAACAAGTTCATGGTCGACAAGTA